>JAKGSA010000004.1:437452-786485 GCA_033558755.1 Philaethria dido
GCCCGCGCCGCGCACGCCGCCCGCCCGCCCGCGCCGGCCCGCTCCGGCCCGCCCGCGCGGTGGCGCAACCGCGCGAACGCGCACTAACATAGACCTGGATCGCGGGAAAGTGGGTCACCGACTCACTTTCACTTATTACATGGGCTCCTAATCGTTTTCCATTGTACGAACGGGCGGGGGTTCGCGGGTGACGGCGGGGCGCGCATGCGGGAGGCGCCGGCACGCGCGTCGTCGTCGCCGGCCGGCCGCCAGTCGATCGCGGAACGTCTATTGGGCGGCACGTGTGCCGCCGTGACACCGACACTCGATACGATCGTAACGACGCGCGCCGTCAACAAATTGTACCGACGTTGCCACACTGTTCCCTTATATTTTGCTAGGTTTTCACGTACGAACCTTTATTTTATTTCTATAACCTTAGGAAAAATGTGCTGGATTTATGTGTGTTCAATAAAAGTGATCGAACAGGTGCAGCCCGCGAGCGGCAGATAGTGTTGCGGTCAGACCGCCAGTGAACTCAGTGACTGTGTGAACGTTGTCGCGGTTGAACGCCGCCGTAGGGATTTGTAACTTGCCGCTCCGAGCGGCCGAGCATGACGATGGACCAGCAGACAGGCCTCATGTCTTTAAGCATGTCCCCATTCGACCTCAGTCCCGGTCCCGAGGGCTCGGGTTCGGGCAGTGGACCCTCGGGGGCGTCCCAGCAATATGTGCCCCAGGGTGCAGCTTATCAATGCACATCAGATCAACAGCCATTCGGCTACGCCAATCTGGACGCTTCATATTTATTTCCAACAGGTGCAGGAAGCGAACCGGGAGCATATTTACCTGCTGCCGGCACAGTTTGCGACCAGACAGACACCAAGGATGTCATTGAAGAGCTTTGTCCCGTCTGCGGTGATAAAGTCAGTGGCTATCATTACGGGCTACTCACTTGCGAATCTTGCAAAGGTTTCTTCAAAAGAACCGTTCAGAATAAGAAAGTGTACACTTGCGTAGCAGAGCGAGCGTGCCATATTGACAAAACTCAGAGGAAGCGATGTCCTTTTTGCCGCTTCCAAAAATGTCTCGACGTCGGCATGAAACTTGAGGGTAAGTTTGATTTTTTTTAAAAAGATTTAACTGAGAGTATTGTTATTTGTAATTAAATTATTTTGACATTATAGTTTTCGCGACACATATGTATGTAGGTCAGGTAGGCGGCCGTAGCGAGCGGCACAGATGTATTACATCATTTGGCGCAAGCAAATGCAGTAAAAATTGAAAGTTCTTAGGGCAAACAACGTCATTTCGACTTTATTTAAAAATACCTGCATAAACTTTTATTTCTTTTAATTATGTAGAATTTTTTGATAGAAAATAACTCTAAATACAGACGATATATATATAAAATGACTTTCTTTTACGTTTCTTTACTGTTGTTTTAGGTCAAACAACGTATTCTTGACATTTTTTTTAATCGAAATTTGAAAAAAGATAATGAAGTATCTTTTTTGATTACTCTTTTTTTTTGTTCAGTAGCATCAGTAATTATTTCGAATATTAATTAAACTTATAAATGTTGTTCCTCTATTTATAAACTTACGCTACGATATCTTTCTACCAAATTTGAGTAATATTTGTTTTTCTGTCGGTATGATTTGAACGAAGTCTACCTAATTATAATAATAGTTTTAGTTGTAATCTGTTTTCAAAATTAGAGTACATTTTAATATCTGCATACTTCAAGAATATAGACATTATCACCACAATTATTATTTGAATATAACTTTGATTGATCTCGTTCACCTATTAATTTTCATTTAAGGTTGTTTGTCTCGCGGTCGTTATTAGTACATATATACTTCTATATTACCAATAGGTCTCAAATAATACAAATTGTAACTATCGTGTATTGTACAATATTTGTACCATAAAAGCATAATTAATACTACAGCGACTGATGTATGAAACTTTATTACCACTACTGTTGATGTTCCTCATTATCTATGTATAAAAGAACATCGTAAAGTATAGACATATAAACTGCTTAACAAATCAGGCCAAATTTTACCTCCCATTATTTCATAGCGAAGATTAAAGGAACATTAATATTTTCAATGTTCCGAGTGACGACCTTTAGTAAGGAATGTCAAGTTAGGCGGTAGCAAAAAGCTGATATCGATCGAGAAGTTCATTTTAATGATAATGAAAATGATATGTGTGGAAGTCGGCACAGGTAACAATTCAAAGGTTAATTTGTAGTTTGGTAGTTAGGTGATCGCGTGGGGCGTAGCTTGAAGCGCAGATCGTTCTAAATTTAAAACGCGCGCGGCCGCAGAGCGCCCTGACCTACTTGCAAGCGGGGCCGCGATGCGGCGCGCGCGCTGCCTGCCTGTGCGTGCATATACGCAACGCGGTGTTGCCGCTGTGTGCGTAAGTTGTTCGCGATTGCGCGTTTCGCCAGATGCTGTGATGTTTGCAACACTCAATGCTTATGCTGAAATTTGAATTGAACGTACCGACACTCATTTTCGACTAATGTTGACTAATCGTGTTCTACTCATTTTTGTTCTAAAATAGGGATAAATTATATTGACCGTATGTGATCGACCCGATACGAGTTTTAAAATTAGCGTTTGCTTAGCTTTAGGCCCTTGTTCAACACTGGATATCAAAACCGAGTGATCATCATAAACAGATTTTGATTTAGATTATCCAAAGCTTTGTGTTTTTGAAAACATAAGCATATTTCATTCAGGATATAATTATCACTATATTCATTCAATAAACGTTATTAAATTAAATATGCCGTACAGCTACTTATTGATGAGATCAGTAGCGTTGCTAGCCTACATTCATGAACATATGTATAATCTCCTTAACCCAATAATAGGTTATATAGTTCACCACAATAAACCATTACGCGGCTTCTTCTATATGATTATGTTCTGCAGCTTAGATAATTGGGTTTACGTTTTATTATCTTTAAACATTTCATTATAAACTAGAACATTATTACTTCTTTATAAAGTTTTTTAATTATTGATGTTACTGTTTTATAATTAAAAGTTATATTTAAATACATATTTATTAATAACAAATTATGAGTGCACTAATATTGTAATAAAAACTCAGTGTTATGTAATAAATAAATTCGGCTTTTAAAATTGTAAATAACATTTGCAATAAAACATATGTCAGATGACACAATTCTCACAAATCGTTGACTGACCTCAATCGTGGTTGCGAGAGGCGCAGTGCCTGCCCGACCTGCAACAAGCCTTGTGCAATGCCAGCGTTCCGTCCGCGCCCGCGCATCGAGCACCGCTGACATCCATACTGTTGATTCTTAAGCGAGAGTTATTTTACATTTATTGGACACTAAATATACATTCTTATTGAAAAAATAATCTCATATTGATATTACTCTAAGAACTGTCAAGTAACATTTCGTTTTTTTTTTATATAAATTTTATTGCTGTCAATTTAATTGACGATTTAAATAGTTGCGCAAAGTACTTGATTCAGTATAAGATAACATTTGATTGCTATAGAATGAAATTGGTAAGAATAATAAATTATATTTCGAATATTCGAAGAAGTTAGATGAAATGATTCGTGTTCTATTTTAATAAGAACATTTTTGATTAAAGTAAAAGTAAAATAAAGGGTTGCGCACCAGGCGCGCTCAAACGACTATCGTTCATTTCGACACAATCGACTGCCGTCGGTGGGGTGCGCTGCGCAAGCGGCGTTTCATAAGACGCCTCGCTCGACCTGTCGCAACGGACTACCCAAATGTGACCTGAACACGTATCACATTACACGTTCATAGGCATCCGTGCCGAATTTTTAAGCACTTCACGATTTGTAATGTTTAAACGATTGTTGCCCAATTCACCGAATAAGTGTTTATTCGGTTCCAAGGAGATGAGCGTTAGGTCTCGTTTCTATTACATGTTATTTACTATTACTGGACGACAATTTGCCGTAACATTGATCTTGCACACGAGATCAAGATAACAATGATCTCTTCAAGTAGCATGCATCGTTCATTTCCGTGCTGTATGTTTAAATTGGTATTCATAGTATGATGATTGTTGATGTGCAAAGTGGTAGTCCACGTGTTGCGACGCTAAACTGGCACTCGTAATGTACTCCCCTACCCGGCCCTCGCGGCGACCGCGCAGCGACGGCGCAGCGAACCGAGATTGACAATAATGATTGTTGTTACATGGACTACTGCTCGTTTAGTGCACGTTACCTTACGTAATCTTACTCTGCCGCTCTTACAAGCGACACTTTTTGAATAGTATATTCAATCGACTTGCGGTATTCAGTCTTATGAAAATAATGAAAAATACAGATGCTTAAATATTCTAATATGATTCTTTTTAGATTCTAAGTAACTATAAATATAACAAATGGGGTATCAGCGTTTTATGAGAATGTTGTATTTTACATAACAATTAAATATACGCATATAGCATACGCAAATCATGAATAGTTGTGCGCGGGGGTTAGAGTTTGCGACGCGCGACAGATGTTAGATCACAATAAAAACGCGCGCGCCAGCAGACTATTTCGGCGCACTGCCTTGACCCGAATCGGGTGTTTCGACAGAGCGGCCTCGCACACCGGGCCTTTCTATTTTTTAGGTATTACCTGTCTTATTATTACGACAGCTTTGGAGGCGCCGCCATCTTGAAAAGAATTTGGTGCGCAAACGGTTCTCTATTTGTTAACAGCTCTCTATGGTAATAAATACAAATAAACAGTCTTAGCAGCTAAAGGCTAAATTTTGATCGTCCTTTACCGAATACGATAACTCATTCATTATCATGTTATGTTCATTGTCGTATAATAAGTATATATGTAGATACATATATTGAGTCTAATAGGAATCTAGTTAGATTCTTAGTAGAGAAACGTATTCCAATATAAATACGAGGTCTTGACATAGTTCGGTGCATCATCGCGGGTGATGATTTATCTGTATGGCTCACAGTGCGGAGTTGTGTAACGTAGGTGCGCGGCGGTACGGTGCGGTGCGGCAGCGGGCCGCGCAAGCTGTCGGACACGCTCGGCCCGCGTCACCCGCACGGGGCGCGGGGTGGCGGGCGACGGGCGGCGGGCGCCTCAGCCTTGACCAAGTTTCACCGACTCGTCGGTACAAGGAGCGATCCCCACCTCTTCCCGTCCTTTCGGAACACACTATTTTTTATCTCGTTGACACGATTACTTTATTTAACGGCCCTGGTGCATGTGCCAAGGTCACAAATAACTTCCAAACCTATAACACTATTTTACCGGGATGCGTTTGCGTTATGCTGTTACGGTGCGGCAGGGACATTGATCCGCTGAGTAGGAACGTCGACCTTGACCCATCTATTTGAGAGGTAAATAAATACAGAATTGTGACAATGTAAGGTAAAGTGATAATGCATGATGTTTCTATTTTTGTCCTCTGTGTGTTTGTCACAGTTTCGTATGTTTTTGATTTGTAAAAATGACCTTGACCTTGATCTAGTTTAGTCGTGTAATAAACGGCTGACCTCGTTTACCGCATTATCGGATACTATCGCGTGCTCATTATAATAACATTAGATGATTAAATTCATTGGAAGTGTTCTTAATTCCAATCTTAATAGCTCCTCAAGATAGCTTCACGCTCCTTGATCGACTTACTTTAAAAGTATACAAATATAATATATCTGCTTCAAAATATATTATTGTTATCATTAGTCATGTATGTGATAGAATGTATAACATAGAAGACAGCGTCATTTTAGTACAAATGGTTAATGAAAGCGTTGTTAATAAAAGTACGTGCACTATCTTAATTTTTAAATTATATTAATAGAAGATTAATTCAATGAATGAGAGATCAAAACGAATACTAATAAATAATTAACTCATTTCATCCAAAATCAGTCAATCAATTATAAAGTAATATAATAACAACAAACCTACTCAAAACATTAAAATTGGAAATATGCGTATTTTTTCGATTCTTACGAGTACATATTAAATAAACATCTTTATTTATTCATGAATACTAATTGTTAGCTGTTCCAAAGTTTCTTTTAATAATTTAAAGCTCTCTTTTCTTGAATTATAAACTCTGAGACATTTGCTTTTAAATATCCGTCAAAACGTTGCTTATAAGAACATAAATTGTTTCATGAATCGACTTGCAATACGAAACTGGTGGAATTGCACACAGCACCACTTAAATCCGCTACGCTAGACGTCTCTTTTGGATCCTTCGCTGTGCCCTATAACTGCGTCCTTATCGCACTGAGGCGCGCTGGCTACAATAAAAACTGGTTGTTATTTTTAACTCGTGGGTTGGGCGAGTCGACACTACTGAAAGCCCCCCTTCCGTTCCTGGTTCAGACATTTATTTACAGTTAACGTAGTCTAACTAAATTTACGCCATATTATTATAGAATCATTTCTAAAAGTCTATTCGAAATCAGTCAATTTTAATTTTCTTATTTAAATGTGTAAACATTTACATTAATACATGATATTCTCCGTCGTAGTTATGGACATAAACTATTCAATCGCAACTTTTTTGTTTGCTACAAATCTCTGTAGTATACTCGATCATAGTATGATCAGTGATTCAACGGTAAACATAAATTGTAGTTATCTGAGGGAGCTTTTGCTGGAGATTTGGAATTCAGCCAGAATCAAAGAGCTTATTGCGCCTGTGTGTAAGGCCAGCGTCCTAATTTTCGAATATAATTTATTAAATATTGAATGTTACTATGGAACTAATATGCATACACTCGGCGTACGGGTGAGCATGGGCATATTATTATCTTTTAAAATACAGATAAGGCTTCTATCCAGACGTTACAAGAATATTCAGGATGTTTACACAATTTTTTGGACGTGTTTAGCATGATAACCATGAATTATAATTTATACTTATAACGTAAATGCTTTAAAGTGACTTACGTTAACCATTAATTAAGAAATGAAATTATACAACTCATGTTATGTATAAAATTTCTTTTTATTTTTCAAAACTCATCTGCGTCGGTAAAATTGCTATACCATAAATATACTACAGCTTTGCTTGCGTTCTGAGAATATTGTAACGAGTGACATATACGACCATAACGATTACGTGACCTTTTCGTGATATGAAATCGATCGAACATGTCAAGGCACATTGTTATTAATTTTTACTGCTTAGTATTTGCCGAGTAAAAAGAGTTCACCATCGACACTTCTCATGAAGTCTCGATTACTTGCATCATAGTAAAATATAATAGTATATATGTATTTTATAGTGTGTCATAGAGTTTGATTATAATGAAATTATTATTTTTTTCAGCTGTACGGGCGGATCGCATGCGAGGTGGACGAAATAAATTCGGGCCTATGTACAAGCGGGACCGCGCTCGTAAACTACAAATGATGAGACAAAGGCAAATAGCGGTGCAGACGCTCCGCGGCTCGCTCGGCGACGGCGGACTAGTGCTTGGGTTCAGTTCACCGTATGCCTCTGTGCCTGTGAAACAAGAAATTCAAATCCCTCAAGTATCGTCGCTGACGTCGTCGCCGGAGTCGTCGCCGGGCCCCGCGCTGCTGGCGGCGCAGCCCCAGGCGCCGCAGCCGCCGCCGCCCGCCACGCACGACAAGTGGGACGCACACTCGCCGCACTCCGCGTCGCCGGACGCGTTCACGTTCGAGGCGCCCGCCACCACTGCCGCCACGCCCTCCAGCACCGCAGAGCCTACCAGCACGGAAACTCTACGAGTATCTCCCATGATTCGTGAATTTGTTCAAACTATTGACGACAGAGAGTGGCAAAATTCACTATTTGGACTCTTACAGAGCCAAACTTACAACCAGTGTGAAGTGGATCTCTTCGAATTAATGTGCAAAGTGCTGGACCAAAACTTGTTCTCGCAAGTGGACTGGGCGAGAAACACCGTGTTCTTTAAGTATCTAAAGGTGAATTTCCAGATAAGTATAAATTCCTGTCCCGAATCCTCGAACCTTATCCACGGTGTACACCAATATGCTTGCGAATTTGGCTACCTTCATACTGCTTTGCGATGTCCGCCATAGTTGCGAGGCAAGAATAGTCATAAGCTCTGCGAATTCTTTACCGAATATTTGTACATGATTGGCGTGTAGAGACGCGTGTGACGCATTGAGCGGTGCGGTGCTGGTCGCAATCGATACCCCACACCCGCGCCCCGCTCACCAACTGGGTCAAGTTCCCACGACTAGCGTGCTGCCTGCCGTTGCCATCGTTTTTTATTATACTTCTAAACAAACTCAAACGTGCACCGTGCCTACCTACATAACACGATTACAGTATTACGTAATCTGAAAATTTGTTCCATTTCAACACATCGATTCTAATGAGTTTCTTACTTGAGATATAGCACACTTACAGTTGGATGTTCATTATTGGTATTTTGGTATAATATATATACGTTTTGCTCAAGTATAGTAAGTAGGGTAGCATGAGGAGCCCGGCAATGCGGCGGGCAACACTGTCCGTATGGCGCGTACAGCGTACAGCGTACAGCGTACTGTATACTGTATAGTCAATAGTGGTTGTCGTACGCTTACGCAAGAGTCGCAGCCGGTCACGTGGCCGCGCGCCGTTGCCGCGCCGTGCACCTCGCCTCGTCTCACTCCAGCAGACAGCCTCCATTCTACAACTAGCAATTTTCATTTGTTCTAAATGACGCGGCTTGTTTACGACCCATTCTCAGAATTAGGACGAACAAACGTGCATGAATCTCGCTAAGAAAATTTACACAATCTGCTCGCGGAAATCATTTCGCCATCATTATCAAGTTAATTTCTTATCTAACCGTATCAGAGGTCGAAGAAAATAATAGGGAAGACGCGAGAGCAATGTTGATGACCCACGCTTTCTCCAGACGGATATGATGTAACGGTATGGCGTGCGGGACGGCAACGCTGCACTTTCGTCGTCGCACTTGACACATTGCCCGTGGCCGAGTTGCCGCGAGAAAGCACTTTTTACCGCCCGCGTAACTGCCGGTAACGGAGACGCAACTAGTAGTGCGTTGCTTTCTCTTACATAACATGTTACTGGTTATGACTGCTATTGCTCACCCAATGGTGAGGTAAACTTGTACTCGTTCTTTGTGTTATGACCCAATATAACTATTTATTGTGATAAATCATAAATACTACTATTTTTTTCTTCATATAATATCTTTTAACTGCTTAGGCGATGAGAATGGAATATTGGTATAATGCAGTACGATTATAATTCTTACCTGAGATAGTATCCAAAGTGTAGTTTTTTATTAAAATTTTAATAAAGAGTTAAATTTGAACAAGAAATGTACCTACTTGGATACATAAAGTATCAACTAAACGGTTCCCGTGATTCAAATGATTAAGTGTTTTATTTAAGTACAAAGTTAGTTTTTGAAAACATTACAAAAACATAATTGATTTTAGAACTTAAATTAATTCTTTACCTAAATCTCGTATGAATTGTACTCGATTTTCTTTCTTAACGATTTCATTTGTTTTGTTATTACTCTAAACTCGAAAATGATATTTGATTTTACTAAGTTTTTAGATTTTAATAAAGATAGAACAAGATACCAGTGCCTATCTGGCACGCGGCTAACCGACGCGACTTTGACCTACATATGATACGAGTAGTGAATAGTATCGCGCCAAGATGTCCGGCCAAGGGAATAATAATGGTTCTAACGATTTATCCGTCACTACATCCGTGTTAATAGTTATTATAGCGGGACAATGTTACTTTTAAATTAAAATTTATAGAGAAAAATTATGTGTACTCACATTAACTTTAATTACATTGTCGTAACACAAAGAACATATAAAAACGTATAACATTTGTAATTTGTTCGTAATCGATAGTTATAATCGGTAGATTAGGTACCTAATTTTGACAGTCCAATCTCGATTCATCGTTAAGCAAGCGGCGCGCGATGTGGCAATAGCTTCGGGCTCTAAAATTCAGTTATAACATTTCGTAAACGGCAAATTTTACGCGCTCGCGCACCGCCCCGTGTATTCTAATGCAACTTCAAATGTGGGTCACGAATGACGCCGTGAGTCGCTTGTGACTTTTCAGATAGCGCTACGCTCCAAGATAACATACAGAAATTGCTAATGTAATTGGCACGAGCGTACATAAGCACCGATAATGGAGGCGTTAGTACAAATAATATAAAACATTACTAAGTATATTATCATTAGGGCGATTAATGGCAGGACGCAGTAATTGCTTCACACGAGACTCTACAACGTCACATGTTACGTTGCTATTCTAACTTCCAATTGGAGCTAGGTAACAGAGATCGAGTAACAAGGTGCTAATTATATAAATATTGTTGAACATTTGTAACGATACTTGTTTTGGCGTTTCTCATATTTACCTTATTGCAAGCGAATTGGTTCTTTTTCTAGCTTTCTCAATACCTTATTCCTTGTGCTCGATGCTCCATATTGGAAGAAAATAGTATGGAACACAATGAACGCGTATAGCAATGCGGTGATCGTTTGTTATAGGTTGATGACCAGATGAAACTTCTCCAACATTCGTGGTCAGACATGCTGGTGCTGGACCACCTGCACCAGAGGATGCACAATGGGCTGCCGGACGAGACTACACTGCACAACGGACAGAAGTTCGACTTGCTCTGTCTGGGCCTCCTCGGAGTGCCCTCCCTAGCTGAGCACTTTAACGAGCTCCAGAACAAACTTGCTGAACTTAAGTTTGACGTCCCGGACTACATCTGCGTGAAATTTTTGCTTTTACTTAACCCTGGTTAGTATAATTGATCTTTATCTTTTAAACTTCACTTATCGTGTGATGCTTGAGTAAGCGAATTATATATATATATATATATATTTCTGTACATTTATTTTATTATTTCCCTCATGTGGCACAAAATAATTCATTTGTTCACACTCATGGCATTATCAGAAACTATAAACGATGTCGGTTTTTTTTGAAGAATTATTTTGGGGTTTCAGAAGTTAGAGGCATCGTTAACGTAAAGTGCGTCCGAGATGGTTACCAAACTGTACAAGCTGCTCTACTCGACTATACACTCACCTGCTATCCAAACATACAGGTACGTGTCACACTTTATTGTTTATTCATTATTTACTTTTTCATGATGGCTACATTCCTTTCATATAGTGAATATCTTAAAATAATAATCTTTTAATTTTTTTCAATTCAAATAAAGATATATACGAATCAGTTCTAATTCCGATACTAAAAATCCAATTTATTTTAATATTTGTACCAATTGCGGTAACGTGCGTTTTTTGTTATTTGGTGATACGTAAGTCTTCTTAGTGTGATGATAATTTATAATAGTTAGATAAACTGGCAATTGCAATATGGCAAAATAAAAAGTTCACTAAGAATACAATTATTCATATAATATAGAATCAATTTAAGTATAAATTTCTGAGTTTGAATTATTAATTGAAGCGTGATATCGTAATTGCAGGACAAGTTTGGCAAGCTGGTGATGGTGGTGCCTGAGATCCACACGCTGGCGGCGCGCGGCGAGGAGCACCTGTACCAGCGCCACTGCGCCGGACAGGCGCCCACACAGACACTCCTCATGGAGATGCTGCACGCTAAGCGCAAGTGCGTCACTTACTTACTATTAACCGACTTCAAAAAAACAACTAATTTCTCAATTCGAACGTATATTTTGCTGGGTGAATCAATTTTTAAGCATTTTATATGATGGCTAGTGCTTCTCATGTGGTTCCATTCAAAATAATTTTAGTTTTAGAGTATTTTATTTGAAGTCGGGTTTCTTTTATGTGGAAATTTTTACTTATTCTGTTCAGTCAGTTCAACACTACATTTTATCAAATATTACTACGTTAAAATATTAACGAACTTTGTGTTTTCCTCAATGCTTAGAATACAACTATTACTATATTTTTTAACTATTATATATACAAGCAGATTAGCGTTTCCGATAACCTTATTTTGCACTCGTTTGTGTCGTTCGTTCATATTTTTAATATATTATTCATATATAGTTCATCTTCTTCATGTTGTATCCGCTTCATACTATGATATTTAAGCGTATATCGTCCGTTGTTATATAAAAAATGCAGTACCTGTCTCGTTTTAGGCCCAATGGCGCCGAAATGGTTAACCGGAGTGCGGAGCACACCTCTACTCTAGACAGATTGTACGTTATTCTATAACATTATTATAATTAATCATATTATTTATTTCACCTTATATTTTGTTTGACTTGTCTGTGTATATGCTATTTAGCGAAAGAGTTGTCAGTGATTTTTTTGTTTAAAAACTGCATCTGATTCCAATAGGAAATTTATAACATTTAAAAGTTTTTTTTTTTTCATCTTGTTAATGATATATTAATATAATATATTCATAATATGAAAATTAAAATATTTTATTTAAGCTAAAATGTTTTTTTAATTTTTTTTAATTCATAAATTTAAAATGTATTATTATGCTTTTGACTTTGTATATATAACAACATAAATTATGAAAGAGTCATCAATATTTTGTCGGAATTAGAAAATGGGACAAAGACGTAATGTAACTTTTTTCCTAAAATAAAATAAATATTTACAAAAATAACTGACAACTCTAGCTACAAACAATACATTTCTATGGTAAATCATTATGGCACACTTATTAGTGATACAAAGGAAAGCTTGCAAATTCGTAGAGTGGTGAATAGGTTGATAAGTCGACTTGCATATGTAACTTATTAAATATTACTAGTTAGGATTTGTTTAATTATTTAAATCAAACAATTTAAAATCATAAAAACAGATCATGTCTTGAATGGTATATATGCTTTTTTGACTTATCCACTTATTCTCGCCTGTTACAGAAATAATACCAGCAAAAACATTTATGTGAATGTGGTAAAAAATTGGTACTATTGAGATCACACTCAAGATAAATTTAATTATATGATCACTTATTTTTCTATAGTTTACTTTCTCAGCAATATTTTTTCTTTGTCCCTATTAAATATAGCTTTATTAAGAAGTATAAAAGTCAAAGAATTGAAAATATAATGCAGCCTACCAATTTTAATTATTGACCATATAAAATTATTACAAATAACAATTTGAATGATAATTCGAATGTGCACTTTAAATAACTAAAATCACTTCTTAATTTTTTAAGGTCTTTATTGATGTAATAATTAGAGAATACATCAAAAATCTTTAAATATTAGTATTTTTATATGCAAAAAGCGATTAGTTGTTTTTTTCTATAATTTGTTATTTTTGCTGGTATTAAGATAAATTATTGTAAATCCCTTGCATCATTATTTTCTATCACAGGCTTATATTTTATATAACTTTGCTATATTTATTTTTGCAATACTTACCTTAATTACATATATATAGTTATATTAATTTATATTTATATATTTAATTTTCTAACTTCTACCATATGGGATATATTACCTATCATTCAACACATTCTCTATACGTTTTAGTTAGGCTGAATACTTGCTTTTTTTTACAAATAAATCTAGTTTAGCCAGCGTTGCTTTTTTGGTTATTTAAATATTTAAATCATATCTATTGTGTTTGCGAATTCTGTCATAAGCTAAATTTTTAAGATATGGAAGTAAATTAAAAACTGTTTACAATAGTCAACATCAATAAATTCTTCAAAAGATGTTCAATAATTTTTTTGAACATTTTTTTAGTTAGAATTTTACAAGAATTTGTTTAATAACTCATATTAAAAAAGCGAAAGCATGAAATATTCTTTATTCTCTATCAGATTCTTATTCATATTAATTTTTTTTTGACATATATTTTGAGTAATTTAACTTTTTATTCTTGTGATCAATTTAATTATTTCACAATTAGGTAAGTGCTTTTATAACTGCCCAAGTATTAATAATAATAACCTAAAAATAAAACTAATAAAGCTAATAATATAACAATTTGTTACAGTACAATGCCACTGTACAATGAATTGTTACAGTGGCAGCTCTTTTACTGAATTTGTATAATATTCAATGAATGCAGAAGACCCAAACCTATTTTTTCTGATATTTGTTAAGGAAAATATATTTTTTATTGATACTTTGGAATTTAATAATCTATACATAACTGTTCTCAAAGTTTCTATGTTAATCATTTTGCTTATGGTAAAGCGGAATTTCTTAAAGAAATGTCCAGTATTCATGAATTACTAAAATATGTAAAAATTGTTTGTTTTACTAATAATGCGTTTTTACATCTAAACGTAAAAATTGTATATTTAATGTATACTCTCGGAATTATACACTTTACGGTTGATGGTTTCATTTTTGTAATTACATATGCACAATGGCTATGCAGTTTATTATAACTAGATGTTTTGTATAACGTTAGTTAGCTCAAATAAAGCAAGTCACGTTCGATTTGATCTATTTAACACTATTTTTAAGGAGTAGTCAGATAAACACTCATTTAGTAAACAGTGGTTGGATTTTAGAAATGTTAACACTTGGTTTAGTTAAAAAAATTGAAGACATATGCCCTTTGTGTGTCAGGTGCGGTTTCCTGCCAAACGACACGATTGAGCCGCATTCGCCCATATAAAGAGGAGTAAGCATTCTATGTTTGAGATATACGCTCATTCTAGCACTGGCTCTGATCTGCACACTTACGTAATACTGGCACGTTCACTGGCAAACTTATGCACAGTATATGTAATATGGCACCTAACTTTTATTTATAATTTAATTAAAGGCGTTCTTGCGGCTTAATCGTTTAGTTTTGCACATTAAAACAATATATGTACATGTAGAGATAACCTACTTATCGACAGTATGAAGTAAAATTACATATTTTTTCAAATATTGGTCAACTAAGTTATTGTCACACTGTAGAATAGATTTTTTTAAACATTGAGATTTAATTTTTGATTTAAATTACAAATCTTTCCTTTTAATAAGTGAAATATTTTTTACGAGTTATCTTAATTGCCTTATTTTAAAAGGTTGTAAAAGATATTTTACTTAACAGACTCATTATCTCTCACATTCACTAACGATTACATAAGATTGGTATTGCACTGAGATAAACAGGTGATGGTTTTTGTAAGTTCATACTTCATTGCACTGACTTGGTTGACTGTAACTGTATAATATAGGCGAGATATGGTGTGATCCAAATATTTGTAAAAGTAATTTGAAAGTACTAACGGCTCGCCGTTGTTTGCAGGTCCTGAGGCACCAGTGAACAATGATTGGAACTTCGCATTAGCGCCCAGCGCCCCGACACCACACTGTTTAACATGAAATATTACTTATTATTAATTTAGGCTTAGATATTAATTTGGTGTGTGATTAAAGGTAATAAGTTATTTTGCGCCGAGCGCCTAGTCCCAATACAGATAATACGTATGTTTATCTGCATAATCTCTGTAACATACTGTTTAACACCTCTCGTGTAGCTACCATTAATTTATTGAGCAGTCTATTTACGATGTATAATCAAAACTTAAATAAGTACCTACCTATGTTAGATAAACTAGCTTGTCTTAACTCTGATGCGTGTAGCGATGGAAAATGTTACAATACATATTTTAGAAAAGCGTCTGTGATTTTAAAGAAGAAATTTGATGACCCGTTTATTGTAAGAGGTATTGTAGGGGAGATGATCATGTTATATATATAATGTATAGATAATAATTCGCATTGTTGTTTGTGAGCGCCCCGCGTTCACTTTACTTATTGTTAGATGTACACGGTTTAGTTTAAGTCTCCGCGAGCGCCGCTAACACTCGCCGGTGTCGACCAGCGAACACCAGCGAGACTTGTTTGTAGTTATCGGGCTGGAGTATTTTAAGAATTTATTCAAGTTAACATTTGAACATAAAATTCTCTATGTATATCACTATATCGTAAGGTTCAAATCATGACGAAAGTCTATTTAAAATTTACAGTTTTTCATTAAGATGTTTATCTAAATGTTATTGAAATTATCTTTATTGATTTTATCGGCCGTACCAGTACAAATAATTATTAATGAAATCTGTGTAAATATGACAAATAGAGAGTAACAGTGATTTATGCTACTTATATTGTAATTATGTAAAATATTTCTCAAATACGTGCAAGAAGCCTTAAAAATCATAGATTTTTAAAAAATATGGGTACTAGCGTCTACAGGTCAATGGCCGGAATGGACGATGTATTTTTATAAATCATATTCTTTATTAACATATATAATATGTTAACTGAAAGTACATTATTTCGTATTTTTCTAATATAAATATAGTAGTGTACGTATTCAATTATATTGATCAACTTTAATGTGGAAACGGTTATACATATTGTATTAAAGTAATATAATAATATAGTGTTGTCGTTGTGTGATACCCGCGTACATATGCGTTGCAAATTTAATTTGAAAACGTTTTATTTTTATAATATATAAGCGACGGCGGACGGCGGTACTGAGGTACGATATACGATAGGTACGGTTTAGTTAATCCGACATGTGATTGACGGTTCGTGTTGTAAACAAACAAATATATATTATATATTATTGTCTTTCTTAAATTTTAATTATTATAGTATCACTGCACCAAGTGCGAATGTAAAGTTGGCCGCAGCAACGAGTCAAGTACACCGTGTGTTGTATTCGTGTGTTCGAATTGTAAAAGAGGCACCATCATTTATCTCTAAAACCGTCCAGTGATAACTAATGTTTACGTCGCGACTTACATTACTGCTGAGCGTGCATTCGATCGCGTAGTACCTGGTGTATAGTGTAGTCAAATATATAAATATGTTCAAACTCTATTAAAGTTCCTCGAAACGTGGTGATGGTATCGATGTTTTACTAAAACACAGCTACAGTTATCAGTACATACTTGTATATGTTTATTCGATTTCGTATCCCATTTTTTGGCTGATCTTTATTTGTTGTACGATAGAAACCCCGCGTGTGCGTCTTGATAAATACGATGTAACGTAACTTGTTAATTGTAAATGTGAAGCTGCGGTTTTTGTAATTTTAAGTTAGAATATTATAGATCGGGCACGATTCGTGTACGGTTATATATAATAAATATATATATATAAATATGTATGTAGAGAATGAACATAAAATGTAATCTCCGAGTAGGTTTCAGACGGACAGACAACGCACGCAGCTTCACGAGCTTTAGACGCTTTATCGAATGCAAAGCTGATCTGTGATGGTATGACATAGTTAGGTACATTTAGGCTGTGTGGGTTTACTTGTCCGTACGTTAGGTACAGATCGACAGAGATTGTGACCAATTTTAAAGTAACTTCAATTTGTCCATGTCTGCTTTAAATTTGGCTTTTCCTACGCTAAAAGTTAATTAATAATATTAGTAAACTGCGAGTGGTTCTGTTTATTGTGTGTAAGTAACGTTTACGCAGCGACCGTATATATTACGTATATATTTTATATACACGCAAATCGGCTTATATTAGTTGTGTATTTCCCATTTATTTACCATTTACGTTACCATTTGCATCCAGTATTTAATGTTTTTACCGATCACTTTTTAAAGAAAAATATTTTTACAGTATTATTTTTATTATATTTTTATCAAATCAAATATTATATTATGTATTATTTTACGCATGCTTGTTTGCAAAGTGTATACACTTTGAAACGTTGTCAATGTAGTTTGTATGTATCAGATATATATGTATTTCGCGTTATGTATATTTGATGTTGACTATCATGTGCCCATTGTATTAAATAATCGTTGAAAAATCAATTAAATTATATTTTTGTCTTTACGACTAAGCGTTATAAATCGAACGAAATGTATTCATTTGACACACCAGTGGTGATAAAAAATTAAGTCGTGTGCCATTAGATAAGTGTTTTATACAGGGTTTGTAGCCACGGTCTCCTCCAGACTAATCGCATACAACGCTTCTGTTTTACGTCAATTTTCGTTACTTTTCCATATAATTTATTTAAAAATTTAGACAATAACAATGTTGAGAGGTGCCAGTGTTCGTTGACGTTCGATCACCTGTCCGATCGCTACTTTGTGTCACGCGCTTTTTTTTATGAATTAACACAACTTAATACTATTTATTAAAATCGTTATTATATGTATGCTTATAATGTTTAAACCGTATAATTTTAAGATTAGGTTGTAACATACAGAATAAATTTTAGCGGTCATTTAGATAATCTAAATATACATGTATCTATATTTATGAAGTATTCGGAAGTGGTAGAGTACTCGCGCCTGCACGGCGACCGGCAACGCGTCACACACATTCCAAGATATGGTACGCACGCGGTACGACGACGCGTTACTATTCGTAAGTTAACCACTTTGTTGTTCATTAACGATAAGTTAGATTTAATCTCAGTCGATGTCGTTTGTTTAGTCTGTGTATAGTATTCTATCGGTTTAAGTTAATGTGAGGACGTGAATTTGTGCGAATCGACAGGCCCGAGCCGAGTGGGTTCGTGTTAGTTGTAAATCTTAAGTACCTAAGCGATTATTTCTGTTGCACCTAACTTTATTTCGCGAGCCGTGTTAGTTGTATTTTATTAAGTAATTGTACATATAGATAGGGCGAGGTTAACAGTTTTCATTCATCTCTAATGGTTATTGTTGAATCTAATGATATGGGGCTGGTAAAGTATCAATGCAACACATGCAACGGCTATTTATGTTTCACTGTTACGAGGCAGCAGCAGCGCCGGACATGGAAGCAAGCAATCGGAACGCGTCCCTCGCATCTCGGTCCAGTGACCTCTTATAATTATTATACGTTTAAAGTACATACTTACATAAGGACCCCACATGAAGTTAGCCTCAAAAGTTTGTGTGTATCTGCTCCTCTATTAACTGAACGCAGATGAAACATCACTTGAAACATTACTTTGTAACCAGACGCATGTGATTCGTTTTTGTAAATAACTGTACAATTTTTCTTAATTTTATATCTTTGTTTTTGCACGTAGGCTAAAGTGCATAGAATAAGAACTGAGTACTTACTTATAACGGTGGTTCAGTTAATACCGGAGCAAAGGTTAAATCTTAACGTTGTACCGTGTCATTACCTCACATATTGTCTTTTGTACATTTAAAAATATACTTATTGTTGTCGCTGTAACTTAAATTTATATTTAATGCCCATTACATTTACAACATCATGAAGTTAAAACTGAAAACACGACAATGATCTATTTTTAGAAGTCCACTTAGACACATGTATATGGCGATGTGGGATACCACTCGTGCATCGTCAGTATATTTATTTTCTTCGTGATTAATAAATATTGTGAGACGCACCACACGCCGGTGGCGCCAGCTCGCGCTGCCGACCGTTATTGTAGAAATAAATAATATTTTCGTTTACTCGGTTGTTTTTGTTATTTCCTGAAAAATGTATTCATTTTATAAGGAAGGAGTTTAAACTATGAAATTATTTTTAATCGATCACTACTAATAGTTAAAACTGTGTAAACGTTCTTCAAAATATGTTAATTTTTAGTCACTGATAAATTGCTAAAAGTTTAAAACTAATCTTTATTAATTAATACTTTTAATAATAACTTTACATAAGAAAATGTGATTTTTTTTATTTAGTAATAGTAAAAGGGATATAAAATTTTCAAGTGATCAAATCATAAGTTATTTTTTTATTATTAATGTTTACTTTGGGTGTGTTGGTATCCCAATCATATACAAATAATATCATATAAGTTATATTTTAAATTATCAAACTGTATAAGCGCATATATTACAAATAGTTAATAAATGGAATTGTTTTATTTTAAAATTTAAAAATATCAAATAAAATTTTTGGTTTTTTTTATTATTTTTTCACACTAGTTAACTATGGTTGCATTCGTAGGGATCCGTCGAGGCGTATAGTTTCACCGTTGAGCATAGGGTTCTGTATAATTGCTTGAACGAACGCTGCGAATTCGTGTGGAGCTCCAAGACGAGGTGGGAAAGGTACACTTGCTTCTAACTCTCTGATCGCCGCTTCTGGTAATTTGTTTAAAAGCGGTGTCCGAAACAGCCCTACAATGTTTAATCAATATTGTTATTTAGTGATGTCTTTAAACTGGCAACGAGCAGTAACTTGTCAATGTCATATATTTGAATGATGATACAACAAGCAAAACTTAGGGAAGCCAAATGATATATGTACATATGTATCATAAAAAAACATTTTCTATAGACATGCCTTCAAAAACTATTAAAGGTATATATTATTAATCATATGGTTGCTAACTACTCAAAACTGCTCGATGCTTTATACAAAAAGTTTTATCAAATATTTTTTTGAATAGAATCCTTGAGTTTTGCATAATAATCAACAATTGATATGTAATAACTAAATAAGTTTTTAAAAATGTAATTAACACAAACTGTAAGATGTACACACCAGGGGCAATGGTGACAACTCTTATGCCTTGTTTGGAGAGGTCCCTAGCAATGGGCAGCGTCATCCCTACAATACCAGCCTTAGATGCAGAGTACGCAGCTTGACCGATCTGGCGAAGGTACAAATGTTAAAGGTATTGTATTTATATGTGTATGGAATCTCAATTTTATTTAAAATAAGTGTGAAGGTCACTTAGTTTCTTAAAAAATTATAGGTCATTGAACTTTTTTATCAATTTAAGTAAATTATTATAAAATATTTAAAAAAGTAAAAAAAAATATTTTAGCTCAGACCTGCCCATCAAATGCTGCTATGCTCGCAGTGTTTATGATAACTCCTCGCTGGCCATCCGCATCAGGGGCATTTTTGCCAATTAAGCCTGCTGCTAATCGTATTACGTTAAATGTTCCTATTAAATTCACCTAAAAATATATATTTTTATAAGTATTTATGATATCAGAGAAACAACACTTGTTTTTGCTAAACTAAAATTGTCACTAATTAAATGAAATATTATTTTATTGCATTTAATTGGTAAGTGAGTAATCTGTTAATTTCAACACCATTATATTTAGTTCTTTAACTAAATTTTAATTGTACCTAGTTACTTATTCAAATCTGATTATGTAATATTTTTGTATTTTCAGTCAAACTTAGTTTTCACAATACTAGTATACTTGTTGAATTTAAAAATTAAAAATCTGCTTTAAATATAGTTAGGTACAGGCATGTAATTACTGAGAGAATTTAACTGTAAGAACTTTTTTTACAAACCTCAATGACTTTTTGAAAAAGTTTCAAATCAAAAGGTTGATTCTTCTTAAAATTATATGTCCTTGATCCTGTTCCCACTCCAGCACAATTGACTGCAACATCTAAACGTCCAAACTTATCCACTGCAGCTTGCAAAGCCGTTTTTACATCTTGTTCTGATGCAACCTGGTAACATTAAAAATGAAGTAGCTTAATACCTTACCCCACGTAGCAAGTTGGTCAAAGAGAAATTAGTGTCTTGACACTCCTTTCGTCGCTTTCCATCAGAAGTCAAGACATAGCGTTTTAAACGGTACCACCGTTATGCATTAAGCATAATAAAATATTCATTATTTGTTGAATGCTAGTAAATTTACAAATTTTGGAACAAGACGGATGGATGAATGTTAGTCTTTCTCGCAAAAACTACCGAACCGATAACATGAACACCTAGGCTTCAATTTATAAAGATTTTATGTATACAAAAGTGTATGTCAAATTATATGTGAGTGTAAGTATAATATTATACCCCTTTTTAAGAAAATTACGCGGGCAAAGGAGCATGAAGTATTGGTACAATTATAGTTTATATAGAGAAGAAGTGCAGAAAGTTAAATATTTTTTAAAAAATAATGCAATGTAAGTCACAATACCAAGTGTTTGACATCCATGTTTATACACTTTATATAAAGTGAAATATACGTTGCTAAAGGGAACGTTAACTGGGATATTCATTTTATTAATGTATTTCTCATATATTATATAGTG
This sequence comes from Philaethria dido, assembly GCA_033558755.1. Lineage (NCBI taxonomy): Eukaryota > Metazoa > Arthropoda > Insecta > Lepidoptera > Nymphalidae > Philaethria > Philaethria dido. The sequence continues at coordinate 459,400 of JAKGSA010000004.1, forward strand.
TACAAACATGCCAATTTTCAGACTCCTTTCGCATACGTTACATAAATAATTAAGATTTCGAAGAAAAAGTACAATTATTACGAATAACTCAAAAACTACTGGTCAGATCTTGGCTAAATTTAAATGAGACCACCAGCAACACTAGCTATCATGAGTCGTAATGAGTCCATATAATACGATTCGTATCGGCTTTGTAAATTACAATACAGATTTACCAGCAGGCTGAGTAGGCTGAATTGCGATATCCAGGTCATAATCCGACTTATATATTGTACTATACCGGCTTACCTTTATAAAACCATTGATTTATAAAGGTAACGCTTGCTGTAGCGAAGGGTGAAAATTTTATAAAGATAAGCCGGTATATTTAAAGAAGCCGGTACATAGAGGTAAGCCGGTATATATAGGTTCGACCTTGAGGACGGTATAGGATGTTAAGAGCTTTCGTAGTCTCACTCCCAAATTTCCTGGCGACCTTCCTTTTTTTGCTTTCACATTTTCTTTGAGCTTGTTTTTTTGCAATCTCGCTCTCAAGTTTTTCGACTTCGTGTTTTGTTTTTCAAAAGGTACGCCGATGGGAATCTTGTTATATGGACGCTTCGCCAATGCTAACTATCATATACTTTAAAAAAATCACAATTGACGGTAACACACAAAAAAATACAGTCTACTTCCTCCAAATTCCGAGGTTTTTTCTTCACGTATTAATATAAAAATTCAAAAATATGAAAGCATTTATTCAATCCAACAGATTATTTTATATACATTGTTGAGTGAATAAATAACTGTAAATATATTGCACGGTTAATATTTTAATATAATAACTGTTATGTTTAGTTTCGTAAGAAATTTAAAATAGAACAACTTTCTCATAAAGTTATAATAATAATTTAAAGAATTAAAAAGTTTACTTTATATAATTAATAAATGGGTGTTTATTTTTATTTTCCTTATAATTACATTAACGTGGTCATAATTCATTAATAATAAAATTATATAACATAAATTTGTACCTACTTTGGTAATCTTACAACAAAAGCCAATTTTGAACTATGAACTTTAATGGATTTAATTTAGAATAATATTTGAATGACATTTAAATGTTTAATTTAACGAAAGGAACATGGAAATTTTTCAAAAGAATTTGAATATTAGTTACATACAAATACAATACATGATTAATATCGTATAATGCTTACATCAGTAGGTATAAAGGCAGCATTTTGTCCTAATTGCTTTGCAGCTTCGTGGCCACTGCTGCTGGGAAGGTCACATATTATTACAGATCCTCCTAACTTTACCAATTGTTCAGCCGTAGCTTTGCCTAAACCAGACGCTCCTCCTGTCACTAGTCCCACAAGGCCCTGCAAAAAACGGATTGAACATTGGAAATAACAAAAAAGTCTAATCACAAATATTCAGTAATTTTAAATATTTGACGCACTTTGAACATTTTGATTTTCAATTGAGTATTTAACTAATTAAAAAAGCGACACGCTTATGAGAGTTATATAACCGCTTGATATGAAATACAATTTCATACTAAGCTACCAAAGTGAATCTATTCAGTACTTACAAAAGCGTTTATCATTTAGTTATTTACATTAACATACAATCACTTATCGTATCCAGCTAGCGCGGTGTCACTGACAAAATATTTTTATCACATTGTTATTAACTTTACTTGTTTCTATCAATGTGAAATCTTGCAATTATATTTTTTACCTACTTCTTGCTATCAGCATTCAGCTCTAAAATTAGCATACGGATCCTTCCTTCGAATATTTTCATAACATGAACTTGATGTCCATTTTAACGATAGAATAATTGGAAGCGTGTTTGGTTTTTTAAATTAATTTGTTATAAGTAATATTATATTATCTACAATTGCAGCCGACACGCAAATCTCTCCCTTATCGGTGTTTTATTATTTATCTACTTATTTGGATATATAAAGAATGCGCATACCAATTAAAGTTATTATATAATTATAATAACAAAATAATAATTGAAAATTAAGAAGATCCTAAATACTTTTAGGTATAGCTATGTTATCATTTTTTGATAATTTTAACTCTAAGATCATAAAATTAAATTAAAAGAAAACGATCTTTACTAAGTATTCATAAGTACCTGTGCCGATCTAATAGAGTCATTTTACACAGATATTGAAAAAGTTGTGCAACACTATCTTCCTCTTCTGAGTAGCTCTGACTGTAAAACGTAAAATTCCATTTTGCCGATCCTGTAAGAACTTTAAGAAATTTTATAGGAACACATTTATAGGAGCCCACTAGTTTATATAACCGTAAAAGGATATATGTATATAGGTGCAATGGTTTATGACTGGATCCTACAACTACTTATTAATTTTAATTCGCATAACAAAGACATTTACCGTAGAGTACCTAATAAGTATAGTTGTCTCAAATTTTGCTAGCGATCTTATGTTAGCTCTCATATTTATGCTTAGCTTGGTTTTCGCAGTTACACTCCCACATTTACCTGGCGACTTTTTGTTTGTTCCCATATTTTTGTTGAGTTCGTATTTTTTGCAATCTGATTCCTAAATTTTTTCAATCTCATATCTCTAATCTACTAATGAATCCGCCATTAATTTATTGTAATTTACAAAAAATAAGCCGGTGGGAATCGTGTTATATGGACGCTTCACCACTGCTATGTTATATACACGTGGTTATATACAGTCACCAAACAGTGATAATTGTGTTTGTATTTAATTAAATTTAAATTGTATGTATTTTGATAACAGTACTTAACAAAACCATAAAAAGCCACTGAACTCTACATACCTAATTTTTTGTAGATACTTCATAATTCGTATATAACACTTAAAAAAGGAAATAAGACGTAAGTATGGCTCATATTCATTTAAGTCTGCTTAAACGAAGTAGCGACCACAAAATAGTGTTAAATAAATCTCCTTACACCAGATTTATATGGAAATAATTATTGAAGATTTTAATATGTAAGTCTTTTGTTAATAAGGGTTTCATTTATTAATGACTCAAAAAGATGCATTGACTTATTAAAACTCAAAACTCATCACTCAAATATTAAACTCAATTGCCAAGAAATAAATTTAGATTAGTAGTTTGGAACTAAGTATTCCTAAACATGCCCCATAATACGAAAGCCGGTTATAATCGATCGATTGTAATTTGATCAACATATTAAGAAATGGCTAATGTCGTTTTTAATTTAACATATACCTAGATACGTAATAATCAGCTAATATATAAATGTAAAGTCACCTATAACTGAGTACTTACATAGTGTTGGCTGCATTGTGATATTATACTGAAATGAATTTCATAATAGTTTATATTAAAGAAACGTATCGATATTTGGACAGTGGATAATAACAATGGAAACTCTAGCAGACGTTGTTTAAAAAATCTGTTTGACTAAACTTTCAACTTCAGCTCTAGTGACCACTTCATTATTCGGTGTGTGAGCTTGAACACGTTAAATAATATAAAATGTGGAAAAAAGCGATTTTCGTTGTTTGTTGTTACGGTGTATTTTGTTCAAGGAGAGAATTTGAATCAGATCGCAGCAAAAATAACGACGATGATGTAGAAAGTGACTATGATGTACATAAATATAACCGTAGTATTTTCCCCACAACCACGGGACACACAATAAAAACAGAAATCGCAGTTGAGAGATTTGTTGAAACTATGATGGCCAGTGAAAAGTATTTAAAAATGATCGAAACTGTTGAAATGAAGCTAAATCATCTAAACACTGAATTTTTAGAACGATCGAATGTTATTTTGAAATACATCACTGAAGTGTTAACTCTTATCAAAACTTCTCCTGTAGACATATTAGAAAACGCTTTACAAACTCTGAAGAGTGATTTAGATAAACTTAAACGGTTAATTTCGCACCAGACAGCAGACGGTCCAAACTTACGGGGTGAGCCAATTTATTAGTACTTAAGATATGTCGTGATTCAATATGTAGATTTCTTTTCGTTCTACAATACACTGTGTAAAAATTTCTGACTTTGAACATTTACTCTCTACTGACGCAGCAAAAAAAATCTATTATTAATAACTAATAAGTTCAGTTCAGTTCTTTAACTATGGCGATATTCGAACGTGCCAGTTGAGCACTGTTACATTGTATGGAGAACACACAGGAGGAATATCTAATAAGACAACTCAATTTAACACCATTATTATATAATTAAGATACAAATTTAATTATTATATAATATAAATAATCTTGCTATAAGCTTAGATGATTTTATTTTTTTAGTAAATTTTAATCTAATATTACGCTATTATAGTTACGGGTTCCAAACAGTGACTCCCTGGTATCATTGATGCGACCAACTTAAACTATCACAAGCAAAAACATGAACAATTAAAATAAATACATTTGTTAATATATTTTATATATACCTACAGTAAAGATTCGCAGGCTGCTTCATAATAACTTAGGTTGAAAAGATTGGCTACGAACAACTGTTTGATTGACGCACACGCAAAGTTATCTTTCACATAATAGAACGATAAATTAAGGTTGTCGCTATTTAAGTTAGTGGACTGTTTGCAAACAATGCCTGCAAATAGGAATAATATATTATTATAAATACATAAACACTCGTGAGAAAAATCATCACTAAAGAATGATATTCATAAAGTATGTCTGAGATGAATCGTTTGTTATTATTTAGTTACTGAATCGAATGCAAAGTTATTGTTACTGGAGAATATCAACACTTATACCAGTTGCTTTCCATCTTTTTCATTTGTCACATCGAAAAATGATTTCTAACGTTAATATTTTTTTGTATGTTCTTGTGTTTAATGTCATATACGGAGATAATCGAGTCAAATCTGAAAAGACCAAATATGAACGTTTAGATTCTAACGATAATTTGTGGAAAAGTGAATATGAGACGGAATTAAGTGACGCCATGGTCGTTCCGAGCAGGGGGAAAAATTACACTCGAGTCCCTCAAGCCACGACAGTTTCGGATAACGAAATCGTCGTAGAGAAGCTAATAGAATCAATTACTGCAAACGAAAAATATTTAAGAAAGATAGAAAATATTGATTTTAGATTAACCAGACTTGATGTAGAATTGCACGAAAAAACAAACGCAATACTTAAACGATTAACTGAAATGTCCACGGCGACTCCAAGTCAAGATGATTCTGTCAATTTTACAACAATTTTGGATGATTTAAAATTAACTTTAGCTCAAATTAAGCTTATGTTGAAGAACGACCAACGCCAACGCGGTAAATATATTAAGGGTATAAAGTGTTAATAAAATATGTTCAAATGTTATGATGGACTTACATGTATATTTTCTAATATATTTTAAAAAATTATATATAAATCCGTGTATTAACTAAATTCTCTCTGACGACTATACTGTTTTGCAGAAAGATGCATGAAGCTGCAATTTACCTACCACTTATAGCTTCCCGTTTCGTGGTTTGATATAAATAGAAGATTGTTGAAACTGTCTTCTTTAAATATTTTGAGCATTCAAAAATATAATGTTTTACTCTTTCAGTGGATAACATGGATTGTCATTATGAAGTAAATTTAGACAAAAGACTATCATTTCTAGAAACTCATATGAAGTCTGTTATGAAAAGTGTAGACGCTATTGCTAATGTCATTTCGGAAGTACAAAATCGTCAACGATCCCGAAATTTAAATAGGTAAATATGCTATTTGTTATTTTTGAACTCAGTGCTTATGGGCACGAAGGTATATAAAAAAAAATAATACTTTAAAATAGTCTTATAATATTTATTAAAATTATTTGCTGAAACAGACCTGATGTGATTGGTAACGTCGTCGATCCCACGTCGCTAGTTAGCGAATTTCGAAGGGTTATACAAGAGCAGAAATCGAAAAAATGTGATTGCAAGTAAGTTGTTATTGTGCTTGTTTTTTGTAGAATTATTTGCGATAAAACTTTTAGCGTTCATAACTATTATTTTAACAAGGACAGGGCGTGTGGATCGTTCGGAGCGGTATCCTAATGATTGTCAAGAAATTCAGGCGCAGGGATTTAACATAACTGGTATTTATAAAATTAAACCCGACGAAATGGAACCATTTTACGTTCTGTGTGACCTTAACTCTGTAGGCGGAGGTTGGACGGTAATGAGTTTTCATTTTCAATATATTTTATATTTATGTATAGAGAATTTAAATGTATTAGTAGATATTTACTAAATTATAGGTTATACAAAATCGTTTTGATGGCACTCAAGATTTTTTCAAAAGTTGGTCAGAATACAAGCATGGTTTTGGAAATTTAGCTGGAGAATTTTGGCTCGGCTTGGAGAAAATATATTATCTCACTAATCAAAAATTATACGAATTGAGAGTGGAAATGGAAGGCCAAGACGGGCAAGAGGCTTCAGGAATATATTCAGTATTTACACTGGGACCGGAATATGAAGGATATCGAATAAGTACTATTGGAACATTTCGCGGTTCCGCTGGTTAGTTTCAAACTTTACCTACTTAATAGTGTTTGTTTAATGAAATTTTCGTCGTACTATATTCTATATATACATATAGGCGATTCTCTGTCTTACCATGCTGGTCAAAAGTTCTCTACATACGATGTCGATAATGATGAGTGGAAAGAAGGATCTTGCGCCAACGAGCATGGTGGAGCGTGGTGGTATAAAGAATGTGACAAAAGGTAAACACGACAATTACTATCTAGCAATGTTGAATGTTTTATAGTAGGCACGGTATTTGTTTCAATCTCCAACTTGTAAGCGTATCTCTATCTCTTCTAACTTCATATTATAATGTAATTTATTTCTCTAATTTGATTTACAATAGATATTTAGAATATATGTACATTATTTCATATAGAGATTATGTTCCTTAGAACAAAAACACATTGGATAGTAAATGAATTTTTATTAAGAATTTAGAAATTTTAAATATTACAGATTAATAAGTTAGTATAAACAATTATTGGCGTATGAAAAAATAATAGATTTTCTAATTTAAGTAATCTCAATGGGAAGTATTTAAGCGCAGCGGATGACAACAATGGACAGACGATATATTGGATATCATTTAAAGGGCCAAACACCCCGTTGTATAAGACCAGAATGATGATAAGACCACTCCCGGCGAGTCGTCCGATGGACTACTATGAAAGACTACGGGTAAACTTTATATTTTTCTTGTAATATGGAAATATTATAAATTATCTAATATTACTTATATAAGTAATAATAGATAATTATTTATATAAATATAATTTAATTATAGCCTCTATTATATAATAGAGGCCATCCTGTCGCAGTGGGATAGGGCCTGATAGTTAATTCGATTCCTACTTAGGGTCGTGGTATAATTATTTTCATTTCTTTGTTATGGTAAGACAAATCGGGGTTGAGTTCTACCATTAAATTTGCAATATCTCGAAATAGTGCAGAAAAAGGAGAACGGAGTGTCTTGACACTATTACTACTAGGTTCTTTCCGTCTACCTTTCTATGTGGGACAAAGCGTGAAGGTGAAAAAAATATATATAAAATCATCATCATCAGCATCAACAGAAGTAATAAAATACAATTACAGAGTACGAAATTATCAAGTGACAAAATCCGCGGGAAGGATATGAAGAGCAGTTATCACGAGGCGGTGCGCGGCCGCATCCCGTACCGGTTCGATGACGTCGCACATCCCGACAGCTTCTTTCCTAATTACGCGTAGCATATAACGTATACAATGCACTATATTTACTACTAAATCAAAATTTTACCAATAAACGTTATATTTTAGTTTTATTTGGTGTTAACATAGTTTTTCTTCTTGGTGGGTTTGGTGAGAATAAGTTATTGGTTATCAACAAAAATGATTTGGTTACTTCAGTTTCATTATATGTATGCGTTTAAATGTATAAAAGTTTTCCCAAACCAGGTTTTCCTAAATTTGTTTTTCTTAAACCAGGAAAGGAAAGGAAGTGAGTTAAGGGTGACAAAATAAAATACTCAGAATCAGTCTCATTCGCTTTATTAAAATTAAATCCAACATTAAAATTTCAGCTCGCAGAGTTGAGCAAAGTGATTGGACATCAACATACAAATTTAGTTTATATTTAGGTCTACAAAGTTTAAAACATGAAATAGGACACGTAGGTAGACAGACATATGAAAGAGAAGATATTCATCGAACCCGCACCTATCGCACACCCCTTACTTACGCAAGTGGTCGTCGCTATATACACAAAGACGACCACGCGGTTATCCTTACCTCATGGCAGTGCTCAAGCCGTTGTGAAAATTATTCAAAATTTACAAACAGAACAGGACAGATTTAGTCACTACTACACAATATCAAACAAGATGTATTATCCAAATGTAATAACTACTACTACTACTACCATGTATGTTCCATACATAGACATTAATATAATGAGAAACGACTTCTAAGTCAAAAGTGTCTATCATTAAGAAATACGTATTAATAATAACTTGAATCTTGATTATTCTAAGGAGAATTCAAAAATATATTAAACAACAATTATAAAAAGCAACTACGACCACAACAACATCGATTGCAAGTTATCTCGGATAATTGTTAAACATGAAACATGTAACATATATTTGAATTCCCAAATACTAAGTTAAAGTTACGGACCGTTTTTTGGTCGCACCCACTAACGCTATATAGGTACAACGACAGACAAGAAATTAATTATTATATATATACATGTAACATTTAAAATGTGTTAGTGTTGCTTGAAACATTGCTCTGTGTCAGAAGTCGTAACTATATTGGTTTTGAATTTGGTTTCCACTTAAAACTTCTAACATTCGACAGACAGACATTAAAATGAATCATAAAAATTCGCTTAAATTATTAAATTACTATTTACAATCAACTAAATAAAAAAAGATCAATCTCATTCGTCGATACCGTCATATTAAAAATAATTAAAACATATTAAATTATTAAAACTAACGTAGTATATTTACGCACACCGTTAAAAAAAACTAAGTAGCACCATAGATTTTATCGTTTATGCTCTAATCAGTTTTCAAGATACAACATAAAACATTCAAGTAATACACCGAGCGATACAAAGCGAACGAACGATTGCACCTGCAGTATGTAACTAACCCTAAACTAAACAGCTAATAATATTATATATCATAACCGATTGTTGGGTTCAAATAGTGAACAAGACAATACGAGACATAAATTGTTAATATTGACATTGCATAATTGCAGGAGTTCCCAACCTCTACAGCCTCCCAAGGAGATAAGAGGCTTTGAAGCACCTTATAAAAAGCTAAATAAAAATCGCCTCGTGTTGAAATAATCTTACCATTAATATATATAGTTAAAATCTAAAATAGCATTAAAAATCTAAATAAACAAGGTAAAATTATTGTCTCAACCTTGTCTCATGCAAGGGCAGCCACTTTAGCACCATTACCCTATTATACATTTTTTTTTATTTCACGCATCTTTCATTAGGCGAAGTAGTTGTTCACTACTTTCCGATCAAACTAACTGAATGGCGATTATAAAATCAGACCGGAGAAACAAAAAAAAATATAAAAATAACTTTTTTACCTCAATTGAGATTCGAATCTGTAACCATAACATATAGTTACACGTGCAAGTGCTCCAAAACAATATTAAATTTAATCACTATCTAAGTCACCGATTAAAAACAATTAATTACATAAATATAAAAAGAACAGGCTCAAGGGTAATAGGTTGGGAGCCCCTGCATAGAAGAAATAATTACATTAAATATACAAATATTAAAGAAATAACGTGAAGTTTGTCAATAAACAAATATCAGCGCTGAGTTATCGAAAAATATGCTTAATTTACGTACTTTATTATTTATTAACAATTTCAGAAAGAATTTCATGATACGCCTAAAGTAGTGATGGATATAGAAACAATTCATCTGTAATATAAATTCAATTTAATATTTAAAAGTTTAGCACCGAATCTAAAATTGACACCGACATATCGAAACTTGATATAATTAACTTGTATTTAAAGTATATATTTCAAGCACTGATACTTGTCTATTAAGAGCTAATAAAAATAGAGTATTATTAAAGAAGATTCTAAGATAAAACGGTAACAAATTACGTCAACAAAATACTGTTAAAATTCATTATTGGTACCTTAAAAAAAGTACATTAAATATATAATATGTTAAAATATTTGATTCCATAAAATTGATTATAAAATTTGAAAAAAATTGATTATTAAATATTGAAATTATAAAATAAATAAAATTTCGATATTTTTTATTTATTAAAAATAAATGAATAAAATTGTAAAGTGAATAAAATAATAAATTTTAATTTGTTACCGCCTTAATTTCTTTCACAAAATAAAATTAGCAGTGTATTTTGCGTAAAAACGCAAATTACTTAACACTAAGTAGGCGGAACTTTCGACATAGTCCTAGGTTCATGCAAAAAAAAATGAATACACCGAATGTGGCAAACTTAAGTCATGACTTACACTTATACAAAATTAAAAAAAAGTACATTGTAGTACATTTTAGTGCAGCTAAAGCGCAAATCAAAGTAAAAAGTGTGTTAATTTGCCATCATGGAAATTTTACATTAGCACGGATATCGTAAACCATATTACGTATAATGGAAACGGTTTTACCTATGTTACATGAAAAATCCTAACACCAAATTATTATATTCACTAACATCGAAGTATACTGTCACCATCTCTGATGGGAATTGCGGTTCCCATACATTAGGCGGGAGGAATAATTGTAGACATTAATTACTTTATATTATATGATAAATGTTTGAAGTTACACCAAATATTAAAAAGTGAATTGTTAAATTTCCTCCGTTACGTACCTCATGGGGAGGTTGCGTGACGTTGCCCTCATTTCGGGTGTCAAATTTTCTTACTTACTAAATAGTTCAATTAGTGAATACATTTACAATGTAACCGAGACATATTTCACTTTATAGTTCGTTGTAAAGCCGACACAGCGTGCACTTGGTCTTAAGACTTAGTTAACTTCTTCACCAAAGCCTCCATCAGTTCGGAAGCGAAGCCTCCGTACTGTTCGTCGTTGCTCAACTCCACCAAATCGTCAAATATATAGTCCAGAAGACCATTAATTAAACCTGGAACGAACAAAAACTCTATGTATAATGTTCTTTGCTGATATAAAATATAGCTAGTTAAAAGTCAAAGTCAAATATTATCAAAATATATTTCCAAAGAATGTCTAACAAAGTAGTATATATTATGATTGCTAAAATTTACGTTGCAAAATGAAGTAACAGTTACATTCATCTGTTGCCAGTGACTTCAAATATATATTTTTTACTTATGAGACATTGTACATTACCAAATAATTAACTTGAGATTTCCTTAACATTGATAAGTGATTACTAGTCCTAAAAAATATGTAAATACCTCATTCATGCTCCAAAGAAGGCGGTTGATCAGTCTCTGGGCGCAGACAGTCAATGCAGGCGACAATTTTAAGGGCAGGTCCTAGTTTCATAGAGAGCGCCATCACAAGGTGCTCAGGCTTTATGAGAAGCAGCGCTTCACCATCAACTTCCTGCATGAGGAACTCATCCGCGTATCCCGCGCAGCCGGGGATGCTGCGAATGAAGTCGCATACTTCGCTCACCTAAAAAAAAATGTTAATTTGTAAATGTTTTATATATACATTATAGTTGTATGAAGCGTGAATAGGTTGATAATACAGCTTTTAATTATATACAATTTTTTAAACGTTACTAGGATTAGGATTGCTGTATTTGTAATTAAGAACAAATGACGAACGAAAAAAAAGTCAAATTTAGGTAAATAACACGAAACAAAATTTACAGATGAAATTTAATGGCAGCTCCGCAAAGTATGCATTTACTATTTATTAAATTATCACACCTGGATGTGTACTACATGGCGATCATTGGACTCCATCTTGGCGCAAATGTTATAAACCATGGTTGGTATTAGATTTATACATCTAGTATGATGAGCACTATCACAACGTTCACTATATAAATAATAATAGGTAGTGTGTATTGCGTAGTGTGTACTGACCGTCCAGTTGTTGACATTGGGTATCTTGGGCTGCGACTGGTCCTGCGTAGCGTCGGCGGCGTGCGCGCCGTCGGGCGGCTCCACCACCATGGGCTCCGGCTTGCTCGCCTGCCCGCCCTCGCCCGCCTCGTTGCTAGAGCTTATGCGACCCACCACGGACCCGTTGTCGAGCATCTGCTTTTTACCTGTGCCATCGCCATATTAAACACACGTTCTTTATTATTGTCATATTTATGTATATAATACATCTGCTCGTTACGTTGAAGCAACAACAACATGCATAAATAAAACATCGATAACATAAACTATGCTACTTACAGAAGTTACTAAGATATAGAACATAACTAACTTTATATGATATGTTACTAGCGTAGGATATACAGGGGCGAAATAAACAGAAACAAGACACGAAGAAAAGTATTCTTATATAATCGAATTTAAGTTAAAAGACATTCTCTTGTTTTAAAATAATAAGAGTGGCCGCATTCAAACATTTTTTAAAATGCTTACCTGAGCTGAGATTCGAACCAGCTAAAAATGCAAAAAAAGACTTATTATTTCACTGAACCAGTCGATACGGTCTACGCGACGGTGAGGATAAAGTCTTTCAATTGAACATTGCATTGCTTTACAATTTAAGAACACCATGAAATTTAACGATACCCACATTACCAATAGGATTTTTTTAAATCACTTCTGTTGATAACAACTTTAGATGGTTTTCATCTAACAAAGTAATATCAGTAATTTCCCAGGTTCTGGGTTCAAATCCTTCAATTTAAAACCAAACGTGACGTTATTGCTTAGTGACTAACAAATTAGACAAATATGTGAAAAATTGTAAAAAATGAAACGCGGTATTTTGAAATGTGGCGGCTTGTATATTATAAAATTGGTCTATAGATTTATTACATATACACATTATCATCGTCGATAATAGTACTCTACTTTATAGTAGATTTTAATTTTTTTTAAATTTGCTTTGTTTCTGAAAGGTATTTTGATAGAGAAAACAAAAGGTTGAATTTTAATAGAGATATTAGTAGATGTACAATTTCTTCAATTTCACGATTCTCTTTGATTGTAAGATACAATGTAAACTTGAAAGATTTCATTCTAGTTCAAGATTCGACTAATTCAATAAAACAGTCACTATTTTTGCACTTTTAGATGGTTCTATTCTCAGGTCAAGTAAATTTTTCAAAAAATGCCCATCATTCCCATAAATTATAAATTCAAGAAAATGTTTTCATATAATCTATTTCTAATGTACTTTTCCTTCATGTTCGTTTGTTTTTTCTCCACTCTGTAATCATTTTACTTTCATAAATATATCAATGGAAAAAGCTGCCTATTTTCACACTTACATATGTAAATTACTATCATTGTCACACATATATTTTTTAATAAATATTTTATTTAATGTTTTTAATTTTTAGAATAATATATAATAAATGAAACATGAACAAAATGAACTTACGTGGCGGTTCATCAGTTGAAGGGAGTTTATTCTCCTTGTCCTGCTCTTTATCAGTAGCAGACCATTCCCGAAGAGGTCTGTTCACCTAAAAAATAAAAAAAACACATATTTTCCATTTCCATTTTCCATTATGAAGATGAATATATATTTAATTGAAACAAAACAATACTTACTGCGAATGGCTCTCCAGCCTCTTGGATGACATAACCTTCAATGACGTGTGTTAAGATGTTCGGTTTCACCATTGCTTTAGGTAAACCTTTGTCTGTAAATACGAATTTCTGTATAATTTCTACAAAATCACACATTTATGTTTTTAAGTACTTTTTTTATTTTTGAATTTTGTTCTTATAATTTTCTTTTTAATTTTAATTAGTATTAATTAAATGAACAAAACCCTACCATGCACAGCTTGCTGGCTCATGTGTCTGCTAGTACTTTGCGACGTCTTGAACAGCGCGGAGGAGCCCGTGGATATCGACACGCCTATCGACGTCGTTATACTGGACGACGAACTTGAACATGCCAGTGTTGTTGTCACCTTAAATGTTACATATTTTTTTATTAAATATATGGCATATTAAAGGAATTTAATAGTTAATAAAATATTGTAAATATAAATGTTATAATTTATTATATGATAGTTAACATCATTATACCTTATAATAAAACAAAATATATTTAGATGACACAATATTACCAAAAAATACTAAGCAGACTAAATATTTGTCATCGTTATACAATTTGTTATAAAAACCGCCATCTAGTGGCACTTCTATACGACTTTGTACATGTATAAAATCGATAATTTCACCTTACATCAATTAATTATTTAAAAAAAAGAGCTTCATGCTTCAGCATACACAGCAGGGTAGTCAGAGTGAGTCTAGTATCAAGATTGACCGTCCGAATTCGAGACTTTACGAGTTAAGTGGTGGAATTCACCGCTGTCTTGAAAAAGTTTATTAGTCATTCAATGAACCCACGATCAAAGGCGTTTCACGCTGTCACCTAGCGCCGTGGGACATTTCAATTATTTTAATTTTTTTTATTATATGTATTTATAATAAAAGTTAGTGAGACCTGTGGCGCCGGCGACGTCTGCCTTGCACTGCTAGTGACCGGTGCTGAAGTTGTCGAGGCAGTGCTCGACGAAGTCGTCGCCGACTCGCTCGTGGACACCGATTCTGATTTAGACGGACTCGATTTTGTCGATTCTGTTGGCGTGTTTGGTCCTGTGTCATTAAAATATTATTTTAATTATTAACTTATGAAAAGAGTGGGAAAGTGGGAACCAGAGAACCTAGTGTTAAGACACTCCGTTCTCTTAAACATTACAGCATAATGTTACATATTAACATAAATAACTAAATAGCTATGACAATCTAATAAAAAAATAACATTTAACTCATTTTACCAGTGGAAGTGGTAGTGGACACGGCAGCATCTGTCACGCTAGAGTTACTGGAGGCGTGTGAGCTCGCGGGCGCGGAACTCGGCTCTATAGACACTTCTACGGACTCCGACTGTGCTGATACTTGCTGTACCCTCTAAACATATTGAAAAATAGACAATTTTAAATAAATATGTATTTAAAGACTAACTATACCTCCTAAAAACTTTAATTTACTCGATTCTGCTTAAGGAAACCAAGAAAATTGACTTAACTAAAACATTTTTGTTACTTCTAAACAATAAACAAATTTATGATAATTTTCAACGAATTGTAATCCTTTGAGTTAGATCACTTGCGTGTAGGGTACATTATGTCAGTTATCGTCTATAACTAACCGTAGATTGTATCTGGTGATTTTTGTCGTCCTCGTTCTTGACGTGCGTTACGAGTGTTTGGGGTTGGAGGGGTAACACTGAACCTTGTACCGGCGCTGTTATAAGCCCAACTGTACCCTGTTGTAGAGTTAATTGCGATGAGCTTAGGTTATTCGCTGACACCTAGTAATAATAATGTAATCATATATTTTACGATAATATATAAAAAATATTTTCTTATGAAAACAGTTAGTTTAATTGTTATAGTTAATTACGTAGAGCAAATAAATATTGTTACAATACAAATTAATAATTACTAAATGTGAAATATGTATAGACATGATGTTATTTCTATCACAGACTAATTATACACTTAAAGCGTTATGTTCAGGGGACAACAGATAAGACAGATGAAAATTAAAATCTATTAGGTCCTGTGAATCGCGAAGCAAATTTTTCCCATTTAACAAATATTTCATGCATTTGAAAGTTTTTGTTACGGTACAACTGTGTAAAGGTTAATCAACATGCAATGCAGATTCATTCTAAGTACCCATAGGGATAAGTGTAATTATTATCATGCAAATTGAACCTAAATGGTTTTATTACGAATCCAATAATTCATTTGAAAAATTTTAAATACTTCATGAACACACACACACAATCCTTCGCATAGCAAATAATCTACAGAGGTAATCTACACAAGAACTATAAATACTCAAATTAATCTCTCTCATTTCGTAGGTAACATTTCAAATATTGAAAGAAAAAACAGGTTATCAAAATTTAAATATATCGAGGTATGGTTATAGTTTTGAGCCAATCGAATACAGTGAGAGAAAATCAAATTTTGAAAAAATATTATTTGAATATTGTATCATTTTTATGTCTGTCTGTGAGTTGCTCTCGGGACGTGTAAAGAATGAGAATAAATATTTTAAGTTTGAAATTGTAATCATCATTCATCTGACATGGCCTATCTTAATCAATACAAGAGCATATTTATGCACATCTGCCATAATTAGTATCCAAGATATATATCCCAGAGAGTTCCCAGTACGTGCACTTTGCGCACTTGCGAGACATGGATATTAAAAATGGCTAGAAATAAGTGAAGCGATCGAACTGAAAGTGGAAAGAAAATGTCGATAAATCATGCGAGGGGTACGAGGGCGGGGCGTAGAGGGCAGAGAGGAGAGGCTCTACCTCACGGTGCAACACGGCAGGAGGGAGCCGCACGAGAGGCGACAGCAGCGTCGCCGCCTTGAGCGCGAACCGCGGCTGCCAATCGCATCGTATCGTCACACCGATATCAACATTACCCTACCCATATCACCATTACCCAACAACGTCACCCGTATAGATTTGACCAGTTAGCACACTAAATGAAGTTTATTGTATGATCTTTAGCTCCACGGATTATTAGGGAAATGGTGTTAAGATATAGGGACGAAAACCGACTAAAAATGTTTTTTTAAAATCGTAACGTACGAGCGAAAATTTAAAAGCCAATATATATGTCCGAATGAATGTACTATTATTATTAAGATAATTTTTAGTAAAAAGCATTGTTAATAAGAACACATATATATATATATATATATTATATATATATATATATATATATATATATATATATATATATATATATTATATATAATATATATATATATATATATATATATAATTTTGAAAAATTTTGGGGTAGTAACCTTTTTTAGTCGATTAATGAAATATTGTATACTATATAGTATATAGTAAGATTGATCATGGTTATACTTAGATATAATCAATAATATTTTAACTAACATATTTAAAGATTAACTTTGAACCAGTGATGTAACTAATATTGACGTATATTCAACGTGCTTGGGAAACGAAATAAATCATACTGTTTGTTTTTAAAAAATCATTACTGCAATCATTATTAAGCAATTTTTAATGTATTATGAGCGAGTATATAAATTTTATTATTACTATATATCAATATACTTCAACCACTATAAATACAAGAAATCACGGCCACTAATTATTAGATATTTATTGGGAACCTATAAGTTATAATCGGAATTTATTAGTTTACATCACTAGTGCCATCTTAATATTCATATTTGTCTAAATCAATTAATTCTATTTAAATTTAAATTATGCTATATTTACTTTATTTTATCCTATACTATGCTAGGGTATGTGGCTATTATTACTTTTAGCTTACATTTACAATTACAAATACAATTCTTTCTATAATAATTAATTAATATTAGATTGTTAAAATTGATTTTCCTCTATACTGATTTAGATAAGTAAAAGTTACCTTGGATTATGTTTTTGTATATTTTGTTTGAATTGCGCCTAAGTACCATAATGTAGGTACTAAAAAAGAATTGAATAAAAGATAACAAACGGAACGAAACTGATGTTTGAGGTTGAAATTTAAGTCTTTTAAAATACAATGAAATTTTGGAATATTTAACAAAACAAATATGATGTATAATATCAAGAGAATTACTTTCCAGATTGTTTAGAAGAAAGGATTAACATCTGAGCAGTTTAGTCACATCATTTATGTTTAAAGATTGTAATTAAAATAATATATTCACTGACACCTTTGCTACCACAAACACTTCCACATACACCCACCCTTAAACTAGGGATGGCGATAAAAAATCGTTTTTTTTTTTAATAATTTAGTGTCATTCAATTTTTTTTTTATTTTTAAAACTGAATCGCCATCCCTATTATTTCATGCAATGCATTAGTGACTTGCAAGTAATGCATGGTATAATTTTAATGATGTTTTTATGAAATATTAGTATAATGAGTAAGATTAAATATATATAAGCTATATTAGATCTATTATCTAAATTAATATAATATATAGCCTACATTACTATTATGTTAAATTATACAAAATAAATTTAAAAAAATGAATTATTAATGATATTTTTAATGATGATTAGGAGCCATCCATTTATTAAGTAAGACGATTTTTCTTTATAAGAAAAAGCAAAAATATATAGGAAAAATGTATAAAATATGTTTGAGTTTTTAATTAGTATTTTGTATTTGAAATTCAAGTTTTAATTAATAAAACAAAACATTTTTTTAATTTGTCGAATGAACTATACAGTACCTTTTTCTCTTAAGAGAAAAAATACCTCCTCCTACGAAAATCGTGTACATAGCAAATGGCTGACGTCTATGATAAGTAATGATTATAAAATATATATTATAAAACTTAATATTAATGTATAGCTACTAAAATAAACAATCTTAAAATGTATATAAATATAACTATATGTAAAACTAAACTTACACTTTCTATCCTAACTATACTTATAAGTAACTAGAAAACTAACCTATTACTAGGAATTGCATTTCATAATTTAACATATAAATATTATAAAAAATATTCAATATTATAAAAAAAATATTAAATAATCTATAAATGTACTTGTTAAGTCATTTTAGTACAAATCATTAATATAATATATATATATATATATATTTGATATTATAATTTATACTCACAGTTTGCATCTGAGTGGAATGGTTAAGAGCTTGTTGTTGTACCGCCATACCCACAGATGTTTGAACTAAATTATTTCCAACTAAAGTCTGAAAATCATTTGTAATACATTATTAAATATAACCAACAAGAAAAGAAGGTTTTTAATTTGACAGTATTTTTTTATGTGTTAATGGACAATTTTTTTCATACAAATAGTGCTTTTGATGTGTTCCCATTTAAATTTAATATGACAAGTAGTTTTTGATTTATTCGTAATATATTTACTATTCAATGCATTTAACTCGAAATCAATGTTCTCTTTTTATTGTAATAAATCTTATTAATTTAATGTGTAATTTTTCTTAAGTGCTTAAATGTTTACCTGCGGCTGTTGTTGGATTGTGTGCACTTGGGTCAGAGTAGTTTGCGGCTGGTTACCCAGTTGCCCTACAATCGTACTAGCTTGAGCCATTCCACCCAGCTATAAATAACAATTAGTTTAATATAAATATTTACTTTAGTGTGTATAATAAAATTTAAAGTAAAATAAACAATTACAAAAGTAGCTTTTATAATTTTGTGTATTGCTTTAAATACGAATATATTCTTTTATCACGACACACACATTTAGTCAAAGAATATAGTCTTGGGACGTTTAAATTTTTACTTTCACTCATTTTAATGATTTTGTTTGTTGGGTGAAAATTCAACGTCGTTTTTTTTTAAATTATAGAAAAAAAAAATTAAAAAAAACAAGAGAGTATTCGAGAAAATGTGTATTGATTAGCGCAACTTGAAGCCTCGCTTTATCTTAATTAGGGGAGTAAAATAAAAATAATTTAAATATAATCATTTCTACGAGTGGGCATCGAACCCACAACCACCTGTAAAACCGACTATTGTCTCACTGCGCCACTGCCTTTATAAAATTATATAGTAAAATAGTAATAAAATTAATAAAAATGATTTAATACCGGATGTATTTGCTGAACCATAGATATCGTTTGCGGCATGGCGGTCATAGGCAGCGCTTGCGATACCGAGCCAACGGGCAGAGTACCTTGTTGCATGCCCAACGTCATACCTAATAATAAAAATTAATTCAGGTTCTAACAATAAATTAATTAATAAAATATAATTATTTAATTATATCGATTTTCAATCAATTTCAAAAAAAGCAGTTACTCTATTTGACTGTATTTTTTTTCTGTGTGTTTTACCACAAAACTTTATACTGGTATATGATAGCTAGTGCTTGTGATGTTCCAATTAAATTTAGTTAAGATCTGACAAATAGTTTACGAGTTATTCGTAATAATATTATTTTTTTTAGGTTATTTTATTTGTAGTCGTATTTTGTAAAAATTTATATTATTAAAGATTATATCGATATTTAATCTAGAATAGATATATATAGTATTTACCTTGCTGTTGGTAGTGTTGGACCATCTGTTGAGTTTGCTGTTGATGTATCAGTTGTTGCTGCTGGTGCTGCTGTTGTTATATTACAATTATTAGTTTAATTTAATATATTCTAAACAGGGTATTATTATTCTAGATTAACCGTTTTTTGGATCCGTTAATCTTTTATTAATATATATGGTATATAATTGTCACGCAGCCCACCCAGCATAAATAAGCTTAGTCACAAATCCGGAAATAATATTAAAAACTAAAAAAATAAAATATCTATTTTGTAGTAGTGTAACATATTTAATTTTTTACGAAATCTTACGAAGTAAAAGATGTATATATTCATTATATTTTTTATATTGTTTAATACCAGTTCGCTGAGGCACAAGCGTGCAACTGTAAACACGAAAAGTTGTGGGTTCGATTCCCAGTTCAGGAAACTAAAATATTTATTATTTTCATTTCCCCGCCAATCAGCAAGCAATGCCTTAATTCAGCGGAAAGTGGGGAACGGACAACTTAAAAGACCACAGTGTCTTAACACTAGGTTCTCAGGTTCCCTCTATAGGTAGAGAGACCTCCGTAAAGCTAAAAAAATATATATTTATAATGTTTATTTCACCTGTAGAGCTTGTTGCTGCAGTATGGCCTGCTGCTGTATGCTCTTGGTGAGAGGCTGCTTGTCCGCCACGCTTGCTATCTGCGTCATCTGACCGCTCGAGTTCATCACTAGTAATCTGTTATTTTATTTAAAAATTAATATGTTAATAAAAGTATTTTCATATATTATTTGCCTTAGAATTGTTTTTAAAATAGTGTATTATTAAAGAAGAAGTTATGTGTAGTATAAGTCTCCGTAATTATTATGTGTTGAACATAATCACATTTTCCGTAATAACAGTTAATAGAATATAAAATAATACTATTGATTTTTTTTTTATACTAATAATATTAATAACATATGAAAAAATGTGCAACTAACTTTGAAACTTAATCGCAATATTCAATATAAAAGTAATGAAATTAAAATATATATATTGAACTAAAATTTGTACATACTGTTGTTTTGGTTGCTGTAATTGGTGCTGCATTTTGTTAGTTTGGTTAGCAGCATCTTGTTTGGACGTCGGCGCCGGCGACCGCACTCCCGGCTTTCCACGTTGTTTCGCCTGAATATATAAATGTCAATTACAATATTGTTATATATATCCATTTTACACAGTTTCTAGTCGTATTTTTAATATTTTATGTATATTTATATGAACTTGTATTTTTTTGTTTTGTATTTCTCAATAAGTGAATATTGGTAAATAGGGAATTTATTTAATCTATGTAAACAGGGAATGTATTTAGGTGTATTGTCCCAAGTAAAGTCCTATAGATTTTTCTTTATTATTATAACATAGATAATTCTGTAATTTTACATAAAGAACTACTTTGAAAGATGTTGATCAATGAATGATATATAAAATAACTACAGTAAAAATGTTCTTTAATTTAAAATAATAGATAAATTTTCTGCTTTATCCGTTTCTGCTTTATCAAATAAAGTCAAATAATTTTATTCAAAACAAGAAATTATATGTTTTATATAGAGATCAGAAAAAGAACTAACAGATTTTTTCTTACATTAAACATTAACAATGATTTGTTGGTATCAATAACATAATTATATAATAAAACTTATTCTTTTTAATATATTTACCTGATTCTGAGCTTGGTTTGCATTTGTCTGTGTTGACACGGAGGATGCGGGGCGGATTCCAGAGGGTAGTATGTTCGATAGCGGCCGTGGATTCTTTGAGAGACCATCAGTGGAAGCTCTCGGCTTAGTGGTCGTCGTCGCGCACGCTACCGTCGCATCTGGGTACAAATCATGTTAATATGTTAGTACATATATATCATTGTCATATTATGTTATTGATTGAATTTAAAAAAACCATGCCACATACAAAGCTTTTCAAATTTGTGTTAACAATTGACACATACAAATATATTGTGATGTCAACTTTCATTTACATGTCTCAATAAATAGGTTAGCAGTTTAAATAATATACTCATATAAAAATATGAGAAAATTATTACGCTAAAATATTTATACACACAATGCTAAAATAATAAAACATAATAGAACAAAAAACTTCGCCATACAATATACAACCATTGTTCATTACAATCGCTTTTTACATACATGAATAAATTCGCAATAGCTTAGCAACAAACATAATAAAAAAAACACACAAAGAAAAAACATTTATAGTACATATAATTAGATCAGATACTAACTGTTATGTTGAACATTGTTCTGTGGTGAATGTTGTATGAACATGGAGGGAGGGGCATCTGGCTGGGTGCCCCTTATGAATATGGGGTTGGGGGCCAGGAGTCCCCCCGCCGGGAGGCCACCCGCTTGGAGGCCTCCTGTCCACATCTGAGGGAGGGCCCCAGAGATCTGCCAGGGCGCGAACTGCATCGTCTGACTGCCAGTCTGTAACCACCGCTTTAATTAACGCATCTATAATAATATAAATATATACTTACATATAAGTTGTATGTGAATGATTGATTATACATATGTTTTTAATTCTATATATGCTTGAAATTGATCTTTAAATACAAATTTTATAAAATTAAACTTAAAAATAAAATTATATATTTTATTGCACTAATGCTTATATTATAAATATAAAATACAAAAATTATAGACGCAAGTAATATATTTAACGCATTGAAAAAAATAAAGCAAGAAAAGCAAGAAATAAGTTAAAAATAAAAGAACGTAACATTTACATAGTAAACTAATTAAAACAAAAAAAAAATAAAACAAGTTCAAAAAGATAATTTAGAACCAAAACAGATAATATGTAGGATTGTCTATTATTTTATACACACATTTAGAAATGTGTATGTTTGAGATGTTTAATTATTTGTGAAAATAAGAGCTGCCATTGTCACTAGATGTAGGAAGCTTTTTTATTTTTATTTTCACTATATTTATATTACACATACATTAAGTATGGTATTTAGTAATAATTAAAAAGTGTAAAACCTCACTTTGTTTGGTTGTTTTATGTAAAATGCAGGAACCCATAATACATTTTGGCAGTGAAGTAAATATTAATTACATTACTTACCAAATTATTACATGTTGTACACACGCTGAAGCAATTACAATGCAATAGTCAACAGTTTAAAACATCGCAATGCATTTTTATTAAAGAAATCGCAAATCTTTAGAACAATTTATAAGAAGAAATATGAAGTATCCAAATTATGATTTAATATTAGATACTCAATAAATTTTTAAGTGTAGTTTAAAAATGTATTGAGTATCTAAGATTTTTTTTTACATTTTTAAGCTACAATTAAAAATATATGATATGTATGTATATATCTTCCATACAAAAAAATAGAAACGTAAAATTATATAATAAAAAGTAAGAAATTCAAAGTATTTCATTTTATTGAAAGGTAATTATTAATATAGGATCAAAGTTCTAATAATTTCTTTAATAGAAGTTTTCTATGGAATCACGACAGTTCGTGAGAAATGTATGATATGTACAGGTGTCGTATACATTTTAATTATTTAGTACCATATATCCTGCAATAAGAAGTACAATTAAATTGGCAACTAAAAAATGCCATTGTAGCATATTTGAAGATTATTATTAATTATACAAGGCAAAACGCGGCGTTGAGTTCCGCCACTGAGCACGCAATGCCTCAATTCGGCGGAAAGTGGCGAACGGAGTGTCTTAACACTAGTTTCCTTCTGCCTACCCTGCTATATGCGGGATACAGCGTAAAGCTATATTTAATCAAACCAAGTATATCTATCTGTTATACCAATATTATATATAACAAAAGAAAACATTGTTATTATATAGCTAACCTGTAAAGGACTGATGATCTGTGCTTGCGGCTGTTGTCCGAGTACCGGCTGCGAGACTTGCACGCACTGCGCCTGTACGGGCACGGTCTGCGCGCCTCCCGCACCCACTTTTGTCGTCACCTTGCCACCGCTCATCACCTGAAAGTAATTAAATTATAATAATTTTATCAAACTAAATATTTTATATCCATTAAGTCAATTATGTCAATATTATGATAAGCTAACACTAGCTCGGAAGATAGTTCTTGTTGAGTGCTGAAAAACCTCACTGCAAAATATCTCAGGGCAGCTAATATCATTCGAAAAATATTTTTGATTTGCTATGATAATGTCACAATTTGAAGATGTTTTCTTAGTTCCTTTTCTATGAAATTTCGTGAAAAACATGAGCATAATTATTAAGCATCATACATGTATAAAATGGTATATGTATAATGCATTATAAATGTCTTGCTTCTCCTATGTACTTATGTTCTTTTATTTTTTTTCTAATTCCTATACTTGTTATATATCTATCTTCACAGGTTGATTCAAAGAGATCTCTTCTAAGGATAAGTCTACCTATGTCGACGCGAATTTTTTTAATATCTTTATGTTTTGTAACTTTTAAGTGCAATAAAGAATATTATATACAATTTAAAATATTTTACCTTATGCATTTCAGCTGTTTTTTGTTGTTGTCCAGACACAGTGGGTTGCGAATGCGCTGGCAGTATGCTCGGCTGTGAGTTTATCACTCCCAGAGGACTGAATACGAACGTTTGATTTTGCGTCGTGGGAATTGTTGGTATCGTCGTGTATCCCGGGAAAGGTGCTATTCAATAAAAAATATATATTTAAACCAATGTATTTTAATATACATATACATATGACAAACATACTAACACTGTCACATTCACTAACTGAATTAAAGTCGAGTAGATTTTAAATATTGAGTGTATTCTGTTGTATAGGAGATTTGCGTTGTTTCAACATTTTTAAACTGATTTAATGAATGTACCTACATGCGTTATGTTATGTTAAAATAAAAAGTGAGTATTTTTGCTTACATTACATTAACATGAGCAATAAATATTTAATTTTGTCAGTTTGTAGTTTTCAAGGCACTTCTTGCGTTCAAATAAATATGATTTCAGTTTTTAGTGATTGTTTATGTTGAGTCATAAAAACATTAATTTATATGTAAACTTTAAAAAAATGCGTGAAAAAGCCGAAATTATAATCGCACGTACAACAGTACCTCTACTGCTCAGAAGCTGTTGCTAGCCTACATACTTACATTAACAGTTCTACAAAACCACTAATAACTGATCGCAGAAAAAGCTTGAACCAAATCCTATTCGAATTGCCAATTAAAAAAAAATTAAAGAAATAAATTTATTCCCTAATAAAACAAGACATTGACATTCACATATTTAACGAATCAAGAGACTCGAAAATAATAGTCATTTCAAACATTATATAGACCTTGTTCCTGGTATGCAGTTAGACCTGTAAAATTAACTGAACAACTAAATAGTGATGCCGTTCTTGTTCGCACTAACATAAATGCTAAATGTTGGATCGTTGGAGGTTAATTTTATAGATATGAAGTTCGTAACGAATGTCGCATGCAAGGAGGCATATAATATCAGATTCTGTTTTGTTCCGTAAATGTCCCCTTGGAATAATGTCAAACGTTTCCAATATATTCATTACAAACTTCAGTTTTATTGATTTATATTTATTAGTTTTAAAAAAATATAATCAATATACATTTAGATAATTACTTAATGTCAAAAGTTAGTATTAATATCAATCATGAGTAAACTCGATAGGAAAAAAGTAATATTTTTCATGCAGTATTTAGAAATTTTGATAATATTTGTGTATTATTTATAAACGGAATGAATGTTTTGTTAAAACCTACATTAACTTAATTAAAAAATAATAAATTATTACTCTTTTTTAACTGATGGGTGAGACCATGAAAAGTTAAAGGTTGAAATTAATTCAAAGGTGCAGACTGAAAGATGAGAGGTTATCAGTTATAAATGTCATCAATAATGTTTCGTTCTCAAAACGAACAAAAAGATACTGGTTAAAAAAAGTTTCGCAGTAACTACAAAGAATAATATACTTCGTAATTTTATAGTATTTCATTACCCGCATAATAGTAGAGCCGAGAAGAAAGTAATAATATTTATAAAAAATAGATCAGAAATAGTGTAATGACTTTCACTCACCAGCCTGGCCTTGTAGAACTTGTTTTCCTTGTGCTGTCAACATGTGAGGCGCGAGTTGATTACCCTGGAACGGTTTCCCGGCGGCAATCACCTGAAATTAATTATATACGCATAACAATAATTATTACATGTCAAAATTGCATAATAGTGCGCACTCATTAAATGATTATATTTTAATGAAATATTATAGAATAGCCAGTATGTATGGATAAACAGAGGACACGGTGAGTACTGACGAAAGCTGGTAAGACGCTTGGCATTGCAAAAATCTGAGAATGCATTAATACATTTCAGTGATGGCGTCTATCGCCGTGCTCTAATATATTATACTATATGAAATTCAAATTATCCAATGACGTAACTACATCGTGAAATTTAAGAAAATATCGTGCTTATAAACTTACTTATAAACTTGCGTAGTGTTAAACAGGGTAGGTAAAAAGTTAATGGGTAAGAACCCTTACCTGTATTTGTTGAGAATTGATGCCAGGATGCAGAGCAATGTTCCCGGGCATCAACAAAGGGCCCTGGGCGTTGTACAGCTGCTGCAAGTAAGTGCTGTTCTGCAACGGCTGCTGGATGACCTGCACCCGACTGTGACCCCATTCCGCGCTAAAATATTATCAAGTGATAAATCTTAGTAACGGACAACAGACAAAAGACCATTTAGGGTGAATAATTAACATTTAATACCCATTTTGGTGATCGGAAAACTTTTTAATATCCATTTTCATATAAATTTGCTTGAAATACATGACTTGTTTGGAAAATTTTTAGACAAAAATGATTTTAATCGGATTCAGAATAATCTGCAGTGATAGTCATCAAATGAAGAGCGTCTGTCAAGTACTAAAGAAGCCGACAAAGCACAAGAGAATATATACTTAGGCACTTTTTAAGTTAGCAGTTATTGATTGAGGCATAAGCACTATTTCTAGCCTAGCTTCAAGTCAAATGACAGTGGTCAGTATTAAATAATTCACGGGTGGCCAGGCAAAGGTGATCCGTGCTATAGCCCTATGCAATTTGGTTCACAACTGTTGTTTCCTAAGCTACCTGTTTACTTATTTATCTTAGTCGATCGCGACACGGCACTTTACCTTCACCCGACGAAGGAAACATTGTAATATACCAATACAATTTGCAACGTCAAATCGATCGTTTTACTTAAACAAACCATGTAAATTATATAACAATGGTACAAAAACCAAAAGTTATTGAAAATATAATTATTTTAATGTCTTTCTACTAAATGTCAACATTATATAGGGAAATGTATCAAATAAATAAAAAAATAAAATAAATATGCAATTTGATACATCAATCATCAACCATATCAGAATTACTAGCTATCATATAGAAAAAATCATCAAAATTGGTTTACCCACTATCAAGTTATGCGGTGACGCTCATAAAAAAACAGTCGAATTGAGGACTACTTCGTTTTTTATGAAGTCGGTTATAAAAGTAAAAATCCTACCTTATTTGTTGCGGATGTTGGGTATTGGGCGGCAAGCTCTGTAGAGGCGGCATAGAGGTCTGTTGCTGTATTCCGCTAGCTTGTTGCTGTACCTAAAAAGGCTATATTTTCACCATCTACGTAATAACATATCAAAGGGGTAATAACAAAGGCTGTCTTGCCAAAGTCCAGCTAACCCAATTTACAAAAAAAGGATAACAATTCAAGGATACCATTTTTTTTTTAGTTGTAATGTATTTAGTGAATTTAATTTCAATATACTTTATTTTAATCTGTATTTTAATCCTAAATTATGTCGGTTAACCTAGAATCTTAAAAAAGTGATAAATTGTCGTGTTTGTTAATAACAGATGAATTTTGCCGCCCTTGTTATTAACTCCTAATATATGAACCGTTATTAGCTTTAAGTATTCCCCGTATATACGAGGGAAGGTAGAGTGAATCTAATTGGAAGTATTAAGACACTCCGTTTCCCACCATTAGATGTATTTTTATGACATTGCGTATTAATTGACGGGAGCGGATGTCGCTTTTTGTATAACGTTTTTTGAATCTTTTATTTGTCTTATAATAAAACTGGTCAAAATCAATGGTTACGAAAATTGCTAATAAATGTCGACATAATATACAACTTGAATATTACTATGCGCTTTTCACTAGGATATTAAAAAAAATAAAAATATTTTATACAAATGTGTAAAAAAAATTGTAATATTTACAATATAATGAAAAACAATATTATTTCAATATTTGTAATTTCGTAATCTCATAGACAGTACGAAATAGTAATATTAGTAAATTTATAAAATACACTCATGATTTGTTTTAAGAATATTTACCAAAATAAATAGATATTTTGATATAAATTTAAATATTCATTAATTGGATAAAATTGACTTACTTGATGAGACGCCATGCTGCTAGGCATAGAAGAGACTACGGTGACTGTCTGATGATGTTGTTGAGAAGGTTCGTGCTGGGACATACTAATCTGCTGAGGGACCACTTGAGATTGACCGTCAACTATCTGCACAGATTCAAATAATAAATTACTCAAAAATAAACTTAAAAACACACTTATATAAAAATAAATATACTCATTATAACCTAAATTAATTTAGAGTTTCAGAATTTACTAATGTTTTGATCACGAAAATTTGAATAATAATTTTTGGAAAAAACAATGGGTATCGGTAACAACAAAATGTCAGGTTACATTTACAGTTGTATATATAAGGAGCAAAAATTTACACAGATTTTATTGGGTGGCAAACAGCACTACTATGTCATAATGGGTTAATGAAATATTTCAATGGGACAAAATAAAAGTTTTTTTTTCACTTATACATACTTGCTGCGGCTTTATCTCTCCACTCATGCCTGACTTCTGGTTCTTGTCAAACAGTAGGTTGACGTTGTTTTGAGGAGACGCCAGAAAACTAAGATTAATCTCACCAATACCTGGGACGTTGAATTGTTGAGTGTGCACTGGTTGGTTGTTTACAACCTGGACAAATGAAACAAAATTAAGGACTATACTAAAATAAAAAAAAATCTATACAAAACAAAATTTATATTTAAGCAGACATCCATATAATACTAAATAGAAACATAAAAAATAATTAAATAATCTAATTATAATATTTATTAATAACCTGCAAAAACTTCTGCTGCTGTAACTCCTGTTGCTGAGAAAGTTGTTGAATCTCAGTTTTAGGTTGTTGTTGCTGCGACTGCTGCTGCTGTTGCTGCTGTTGTTGCTGCTGCTGTTGTGACTGCTGTTGTTGTGACTGCTGCTGTTGGAATTGCTTCTGTAACTAAATGCAAAAATGGTATATTCAATATTTTCAAGTCTCACTAAATCTAAAATACAATAAATAATATTAGAAACTAATGTTCTGCTATGTTGATATAATAAATCAATTTGCAATATAATAAATATAAAATTAAAATATTACCAATTCCTGTTGATCTTGTTGATTTTTTAAGTGTTGTTGTATAGCCTGATGCTGGCGCTGTAAAGCTTGCTGTTGCAGTTGTTGCAATTGCTGCTGCTGCTGTTGCTGTAACTGCTGCAACTGTTGCTGTTGCTGCTGCTGTTGCTGCAGATGCTGAAACTGCTGCTGTTGCTGCTGCTGTATTATTTGTTGTTGTATCTGTTTATAATTATGAGCATTAAATAAACTATTTAGAGATGTATTTATATATTATGAAGATGTTACAAAATATTATCCAATGCATAAGTTGATAGAATATAATATTATAGCACTAATAATAATTATTTTTTATCACAATAAGTTAATTTTTAAACATTCTATATATCACTTTCTATAAAAAAAATAATTTATTTAAAAGCCTTACTTGTAATTTATCATCCTCTTCTTTTTGAGTTCTATATCTGAAATCTTCTCCTTGACTGTGGTTGTCAGGTTCTGACTTGGGCTGTTTCAAGTCAGGTCTCCGAAAACTATTATTTTGTTTATCTAATGCAAGAAGGGTGTTGGCTGCTTCGTATTTATCCTCAAATGTTATTCCTGCTTTCTCTGCAAGAGTTTCGAGATACTGAAGAGGCCTCTTAGCAGGCTTTGTCTGTGCCTTACCTTTATCAGCTTGTCCCCCTGGTGACTGCTTCGGTATAGTCCGAGTTATAGTAATACTATTTTTGTTGCAGTCATCTTTCTTATCATTTTTGGGTTCCAAAGTAAAATAATTTTTAGGATA
Organism: Philaethria dido; assembly: GCA_033558755.1. NCBI lineage: Eukaryota > Metazoa > Arthropoda > Insecta > Lepidoptera > Nymphalidae > Philaethria > Philaethria dido. Next base: position 490,002 of record JAKGSA010000004.1, read on the forward strand.
GTTGTCTTTCTCTTTCTCCCCGTTTATATTGCTATTTTCTATTAATGTTATAGTAGTAGAATTTGCAACTTTTATAGTTTTGTCTTTTGAATCTTCTTTAGACTGGACTGGAGAACCAGAGCCATGTGTCGGCGAAAGGAGCTGAGTTGGACCATGCTGCGTTACAGACACATTAGCATTCGAGTGATCTGTAGTATGTTGTTTATCAACAGGTTTACCCAGTTGTTGTTGAAAGTTGGGGCTCTGTGGCTGGTCTTTATCCTGTTCTTTCTTCTTTTGAATATTATCGAGAATTTCCGACCTGAAAATAGTCGATTAATTATATTAAATGCCACATAAAAATAATAAAATCACGAATACACAATATTTGTAACTAACTTCCGTCATTTCATAACCACTTGTTGGTAATGTACCTGGATAATTCAGCCATTATTCAGGATATAACGCTATATAAATCAATAACCCAGGCGTCTATAACGTTTTTCATAAAAATAGTAATAAATATCATCGAGTTATCGTTTTAAAATCTAATTTAGTCAAATCAGTTTACAAGCACTTTTCTTTGTTAAGAAAACGATAAATACTCTAACGTAAATATAATTTGTTTAAATAGAAAGCCAATAAGCAACTATTTTACTGTATTACATGATAATAATATGAAAATATTGTGTTTTTCGATACTTAAAAATACTCGAATACTACAAAAAATGTACAGTAGGTATAAATTATGAAGCTGTCATTCGTTTAATTGTCAACGTCAACATATAATTGCAGAATATAGACGATATAAGTTTGTTCCATAAACAAAGCATTACACTTAGGAATGTTACACACATTCAAGTAAAAAAAAAACTCTAATTTACATTTTTTAATAATAATATGAATTTTGTAACATATAAATTTAAATGTTTATTCTACAATCATAAAAAATATGGTATTCTTTATAAATATAAAGAATAACAGTGGGTTGACGTCGGTTATTGGTCATAATTCATTTCTAAGATTACAGAGTAACCTACTATTTTTGGAGATCATTACGTATTTTAAAGTATCTAAATGCTATAAACTTTGATTTTCGAACAGTTCCTAGAGAACGAAAGCTGTTTCAAAAGGAGTTGCAAAATAATGGCTTGCCACATTTGTTTTACCAGTTAAACACAACAAGCAATAGTTTCATGCATTTCTTTTTCTTTTTTCACATATATATTAATATACTAAATTAATTATTAGTTTGCTGTTTTCTGTATATATTTGTAATAATTAGTAACAAGAGACCCATGCCACATATTTTTTGCCATACTTATACTTACCATCTCCATTATAAATATACAGTTATGCACCTATTTAGGGACAGATATCTAAATAAAAACGTTCCGTCTGGCATTATTTCACAAGGGGAAGCAAAAAATAATGAAAATGTGCGAGTGAGAAGGTTTTATGCAGTCGCGTGTGGTGAAAGAAAGAGATTTATGCAACGCACTAGGGGAGTTGGAGAGTGAACCGGTTCTGCATGTGTGCAGACAGACACTACCCCCCTCTTCCCCTCGCCAGCCGACCCTCGACTCCGAGGGCCGTGTATTGTCGGCTTTTCCCCGAAGCGTTTCAATAATAATAATACAAGCTTACTCCCCTTACCGAATACTCAAAAAGCCCGTGCAGAACGGTTTTTTACAATGTTCGTATTTCCGACTAACGAACAACTGTGTTTTTTATATAAGTATATACAATTTATTTTAACACTGCAAAAGTTTCTGTTAAGACTATATATATTATTTGAAATTTGTATCAGTGTAGAACAACATTACAGATACGATTCACGGTGGTGACGAATAAATTGCTCAACCCACTATCTAGCCACACGCGACGCACTCAACCAAACTTACTCGCACTCATAAAGTAAAAAATAACATAAAATACCTTTTGGTGTAAAAACCATAAGAACAACGTTCCATCGTTTCAAAATAAAGGGTTAACTTAAACGTAAGCGCCGACCCATGCGGCAGTAATTAAAAGAAAAAACAAACAAAAAGGTAAGGATCGAGACATTCGCACAGGTGAAAGTGAACACAACACTTATTATCGACGAAAACGACATACAAACACACTTTATCGATAGTCCGGTTCCCGTCTCATCGTAACAACGAACCTTGTATCCGAATGGCAAAATAAGACTGTAAGAGAATGCGCGCGGTGCGCACTACCACCGCGGCTCCCCCTCCGCCCTCCGCCCGCCACCCCGCCGCCCCCCGCGCTACCCCCCGCAATCCCCGCGCGCCCCCCCGCGCGTGCCCTCGCCAGGCTACACTCTCCATCACGCATCTCCAATGGTACGCCTGCTGCAAGCTGCGCGCTGTCATTGGCTGGTTCGGTTTACGACCGTTCCACAAACAAAACCGGTTGCCATGAACGGCGCGAAAGGGCGCGAGGAACGAAATTAGCGTTTCTGCATTATTATTATTACTCCTACAGCTATCTCTTTCTTCTTTTTTGTAAAACTTGAGCACACAAATGCAAAGCTTCCCCAGACAATTAAGTACTCTGAAATCTACTTTTCTATGTTTTATTGTAGATGTTATTTTTTTACTTATTATCATATTATATAAAGACAAAGTTGGATAAAAAGTTTCACATTTAGCGGTACGTTTGAAATTTTACTCCGAGCATCATAATTATATTAACTTTTTAATTTATTCTCAGTGTATTCCTTTTGTGATACTTTATTTTATGTACATATTGTATATGAAAAAGGATAGGGATGTTATGTATGTACATGTTTTATAATTATAGCTCGTTATGAATGATTAAATGTAAGGACATATACTTAGAACTGGCTACGCATACGGCTTCCTGTTTGGCGTACAATGGCTTCGTCAATTCACCCTTCTGAAGTAACAAGTAATCCTTTTTTAAATAAAACGGGGTAGAAAATGGTATAATATTTATATACTCGTACCTAGTATATCTACATTTATTAAAGTGGGAAGTTGCATAGAAAATATGGTAAGTATTTTATACACCTTATAATTAATAACTTACCGAACAGTTAAAGGCTCATGTCCGTTTTGTAAAGAATTATAAAAGTAAAAATATATATATTTCGGAAATTAATATAAAATTCAACAAATAAAAACATCAAAATAAATTATTTTTGAATTTACAGTTTTTACTTTAAAATTATTAAAAACTAATTGATTTTATATATGAATTTTACTTTTCTTACATTATAATACTACGTAATAAGTTATTTTATATATATTAGTGTACTAGAATTTGTTACTTCTCTTGATATTTTGTAACCAGTTTGTTTTTGTTAGGAACATATTTGTGTAATTGACCACAATTATTTTTATTAATCTTTGACCACAAAGACGTCGTTTTTTTTATTAAAAAAAAATAAAAATAGCGCCATCTCTATTCATTTTTTTAAACTACAAAGCTTCATTTCAATTCGCGCCATCTATGTTTTTAACCATAAGCTGCTCCGAAACAACTGTTGATCAAAACAGTATTTCAAGTTTAAGTTTAAAAACCAAACTTTTTCTGTCTCTTTACGCAACGAAAGAATTATTGTTATTTAGCTAACTTTGTTAGAGGTGTCTATATTACTATGCAAGGAGTTCGTATTAAATGATTAAATGTTTCTATTTGAGGTCAAAGTACCTATATAAGGTAAGTTTTAATTTTGATTAATAATTAATGTATTAATTATGTAGCTTTTAAATTATTACATATACATTTATGATTAACTCTATTGGTTGCAATAATTTGTAGCGTAAATATAAGTTATCTGAAGTCGTGTCCGTTGGAGACAAATTCTCATATTGGAGACTTTTTTATCCCTATCCTACCAAATTATGGCAGGTGCCTTTTCAACGATCGAATTTAACGCGGATAAAGTTACGTGCTTCACATGTTTTATTGTTAAATTATATTATTATAGGTGGAATATAGAAAAAAAATTCACGCTTTAGTCTCACATCTTACAAACAGGGTGAGTTTACATCACACCTAGTGCCAATACGTTCCTTTCGCCAGATTTCGAGACATTGTATTAAATGAAAGAGAATCTCTCTGTCTCTCTTTTTATTAAAATGCGTACGTTAAAAAAGGAAGAAAATAGTGAACTTTTCTTTTTTTACTGTTAAAATGTTTGTTATCTCAGAATTCTATCATTCGTAAACTGATTTGTTTTTTTTTTCTTAAAAACGGCCTAACGTCCAAAGTAGTATAGGTAAGTATTTCTATACAAAGTAGTGAGCAATACTGAAGTGATAAAAATTCTGAAATGATAAAAATAAAAATGTGAAACTGGGGCTAAGTTTAGAATGTGCGCATAGTTTGGGTACCATTGGGTTAAATTTATTTTTTTACGGATTTGAACTTGCTTCGTTTTAGAAACATCTTCTAATGGATTCTCTTTCTTTCTCATGATGAATACCTATAAGAAACAGTTCAAAGTCTCTGAGGATTTTGGTACATATTTCCTTTTCCAGACCGGACGTTTAACTCTAAAACGTGTAATATTGGTAAAACTTAATTTTCTACAGGAAAGAATCAGTCCAAAATCACCGATAATTCAAAGTAAATAAGTAGATACAACAACATCTTACAAACGTACGGACGGAATAGAAGTAGTTAATAGAGTTAGTTATACGGGGTAGAAGTAGGACCGAGACGTAGGAGCAAAATCTCTAGTTCCTCTCTCTGTAACGCGTTAGGCCCGGCACCCGCACGGTGATTCTTTGGAATGCTAAAGAGCTTTTTCTCATTTCGATCTCAAGCCTTTTGTCGGCGTAGTTGACAACCACGCATATTTTTAAAATCGAACTTATACTTTCACGCTTATGTTGCTGATGGGATTTAAATTTTGTGTCTCCGTACAATTTTGAAGTTTATAAAAATTCCAAATATATTTTAAAGACAACTCTATCTTTAATTTCTAATTTTAGCTAGATGTTACATTAAAAATGACATTTCATATATTTTGAGTAGCTAATATATAGCTATTACCTAAAAATAATTAATAGTTTTTATTAAAAATTGAACTTATGTCGTATTAAAAAATATAGATTAACAAAATAATAAAACAATATTTTGTTATATTTAATGGTTATAATGCATTTATATCAACACAGCTTTTTTACACTGTTAACCTTTTATCAATGCTAGTTAGAAATAACCTAATGCCGACCAGTAGTTCCTTTTACATTATTATTCCACACCAAACGGAGATTTTTTTCTGTTTCTTCCTTCATCCATTATTCTTTACTTATCCCTTTCACACTTATGTAAGTTAATATCATGGTCTCGCTCCCACTAGTGCGTGGGTGTGGGCCCATCGGCCGATGAACTCTACAACAGCTGTTTTTGTCAAGTAATAATAATTACAAGACAAAGGTTACATAAACAGGCTCTTGAGGACCCATCACCAAAAATGGTCTCTTATGATTACAGCAAAAAATATACTAATGAAATACTTAGTACATTCTAATTAATTATTTACCTATTAAACTAGTAATACGTGTCTGATAATATGGCATATGTATGCTAAAGTTATGCGCAGTAACGAAAATAATATATATTTTTAATTTACTAAAGTTTTTAAGGTACTTTACCTGTTCTTGATATTAGCAAAAAATCAAGCTTTTTATTAGATACAACAAATAGCCTTCGAAAATAATCTTCTATAAACACCATGTTTTTGTGATACCTTCACCTAAATGTTCCAGTGACTAGGCACCCTTCAGTGAATAAAAATGACTTATATTAAAGGTATTGCAAAAATTATAAACTTAAACACTTTATTTGTACTGCTATAATATTATAAGGCACTTAGGCTTTTTTGGACGTAAATCGACTTTCAAGGACCTCAAGAGAATCCCTCTATCAGAGGTCCGGTAGATTAAATTTGACTTGGTTAATGTCTCTATATTTGTCCACATACTTACTATCGCACTTGTAATTTCTTTAAATTAAAATATTAATTAATAGTTTGTAGAAGAAGGATTTCTGAAATGCAGTAGGTTATAACGAATACCTATCACATTCTCTATCTATCAGTCTATTCTTCTTACAATAATTGAAGTAGAGCATGGTGTACGAGTTAAACAAGAAAGTTAATGTTAGGAGAGAAGATACTATCTGACCTTATTACGTTAAATTAAGCTTATTTACCAATACTTTTTGTCTTTGCGAAGGAACACATCCTTAATATGTATTTAATATATAAAAAAATACAAAAATTCAGACTTTCTATAATATTTTGTTAAATAATTTCTTGATATATGACTGTCACTTTAGTTATCATAATTCAGTTAACTGAAATATTAACAATGTAACAATATCGCTTATAGTCCAGTCCTTTACTGATTCACCAAATTATTGAACTAGAATGATGCAATCTCTACCCCGTACCAATATATTTCAGGTATAATTATATTTACAGACACGGCTTACCTACCTTAAATCATTGTTTATAGTTATTTTACTGTACAATCGTAAAATAATCCTAAACAGTAATTTAATTTTTCTGTTTCTGTGCTCGTAAGGTAAAAAAAATAATTGAATTTGCTAAAATAGATGAAACTTGTATTTTTATTTCTTTTATAAACAGCTTTTCGCTTTATCCCGCTCAGGAGTGTAGTCAGAGAGAATTCTGATCGCATCAAGACACACCGTACGCCGCTTTCCGCCCGAATTCGAGACAATGCGTGTAAAGTGTCGGAACTCAACACCGATCTTTGTCTTACCAGAGCAGAGAAAAGGAAATAACTTGAATATAATCATTCCCCCGAGTGGCCGAATCGAATGATCGATCCACAATCAATCCACAACCAATCGCGTTTACAATCAGACGTTGTCCTATGCCAGGATTCGCTCTTTTATACTCGTACTTTTCATTTTAAATTATATAATCATTTTCGACAATTATATTTTTAATCAACAAAACATTAAAATATGTAAATCAATATTAATTGTGATTCTATGGTCAAAGCCAGTTTGCTACGAAGCCAGACTCCAGTACTGCCTTACTCATACTGTTCTTAACCAACTCAATATTGAATATATTAAAGCTATCGCTTTAATGTAATATGGTCTCTTAAAACGTTGATTGAGCCTTTCACTATTAATTCTTTACCTGTAACGGCTGCGTGTACAAGAGTCAGTGGTATTTGATTATAAAATTTAAATAGTATTTTTTTACGTTTTCGCTTATACAAGGGTACTAGCGTTACTCTCGGCTTCGCCTGCGCGGTCAATGAATAGAACTAATAATTCGAATACATCTTTTCATGATAATATTTTTTCCGTTGTAAAATCTTGTCACATTCCAGCCACCCAAATATCATCTATTCTAACTATTAAAAAACAACGAATACAACATCGCTGTATATCGCTTCGTTACGACGTGAAATAAGCTAATAAGAATATTAGTGTGATTTTTTTCATAGAAATGTATATTAGTAGGAGTCATCATATGGAAAAGTAACGTCCTTAATCGCTCCACCGTGCGCTAATCTTTCTCCACTTTTTTCTTAACGTTAGGCGCACGTACCTATCATGTTGATAGAACTAATGTAATAGAGGAAGCCACTGTTGTTCAAGAATAGAATCTAGTTTGTAACGTGTAGCCGGCCACCTTGTTCAGACGGTGGTAGAGAAGAGGAAATTGATGTTTGGCTTTTGATTGTTATTGCACTACTAGAACTAATAAGTAGAGAACATATGTCTGGGAAAGTGTGTCCTTTTACCAATAGGTAGGTAGGTAATATAGAAAATTTGAAAGAATGGCTTGGATGTATTGAGTTTTTACTCATATCTGATTCTAATGATAAAGAAAAATAAATAATTCATCGGTTTTATCGTTAATATTATAAGAAACAAAATAATTGTCATCTGTAAATTTATTTACATTGATTCTATAACCATCTACTATTTCGATTTTCATCTTTCGTAGTATCGGCATTAAACAAAAGTTGTTAGTTCTCATATGTTAATAACTCTCACTAAGTTTTATATCCATTGTGTGTGAACTATACAAGTGTAAACGCATTTTTTTTAATTTTCTCGATGTCACCGTTCCTTTCCTTTTTTTTAAGATATATGAAACACTGCATTGCACTTTTAGAATTATAGGGACCTAAATTGATTTTTTGTCATGAAACGACTTAAAACAACGATTTTTATCGAGTTTGATTAAAATAAGAATATAAATTAAAATATAATTTAAAGAAAATCATTTCTTTTCAAAAAAGCTTAAATGTACAGTCTATCTACAATGACGTTTCTCAAAAGTTGATATGTTTTAAACAGGTCATTATAATTCTAAAAGTGCGATATACACACATACACCATATAAACACATACGTGAGTATGCATGACAGGCGTGCTTACTTATTGTGTATTTTGCGTTGATGCCAAGTGACCTAGCTTAGCCTTCCAGCCTAGAACTTAACCTAGTAACATTAAACTTGGACACAAGACATAGATATGACGCCCATGAAAAAATTAAGATCTTTTAAGATTGAGAAAAGAACAGTAGATACATAATTATATTAAAAACATTTCTAAAATTATATTAAATTTCAATATATACCTAATTGAAATACTTGTGCTCTATGTAAGTAGGATTTATATACAATGAGTACAAATGAGCCAACAGAGAAGGTAAATGAAAATTGCTCCAATTATATAATCAGCTTTTATAACGAATTCTAGTATACATTTACTTGTTATAAGTATACGTCAAATTTATCGAAATAGAGAACTTTTTCGTGATCTTCATTTTCTAAGTTTTTATATAAGTATGTTCCAAGTCTGTGTCAATGATGAATGAAAATGAATCAAAATGATTTTTTTGCTAATAAATTACGAAAAATAAAGACTCAGGCTCATGCCTCGGAATGCCTCGGATGTGGCGGAAAGTGGGGAACGGAGTGTCTTAACACTTTAAAAGAAATTAATGAAGAACGTACTGTAATTTGTAAAACTGTTTTTTCTTAAATTCACGAGTAGTTTTCACAAGTACAAGAAAATGCACTTATATTGTAAGCGCAATATGAAATGTGCACAAAATTATCTCGCTATCGAGATTACACGGCTGGGGCAGCAGAGAAGCGGCTGCATCGATCGTGGGGTGGCAGGGCTCGGTGGGGTGCGCCCGGGCTGCGCGTTGTCACCCCGACAGGCGGTGTTACGTAACGTGAGTTATGTTCGTAAAATGACGTACAGGGACATTGACCGGGCCTGCTCGACTTTGAAACTTTTAATCTGAACTTTTTATTGGATATCGACCAAATTATGTTTATATAGGATATGTTTATTTACGCTTATCGCATGTATTACCATGTTGATGATTTTTATTGCTTATAGAAATATTTTTGGACCAAACATTATTTACCTACTAAGACTTGATTTATAGTTAGGTATAATAAGAAATCAAATTACTAATTTTGTAAATTGAAGCTTACTGAATCGAACTTAATGATAGCCTCCTACACGGGTAATTTCTTTCAATTTCAATAATATAAGTACACAGGTATTTCAATAACATTATAATAAATACTTAGGTATATTTTTTCAGTTTGTCTTTTTTTTGCCGCACTTATTTTGTTTAATGCAATACCTACGAACAAAAGACACGCATTATCATATTAATTGAATATAGCTTTGCTTGCTAAGTTGATTATAACCTTTGTATTCTTTCTTATGCGTTACAATGAAAAGCATGTATCATATTAACGATTGCAAGCTAGAAATTGGATGCGTGCGAACTACTTTGGGTTGCTGACTTTGTTGTATAAGCGAATTTAATATGTTTTTGTCGTTCATATCCTATTGTTTAAAGCTACTTATGTTACAAATATGCTGCTGGCAATCTATATAATTTAAAAAAAATCAAGTATGGCCATAGAAAAAGTTAGTCAACATGATTCGTTAAAATCTTAAGCTAGTACTAACTCCTTACCACGTTGCGCGATATAACCGAATTCCACGCGGGCGAAGCCGCGGGCGGAAAGCTAGTATGAAATATATATTAGTTTCGGCTTAAACGTGTGCAGTTCCCAATAAATATTAATTTCTATGACCATAGATAAACCTATGAGTAGGTGTATGTTGACGTGAATGTTGAAATTCTATTTCTCGTTCATTTTGTAAATTTAAATATATAATGTATAGGCTATGCATATACGAGGTGTGTTCAAAAAGTAAGGTGACTTTGTATTTTTAAGAAAAAATATTTATTTATTTATCAATATTTATGTTGTCCCCTTCAAAGTAATCCCCCTCAGATACAATACACTTATGCCAACGGTTTTTCCAATCGTCAAAGCACTTCTCATAAGCACTTTTCGGTATAGCCTTGAGCTCTTCCAGCGATGCAGTCTTTATCTCTTCAATCGTTGCAAATCTCCGTCCTTTCATAGGTCTCTTTAGTTTTGGGAACAAGAAAAAGTCACATGGGGCCAAATCCGGTGAATATGGTGGCTGAGGCATGATTGTGGTGTTGTTTTTGGCCAAAAAATCTCTCACCAGCAAAGATGAATGATGAGCAATTTCGGAACAAACTTCGCTGACACACGTCTCATGCCCAAAACGTTAGAAAAAATTTCATGGCACGAGCCAAGCGATATACCAACATCCTCAGCAACTTCTCTGATAGTGATTCGACGATTTTCCAGAACAATTTTCTTCACTGCTTGAACGTTTTCATCAGTTGTTGACGTGCTTGGGCGTCCAGAGCGAGGCTCGTCATTGGCATCTTCCCGGCCATCTTGGAAGAGTTTGTACCACTTGTAAACATTTTTTTTACTCAGAACAGTTTCACCGTATGCCACTGTCAACATTTTAAGTGTTTCGGAGCACTTTATTTTATTTTTTACACAAAATTTGATGCAAATCCTTTGATCCATATTTTTCGATAGCAAGAAATCGCCGAGCACGCAAAACACTTATAACCTTTACGCCTCTCCCAACCAAACAAAAAATGCTATACACTTGAAACTTGGTACAGATGTTCGGGAAGAGTGTACCAACATAACAAAATAAAAAAATCGATAATCGAAAGTACGTTGCCCGCCAAATTTCACAGTCACCTTACTTTTTGAACATACCTCGTATTTGTATATCAATACAATATCAAAATAATTTTTTAACCAATAAATGCGTGTGCCAGGAAAGCCGCGAGCGCAGCTAGTAATAATTATAATAATTTCTAGGTATTGTATAGAGTACCTGTCTCTGCCTGTCTGCGCCTATCGTGGCGCAGAGGCACAAGCGTGCAACTGTAGACGCGACAGGCTGTGGGTTCGATTTCCACTCCAGGAAATGAAGTATTTCATTTTCTAGGTTTGGTAAAAAGAAAAAGCGCGGCGTTGAGTTCCGCCACTCAACACGCAATGCCTCAATCTGGCTGAAAGTGGGGAACGGAATTTTTGAAAGTGAACGGAGTGTCTTAACACTAGGTTCTCAGGTTCCCTCTGCCTACACTGCTATATGCTGGATACAGCGTGAAGTTAAAAAAAACAAACCTGTCTCTTCACCGGCAATACGTAAAATAAATATATTTCGTTCTTTACTTATCAACTTAGGCGAATTATTGTTAAACCAATCCCTAGGTATCGTAATTTTCAAATCAGTAACAGGAAACAAGTAAAAAGATTAAAGTCTAACTTAACTAAGATCGAATAGTCTTAATAGGAGAAATAGGTTAGTCTAATTTATTATTAACTAAACCCATTTGGTGAAACTTTTCAAAATGAAACATTGATTGTAGTCAAAAGATCTTTTGTAGAGGTAGATTTTTAGGGAAACGAATTTTATTGTAGAATTAACCAGTCAAACCATATCATACCGATATGTAACATATTAATTTTGCTTCTGTATAGGTGAAACTTATTATTTAGATCGTAAAAACATCCATTACATTAAATAGTAAGTATTCCTTGGAATACGAAACTAATTCGTAACCATCGTGAATAGTCGCGCCCTAACTGTGCAACGATAACGTTATGTTCATATACTATATTTATATATAGGTTTAATTATTTTAACCAAAATATGAGATAGGCTTAAATAATTTAATTAAAACGGAGCTTCCATCAAAATACATTATCACTGAACGAGCGAAGCGGAAACAGTGCAAGCCGGAAGACTATATTGGAAAATCAATAGGGGAGACAGGGCGTAAATAGGGATAGCCATATATTCACAACGTATGCTTTTTGTCAACTAACTTATGTTAATTTATTGAAAATGGAACTGGATAATTTTCTTTTTTATATTACTGAACGAAACATTAATAATCCGTATTAATAAAAATATTATTTATGAATTTAATATAAATATACTATAATTGTACTTGCATGATTGGAAAATAAAAAAAATCACATTTAACGTTTACTTGCTTTTTTTTTCATTATTATTTTTTAATATTTCACCCGCCCTAGTGTGTACCTCTAAACAAATCGTGTTAGTAATAGTGATTAGATATGAAGCTAATCCGATCGGTAGAGATGTGCCGTGGCCTCCAATGGCGGCTCGGTAACTAAGCAACTTAGGCACATCGATATTGGTTTATGATTGATGTTTGTAGATACAATGATGTAGACAAATTCATTTCGAATCTTGTGGTCGGCATTTTATGTGTCATAACGTATTTTATACACTTACTGGAGCTAGCAATGGTGCAAACTTGAATCATTAGCGTATACGCTACTTTAGCAATTGTATTGTAAATATTGACTCCTATACACACATGCTCTGTTTAATTCATTTACTTTTGAATGTATACTAAATATTATAATTAACAAATGCAGTTGCAAATTTAATTAATAATTATTAAAAGCGGTCTATCGTATCTGAACAACATAGTAGTGGGCTCTCTTCCCTATATATATTTCAATTATTCGGCTCTGGTTATATAAAACGTGGCGTTGAACCTCGCCATAAATGTGGTCGTAGTCGTGGAGCGTCTTAATATCACTTGGTTCACTCTGTTTCCTAGCAAAAAGTAGCAAATGAAAAATATTTACAGAATAATAAACTATGTAAGTACTCATAAGATATGCCGTGTGGTAGACGGGGGTGCCCTACCGTTGCACGGCAAACGGTGCCGCACCGTAGACATGGGTTCACGCCCTTAGAACAGCACTAAACTTTTCTTGGACAAGAGTGTCGTAGGAGGAGGCTAAAGTCCAAATCCGAACATAATCCAGCATTGCTCTATCACAGGGGAGATGGGCCCTTCGCATTGGTCTGCAACCCATCTAGGGGAAGGAAAACTCCAAGGTAAAACCCGGAAAGAAATCTCTGTTAGGCGTAAGTATGGCATAGCCTGATATATGCGGCAGATTTCTACAGCTGACCTGATGTGAAGTTTTAATTCATCAATAAATCAAGGGAAGTGCTTTATAAAAAAAGAATTCTCATAATACCGCTGGCATAATATATAATATAGCAGGCATGTCGCGGCGCAGAGGCACAAGCGTGCGAAATGAGACATTTTCATTGTGGATTCGATTCACACTTCAGGAAATGAAGATATTAAATAATATTTAGTATTTCCTCGCTCTGATAATAAGGCAAAGCGCGGCGTTATATTCCGCCACTAAGCACGCAGCGTCTCAATTTGGCGGAAATTGGGGAACGGAAATGTCAAAAGAGAACGGGGTCTCCTAATATTAGTTTCTCTAGTTACCTCTGCCTACCCTGGTATGTGCGAGATACAGCGTGAAGTTATAAAAAAGAATCTAGGGAAGCCTCCCTGCTTCCTTAGAATCTTTATAAGATAAAAGAATTATCATAAATATAACAGGCGCAAGGAATATTATATGGAAGTTACGTATTTAATTGAAAAAGGTATTTGGTATTTATATGCTGCTTGCAGACTTTTACAACTTTTTGAACTAGTCGTTACTTTTTAAATGCCATAGGCACCTATTATGTTTGCAATTATAAGTACATAAATATTAAAAATGATTTACCTATGACATTTGAAAAGTAACAACTAGTTTAAAAAGTTAACCTAGGAAGCCCAATCATACGTCGAAATTTATAAATTGACGTTTTATCATAATTTACAACATATTTATCATAATATCTCTATTTAAGATAGATCGTGAGGCACGACGCTCCTCAATGCTCAATTTCTTAATTAATTCTTCTATTAAAAAAATCTTGTAGAATAATACTTATGTAATATCATAAAAATAATGCTTAGCATTTCATTACCGATGACCCTTGTACATCTGTGGGAATGTAATCACTCAGTATGGAAATGTAACCGCAATGTTGTGTATTTATCTTTACATAAATTCGCAACTTTTCTCTTATTATTTTTCACATGATTTTTAGTACAATTAGTTGTAACAGAATGTTATTGTTTAAAATTACTATTAAGTGATTGACAAATGTTTTGTTCCAAAATAGAGCTATTATGAATTCCAAAGTAGAGTTTGATTATACTATCTACAGCCTACAACGTTTTAAAGAAAATTACAATAAAATACGTCAAACGCCGACTTGCAATATTCTTATTACAGTAATATGGTTACAATATACTTATTGAAACAATGGACTGTTCTCTTCGTATTTCTCACAGGCTATTGAGTAAATTCAGCAACTTTTGGAAATCCAATCATGCATGTGAAAGATAGCGATAGTTCGTAGAAGTAAGGTGTATATGGGAATTATGTAAATAGAGCTTTTAGGTTTAATACTTATATAGAATTAACATAAGTAAATACTTATGGGATTTGCATTAGCATCGCGTCATAAAAAAAAGTTTCATATTAAAATTTTACATCTCCTGTAATCAGTTGGATATACTATCTTATACTTAGTACATAAATCAAAATACTGTTCATAGACTTTTGTATTTCTTTTATCATTTTCAAATGGCAACATTTTATTTAATAAGACTATACTGACTAAAAAATTATAATTTGAATACTAATCAAAACTGTTAACATCTACGAAATTGAGTAACGCTATATTAATAAAGAAAGTATATTTCAGAGAATAAGTATTGTTTCGATGCTCTTATACAGTTACTTGCCTATAAGTATAATACTAGTGTTGCAAGGTATTTTTTCTCACGACACTGTTATAGTAAATTATTTTCCATTTATGTTAAAATATATACTTTTTATTTGTCTTCAAGCGTGCGAGTTGCGAAAGAAACAAACATTATTTAATTTAATACGGAACATATTAAGTCATCGTATAAGTAGTCGTAATTGTTGTTGACAAGTGGAAACCGGTATTGCATAATAAGTCAATAAAGCTCAAGCTTAAGGATTTCTTACAACTGATCCCGTAAATTTGGGGGCAAGACTTTGCAATTGGTACCGCGTCAAACGGGGAAGGACAATTTAGAATATGTCGAAGAATTCTTCGGCTATTATTTAACCAGTTATAAAAATATGTTACCATTACGTTTAGGTGCTAATGTTTGAATTTCTATTAAATTATACTTAGGTATTTCTTTTTTTGTGGAAGTCAAATCAATAATAGTTATTAATGAACACTGAGATAAAAAGCGCATAAGCTACTCAAAAAAATAAATAAACTTGTAGTATGTAATACATTTATTGTATAATAGTATACCTAAGTAATGATTGTGAATTGGATCCCACCCGGGAATGTTTACTTGTAAGGGAATGTTTATGTGAATGTAGATAACATAGATAACAACAGTGGGACGTGAGTCCAACTTACCAATAGATTTATCTTAACGGAACGCGCTGACAACGTGAGTCCATTATAACAATACTGTCTTCTGCATTTGATTTGTGCGATAATCACTCGGAATTTTAATATGATTTTCTATATTTTAGCCATTTATTGTAAAGTAAAATGACAATAAAACAACAATCTACGTATCAGTGAAATTAACTATCTATTAGTACAATATTATTTAACATCAGCTATTTTTTAAAACTGTGGTTAGAAGTAAGCCTCTAAAGAACTCTGTTCAAAAAATATCTATAAAGAATATATGAGTTATTTTTGTTGTTAAATTATTTGTTCAATGATTTATCAGTAATTAACAGTAATTGAGTGTCAAAACTCAAAATAATGTGACCTTCACATTTTAGCAGGACATTGTATACGACAACAATGGGCTTTGGGCATAAATTATTCGTTAAATGCGTGCATTGTTATTGTTACTATCCCTCAAAAGACTGCAAAATAATTATTGCAGGTTGTAAAAACCTGCATTACTTACATATTGTTCGTTATAATTATTATTATAATGTCACTGACATTACTAAACACTTACATGTAATAACACTTTAAAATTTGCGATGGTTTCGAAAGAATTAAGTATTTAATTCACTAATTTCAATAAAATTCAATAAATTTTAAAGCTATAATAAATTCCAGAATTTTATTATAAAGAGAGAACAATCTGCTTGTTTGTTCTGTCATGCTAAAATGTAGCCATATATTATTATGAAATAGCAATACGTCAATTTATTGACTAGAAATAATCAAGATTTTGTCAAAACAAGAAAACTGTTTTCAAAGAAAATGTTAATTATTAGGAAAAAATCTCTAAAAGTACTCCTCAGATCTTAAATAAATTAAAATGGAATTAAGTTAGAAGCACTGGCTGTCATATAAAAAAGAATCATCAAAACTAGTTCACCCAGTAAAAAGTTACGCGGAAACACATTTAAAAAATACTGTCGAACTTATTCCTTATTACTCCTCCTTTTTGAAAAAAAAGAAACCATCGGAGCTCTATAAATATCCACTTATGAGTCAAGTAATTCCCATTGTAATATCGTCACATCGCTTCCAAAAAGCTCAGTTTCTCAAGTCAAGATCTCAATTTCATAAACAATTTATGATACGAGCACAACCGGATATAGTAGTCGTAGGATCGAATAGTGAAGTTCATAGACATAAAACCTTAATTTCGACAAGAAAGACAAAATAAAAAGTGCACGCAGTGAGGTTAGAATGCAGAAGGAGTGGCTAACACTAGGAGTGTTCTGTATCTTTAGGCTTCAAAATGGAGCTCTCGAATTAGTAACCTCCAGCGTTATTATGATTAAAATTTTAACAAAAAAGAAAATACTTCAAATAAAATGCTCTAAAAAGTAGAGTTATTTTGAAAAACTCAAAAACAAAATTTTAATGGGACCGCATCAGAAGTAGCTATCATATAAAAAAACCAGTTTAGTTTAGCAAAAGTGATGCACACTCGAATTGAGAACTCCTCTCTCTCCGCTTCTTTGAAGTCGATTAAAAATTCTTCCTAAATGCATATTAATTATCCTCCCAGATTAAAGATTGTGTAGAGCCACCGATCTTCTCCTGTTATATCTTTAGATAGGCAATAGGAATTAATAATCCCGTCACCATGATAAGGTATTAGAACTCCTACGCAAAATTAGTGTTTCAGTAGCAGACGCACAGAGAAATATAACTACAATCAAACGATCAATACAATTTGCCAAGAAATTGTCTAAACCCACACGAAAGCCTTCCTCCATTTTAATATCGCCTTCTACTTAGACACTTATGACGTACCAACATCCCTAAGGATTTATGTGTCTCGTCATCCAGAATCGATATTTCTTTACCTTTCTCGGACAGTGGACACCGTGCGTTGATACGCATTTTAAAGGGGGGCCTTGGTTCGTACTTATATCTGGGGCACTGCTCCCCTACACCCTACAAAGAGATGGGCTCTGTTCACCACGGTGAGTTCATGGAATGCTAAAGACTTTCTTTATATTAAAATTAGGTACCTGCACAACTAAAAAAAATATCCCAAATTTTCTAATCGGACTTTACGGATATCGGTACAATAAAAATAGCAACTTGTTTTAAATATTCGATAAAAGCAACTAGGGGAAGTCAGATTATCACATTGTAATACGTCAGTTTCAATCATTTTAAATTCTTTTAGCGTAAGGTGTTACGTTTCGATCAAATCTAAAGAAATCTTTTTCTAAACGAGAGACCCCCTATGAACATTATTCTTATAAGTATGTTTCAAACAAAATTGGTCACTATCGACTATCTAGTATCTGCTTACTATTAAATAAACGACGTTTCAAAGTTATTTAGAGTAAATGAAATATACTTTTCTTCATTTATACATTTAAATTATTACGAAATTTATACTAATCACAGGTCAAAATATAATATACCCCCCATACATTATTATAAATAATACATTATAGAAAACACTAAATCATAATTTGTCACGTAATCGGATTGAGATTTACTCGGAAAGACGTGGCGATTTTATTTTAAAATATTTAGAGATAATATTATAGTTTTTAGGAAGTAACATCAACTTTATATTTCCAGTCTAATACTAATAAGCGTCATCGGTTTCCCGCTCTACCGGCATAAGAGGACCTCGCTCACAAAGTAATTTTATTAGACGTCCAATATCTTGCATGAACTTCAATTTAGCTTGTATTAAACGATTTACCGGTATCTACGTAAAATTATTTTTACGTAGATACCTTCCTTACTTACGTAAGGATCATCTGATTACTATATATTTATAATATATTTAGTAATTGTGCAATAAACTTAATAGATGTATTATCACATGTTATAAAGAAAAGTGGAAAAATATAGTTAGGTACAAGGATTTTTATTCTTTACTCTTTGCATGTCCTGGAATATGATTTTGTAAAATTTTCTTACATAGAAGACCTTTTCATTCATTTCTTACATAAAAACAATAAAAAAATGTAGTTTTAAGAGTTTTTTTCTATAAAAACAGCCGCAATATGAGAAACATTTTAATATAAACGGAAATTCAAGGGGTCTGCCAATATTAGTTAGGGCGGGCATGAGTCGCCCTAACTGCCAGCTAGTTACATCAACGTTGGTTAGTACTACCTACCCTCTTATTTGTCTTGGTGTAGACGTGCTAATCTTTGTCAAGCCGTATAGGCGCATCGTATATTTAATAAATGTTAATATAAGTTTTTTTTACTAGGTATTTAGTAGGTAAAGATCTGTGTAGAGACCGGAGTGTCTTGAAACTAGGTTCTCTCTGACTGCCCTGCTATGCGAAAAAATGTGAAGTTGCAAAGATCTGAAGTTCTGACTATTTTCACCACATCTTTCAATCGTTTTTATTTTATCACAACATTTTTTAAAATCAGTCACTTATATAAATATACAGTCAGCCTATGTACAAGTATTCTCGTACCTATTTTTGAAATTTTCCTATCGAAACCTCAAAACAATACTTAATACAAAAATCTTTGAATTATTCTATAACTAAATAAAATATATATAAGTTTAAAGATACATACTTACTTAATGAGTAAATTTTTTTTGGGGATAGTTGGTGGTATACTTTATGTTTACATTAGTTCCTAGAAAAAAAACAATCGTATTGCAATATAATCACAACTTAACATTTCTCATTAATTCGTATTATTTGTTTTTCAATTTTATTTCTTTCAATATTTGCAATTTGGCATAAGTTTGTTTAATAACGGTTAGATATAGAGTAAGGAACGGAAATGTTTAAAGAGAACGGAGTGTCTTAACACTAGGTTCTCTGGTTCCATCCGCCAACTCTGCTATGTGCGGGATACAGCGTGAAGCTATCTAAAGCAATATATAAAAATATTTGCTAAGCTTTTGGCGCCGTCAATTCATAATAGTAAGAATGGTGAATTTTATAGCTGACACACGTCATAATCGGTATCTGCTAGGTATCCTTTATACGATTGAAGAATACTCAATATGTTTCTAGTAAAAATTTGTTTTGGAGTATTCAATAATTGATAACTTTATGAGTTAAAAACAAAGTAAATTGTTAAATGTTGTTCGATACTAGACAGTATCTGAGTACTTTTATCTTATCGGATTCGGATCAAATTCGGATCGCTTTACACTTTTGTAGTAGGTTGGTATTTATGACCTGGTACGAAAATAAACTTCTCTCTCGGTTATCGTTAACGACAGCTGTACAAAATTGAAGATCATAAAAACTTCTTGGACTCTAGCAGACTCCTGACGGATGTCAAACTTATATTTTTTTTATTTGTAAAACTTTATAATATCGTAGGTTCTATGAGTATCTTCAAATGTATCTTTTTTATTGCCAACACTAGACACGATTACTCTATGCTGTGCTCTATGTTGGTAGTAGATTTATTTCAGAGCATCTTTAAGCATATTTCACAATAAAGACATTTATCTTGGACTTATTGTAAATTCTTTAATATATTCCTGGGTTTATAAAAAATGTATATCTCACGTACTACTATTAATGTAAAATTAAGTAATAAGTAGTTCACGGTAAAAAGTGTTCTGTGGGTATTGAAATATGACAGCCCCACAATATACTTACTCAATAAAAATATATCTATCTATACTTAATATTATCCAGAAAAAATATTTTCACATTAAGACTGTAAAACTTTGAATTCGGTTAACTTTTGTATTGTTTAATATTTATTTCAAAAGGCTTGTACGACAGTAAACAGTTTGTAATGTTTTATTATGACTCGCAGATATCTTTTAATAATTAGAAATAAATAAAAAAATATTTTAGAATATTCATAGTTAGTAACTTCTAGTACAAATTTTGTATCACTTTCCGAAATCGTTACGAAGCAGCCGTTGCATAAGTTTCAGACATGATAGCAGTTCAGAATTAGTTAGACATTCATGTAATACCTAAATTGAAGCAATTCGCAAAGCACCCCAGGTGAATAAGGGTATTTATGTAAGTAGTAAGCATAACAGTATAACAGGTATGAATAGGTATATGAAGACACGCCCACTCTGTCTGCCCTTCCTATGAAACTGCAACTAATTGAATCGATACATCATGACAAATCTAGACACGGCCGTGCGTCCAGCCAAGTTCAACTTGGAACGCATCACGCAGTAACCTAGCGTAATATTACATGAAACGAAACGAAACGTTTAAAATTATATTGAATCCATCACAACTCAAAATCTTTTTAACATATTAACAGTAAATTGCGTTATATTGATTTTAAATAAATTGAAATTTTAAATTTGACTTGGCAAGTTCTTACTACAAAATGTATCTTTAGAAAATACTACATCACAATATAAAAATTACGCATAACTTAAAGAAGATATCTACATATCTTCTTACCTACGTAAGACAAATTAAAAAATACGCAGAATAAACAAAAAACATTTTAGAATTTCATTGTTATTATTATGATATAAATTATGTAAGACAACTAGCTAATGCAAAAAGTAAGCTTTGAGCTCATAAGTATATTTCAAGATTATTAGATTATTCATATCTCAATTAATTTATGGATAGAGTCTACTACTAGGCAAACTTTTAATATAGAGCACTTGACTCTCATTTTCACATTTATGTTTTTAATAGGATAGATGGATACTAGTTTTCGTAATTTGCTATCCATTAATAGTTCGGCTAACGGCCATTTGCAAATTAGAATGTTTTAGATTGTGTAAAAGCTATTTAGAATGTATTATGGTGAATGTTTTAGAATAGATAACTACATAATATATACCGTAATGTGCGTAGGTTAGATATAATATTTAATTTCTATGGTCATCTCATTAGATTAAAAATAATTATTTTTCTTGAAATGAAGAAAAAACAAAGCGTCGTAAATAAGAAAAAAACCCACAGTCACGGTAACAATAGTAGATCAGGTAAAAAGGAGACCCTGTCGTCCTTTGCTTCCCAAATCTAGCGGAATATTTGTTGGTGTACGAGTTGGCAACGCCGCTGTCACTAGCTAGCGCCCGGGGGCATAGAGCTGGCAACGCCGCATAGCCAGGATACACTCTACTCTAAGAGTCCGTATCACTTATTATTTGGGCCGCTATTATAATTGTTATGCGTTTGGCGGAACTTGACGTGAATTACGAATTACAAGTGCTAAAATTTATTGCAGGAACAGTGTTAGTTTGTCAGTGAGTGTCAGTCGATCGGTCTTTCCAAACTTAGTTTCTCATTTTGTTTAGATAAAACCATTCCCAGCGATAAGTGCTAGTGTAAATGGAAACGAATTTTTGAGTGTACATGTTACTTTAGGTTATGTTTATAAATCAAACAATCATTTGGAATGTAGCAGTTACATTTAAGGATTCTGTTCACCGAGTTCACTAGCGTATTTAATTTATTCTGGTTTAAGTATCTTAGTTTTTCATATAACATGCTAAAAGATATATTTAAAATGGTTTCGATGAATAGCTGTAATCGGACGATTGATATTTGCTCAGTGCGTATATTTTTATAAAACCAAAATAACCTATAAACTTATATTGATTTGAAATCTAAGCACGCACGCATACGCACGAATATATGAAGTTACCCCTGAGAATTTTGAATCATATTTCATTACTAATATACAAATATTTACCGTCTCTACCACATTTAGTTAGGTGTTAAAAAGTTCTTATGAAGTAACTAAGTGTTTTGCATACTTTTAGTTGTTTTCTTTGATTAAGTACTATTGTTTAGCTCAGTATTAAAGGAATTTCATTATATTAAACTTAATATTTCAGCTTGATTCAAAATTCTCGTAATAAAATCAAATATAAAGTTGAAAAATTAAAAATTAAATCTTCTTCATTTAATGCTAATTTCCTATTACAAAGCGGACATCTACAGGTATACAGTACAGTAACATACGCATATCAATAATTTGGAGCATATGTCAGTTCCTCCACAGCGAATCGCATTCAGTTGAATTTTGGTCCGGTACTCAGAAATAGGGTGGGGAATATCGATCAGCTCTGATCTCGCTCTACCCACGATGTACCTATGTCTATAATGTTATACTGTAGTATTTCGATATTATATTTTAACGAATAAGTTAGTTCTGTATATTTTCGAAATAATTATATAATTTTTGCAATAAATATTTTACAATTGACAAATTCAAATTCAATATTTTTTTATTTCTACTTATAGATTTTTGAAAACTTTTTTGAGTCGCAAAATAAAAAGTTACTTATACATTTGGAAGGCAGTTCTGCTGAGAACAACTGCAAGAAACTCAACAGTTGCTTTTTCTAGATATGAAAATCACAAATTTTAACATGTAGAGTTCCTAATACGGTAGCCAATATGTATCATATTCGAATGATGTTATTGTGACATATTTTTTATTTTACAATAACATTTAATTCTATATTTTGTGAAAAATATCTAATTACATAGTTATTTAAAATATTGTTGCATTTAAGCGTAAATTCGATGCGACTTTGTTTCCAATTTACAATGAAAACAATTGATAAGTAGAATAAATGTGAACGTATAATACCTATACATAATTTATATCTTACCTAGTTAAGTTAGACACAGCTGTAACAGTCCGTAGTGACTGAAGACAAATTATTGATATTTTAACTAAAAAGATGACTGATGTCACATAAAAAGTCTGTCGTGGCGCAGAGGTACAAGCGTGCGACTGTAAACGCGACGGGTTGTGGTTCGTTTCCCACTCCAGGAAATGGAATTTTTCATTTCTTGGGTTTGGTAACAAGGATAAGCGTGGCGTTGAGTTCCGCCACTCAGCACGCAATGCCTCAATTCAGCGGAAAGTGGGGAACGGAGTGTCTTAACACTAGGTTCCATCTGCCTACCATGGTATATGCGGGATACAGAGTGAAGCTATGTTTGTATGTACATAAAATGCAATAAACTCAAAACAATTACAGATAACTTAAAAACTTATAGTAAAAGAATAAGTATGCAGTAACACACATAGCCGAATTGAGAACCTCCTCCTATTGGAAAGCCGGTTAAAAATACAATAGCGTTATCAATTGGCATAATATGTATATATCATATCAAAAAGTGCACGTAAACAACAAGCAAATACTGCGGGCAGCCAGTAGTTGACACTAATTAGAAAGCGTCGTTGAAACGCTACGCCTTGCAAAACGCCATTGTTATTGTTGACGATTTGGTTAAATTTTCTGTAATATTTTGTTCTATTTAAATAATTCTTTCTGATCATGATTTTGCAACCTTCAAGTTCTAGGTACGGCTTTTAGATATAACATATGTAAAAGCTTAACTAATTTTGTCTTATAATTAAATGATAGTTAAAATTGTAAATTGCGTAATGATTTGGGCATGACCAAAACTATATTTTATATAAATACGTGAAGCAAAAACTTTGTACCCCTTTTATGTAAAAAGTACGCGGACGGAGGAGCGTGAAATTTGGCACACTTATAGTTTATATCGGAAAGGAGTGCGGAATTCTATTTTTTTTTAAATATTGCATAAAAAGTATATTAAATTAAAAAAATAAATGTTACACACACTACCATGGTTTGACATTCATCCTTACTAATATTATAAATGCGAAAGTAACTCTGTCTGTCCGTCTGTCTGTCTGTCTGTTACGCTTTCACGTCTAAACCACTGAACCGATTTTGATGAAATTCGGTGTGAAGATAGGACTAAACTTGGGAAAAGACATAGAATACTTTTTATCGCGAAAAAAATGATGGGGATGAAAGTTTGTATGGAAGTTCCTTATTGTCAAACATAAAATCATGTAAGATTGTTTAACTGTTTATAACTTTGACACATAAACCACTTAACCAATTTTGACAAATAGTCTAGACCTTGGGAAAGACTATAGGATACTCCTTATCATATCGCGCGATATAACCGAATTTCACGCGGGCGAAGCCGCGGGCGGAAGCTAGTGTTTATATAAAGAGACATATAAATTGCTAAAGACAACGCGTTACTAACGCGTCATCGGGAATACTAGTATTTTAAAATAGTTGAACAATAGTCAATAGTTTAGTAAAGTGAGTTTAATAGTTGAATAATTTAAGTTTATTTGTTGAAATATTTGTGATTGCTAAAAAAATTCTTGGACGAAATTTACAATTTTTAAATACACGATATATCGTCTTAGACGATATAAAAAATTTGCTTATTTATACTATTTAACCCTTTCGCTACCAGGGCCTCAGGAGACAAATCGCCACTATAGCCTAGACATTTCATTATTTTAATATTATATCAATTGTCATTAATTTTTGTGGGATGTATTTATAACGTTCTAACTAAGTGAAATTAGCAAATTTACCAGATCTCTAACATCCTGTATCTATTTTATTGTTTTATAACATAACCCATCTATGTACGGTACAATCTGGGACAAACTATACTATAAACTGGTAATGAACGCCCGTCACATATTTGTGACGCCGGGCTCTGGTAAGAAAATCTGGTCGTCACATATATGTGACGCTGGTGAGCGAAAGGGTTAATAACTTCTCTACATCTTTCCAAGTCAACAATTCTTTCTTAGCCGACTTTATAAAAGGAGACTAAAGAGGACTATATTTTTTTAAGCGTGTTTCTGCATAACTCTTTACTGGGTACCTCTGGTGTGGTCTCATTTACGTGTAGTTTTTGAGTAATTTATAATAATTTTTAGTTTAGCTCATTTTATATGAAGTCCGTTTCGGCAGCCTCGGCATTTAACTAGGTTTAGCATATTTTATGTATAGGTATGTTATTATTACTTTAGCACAGCAAACACAGCTTAAGTACATGTTGTACAATACTTTAATACAAGGAAGCGTTCTTATTTAACATAGTATTCATCGGATAATGAGGTAAATGTGAAAGGCATAACGACAGTTTAAGAAGTTAATAATGTTAGAAAAACGTACAAAAACATTTTTGTTAGTGTAAAGGTAGACTTCTAACCCAACATTAAAAGTTTTATAACAGATAGGTACATGTAAGTCACTTGTAATTTATTTTAAATGATAACAATTTATTAACATATACCAATTTAAAAAATCTAAAACATATTTTTATATCTATAAAGTACTTAATCCCTAAGCCTTACGTTAGGTATAAATACATATAACAAAAAAAAATAATAAAAAATGACGTACCAGGTAACAGTAGCGATATATCGGCCAAGAATGTTCGCATACGACACACAATATGAAATTTAAAACCTTTAAATTTAACACCTTGTACAATGTATGTAGGTAAGTATACGAAAGTGAGAAGTTCGTGTGTGGTGTGAACTGTAATTAAAATAATAAGCTATTTCGGTTTATTTTATTACATGTATGTTTTAAAATTATATTAATTATTTAAAAACACGTTTTGGCCATGTATATGTTACCTATGTTTTTCTTTCTGCTATATTTTTATCAGTACGTCATTTTCTGCTGTTTACGGGTCAATGATGTTCATACCTTTCTTGAGTTTCTGTCCGCATTTATAACAAGTTGAAAGCATAAACTTAATATCACGTTGGACTAACCAGACCGCGGAAGCGAAAATATTTTACCTAAATATAAACAACGTAAGAAATGAACCTAGAAACATTGCGTGCAGCTAAGTAAAACTGCGCATAGACGATGGCTATCTATTTTGTGTTATAAAATCGTATTTATTTTCAATTTGTATGAAACATGGTACCTACTAAATAAGACGTATATAGATATATACGCCTACCTCCCTACTTGAACATGAATATACTACCTAATTACTTACAGAATACAAATTTAATATATCAATTAAAATAAAAAATTAAATGCAATTGCTACAAAGGTGCCTCACATTGTAACTTTTACTCCGCAAGCCACGCGCTACGTCGCACGACTATAAATGTTTTTTGTGACACAGCATCGCGACCGTTAATATTGCAGAAAAAGAATGAAAGTGAAATGAATTATGAAGTGTACGTATAATTTTATACTTAATATATATTTTATACAGACCTGTTCTCTGTCGCTTGTTTGTAATAAAAACAACGGTTTATAAAATTGTTTACTAATTTTTATTTATTTATTTAGCTTCACGTTGTATCCCGCAGTAATCACGGTAGGCGGAGGGAACCTGAGAACGTAGAGTTAAAATCCGATCTATTAAGATTTTCGTCCCCCAGTTTCCGCCGAATTGAGGCATTACGTTCTGAGTTGCGAAATTCAACGCCACGTTTGGCTTTATTACCAGATCCAGGAAATGAAAATAGTAAATATTAATTATAAATATTTAATATTTTCATTCTCTGAAGTGGGAATCGAACCCATAGCCTGTCGTAAACATGACAGGACAATCGCACGCTCGTGCCTCTGCGCAACAACAGGCCACAAACTATTTTTTTAGAAACGTGAAGAAAGATCTCTACATTTGCGACATAATTTCTTTGGAATTTTGATTGTTTAAAACATTATGAAAATATTAAAACCATTTTAAATTTAAACATTTACGAGTTATTTATTTTTGTTATTTAATATCAATCAAACAATTCTTGGTTCATTTTAATTAAAGACATTTGTTACACACTAGCATGTTTCCCTATTTGCATTGCAATATGTATTTTAATAAACAATCTACAATTTCCGTTATTATAAAGCGCTATTAAATAAACTATATGTAGGTACTATCTAAAGAATTTATATAAGTATCTAGTAACTTCATGTTCTCATTCCATCAAGAGTTAGTTCTAAACTATTTTAGTATCTAAGCTTTGATAATAATAACGTGGGTACATTGTATAAATTTTTAATCGATACATGAAAAAATTATAAAAACCAAAATTAAAGTATATATTTTGTCAGAAATTATTTAAAAATATTTTTCGCCATAAAAATATTAGTAGTCCCAATTTTAAATAAGTTATTTCTTATAAGTAGATGTAAGTACTGTATTAAATTTCGCTGAAGCTTTTAATAAAAATACTGCATGATTACAAATTAGGTGGACTTATATTTTTCGGCTAAGCAAACATTTTTGAGGTTTCAATTACAAACGGTATGTGTTTTGTCTACCACATATAATATAATATTTATATTCAATAACAATGTCACAATGTGAACATGATACTTTTTATATCAGAAAGTATACTAAAACGTATATTTGTACGTTACATATTAATTATAAGTAAGATTTCAAACAGACTGCTACGTACTGAAATATTAATTATTTTACAAATTAACAAAAAAAAACTGAACATGTTCAATTTTTTTAATGATATCAGGTTCTGCTGTGAAAATATTGTATTATCATCGGATTCGGAAAAGTATGCAAAGTTCAAATAAATGGGACTGCAGGAAGTGGGTTAAAATAGCGTAACAAAATGTTCTTACATTGATAGGTAGATACAGGTAAAGTATAGGTTTAACATTATAAATAGACAACAAGTAGGTACATACAAAATGCCTACTAAAATCAAAACCCAACACCATCAAATAGCTTAAAATTGTATTTCCGTACGTACTCTTTCAAGCTCTATAAATTTTTACAAGTGTAATGTAGTAGAATCCTACTATCTACTTATATTGAGAATCTTCCCCTTTTCCGTTGGATTGCCGTCGTCGCTTTCCTACCCTCTTCCGACAATCATATTTTATTCTCTTTTTAAACTAACAGTGAATTCAAGTATCTACCTACTTAGACATTCACAAACTCAAGTACTGTAACTTTAAATGTACTATAGATTTGCAATTCCCTTAAAGCACTCTCAACTAATCATCAATTAAAAAATTAAATAATGATGAATTATTTATTTTAGATTTCCCTGGTTATAATATGTCTACAAATAATAAACGAAATTTGTCTACCTATAGGTTTTTTTTTATGAGTTAAATTACATCCACGGACTCGCACTTGCCCGTGCCTTTTGTTTCTTTTTTTTTATTTATTGTTTGTTACATGTGCATACTTAAATAGAACTACCTAATTGTATCTTAAGACTATGGTGAGATCCTCACCGACTGACTTTTTTTTTCCTTTTTTTTAGTCAATTGTTTTGAAAATTTATGACCAAGTTAACGACAGTTATCAAGGCGTCTCATATCGTCTCTCTACGTATAGGTTAGTACTTCGTTATATTTTATGTACAAAAACCATAAAGTTATTTTCGTTTTCAAGAATGTTACAATCAACGAATATACATGGACGATTAATAGGCTAATGAATTGTGAATATGATACCTTATTAATTTAAATCACAAACTAAAGCCCATTGGGAATAAATTATTCAATATTCAAATGTATATAATTAATACGGTTATTAAAAAATGTGCAGCTTATAATTATAGTACACTAGCTTTCCGCCCGCAGCTTCGCCCGCGTGGAATTCGGTTATATCGCGCGACGTGTAAGGAGTAGCCTATAGTCTTTCCCAAGGTCTAGACTATTTGTCAAAAAAAAATATAAGAAATAAAAATATTTTTTTTATAAAAAATTTTCGCAATTAAAAATATCCTATGTCCTTTCCTAAGTTTAGTTCTACCTTCATACAGAATTTCATCAAAATCGGTTCAGTGGTTTAGGCGTGAAAGCGTAACAGACAGACAGACAGAGTTACTTTCGCATTTATAATATAAGTAAGGAAGTAAGGATTTGTAATTTTTGTTTAGCATTCTCTAATAGATATTTGCTACTGTTACACCCCATTTCTTTATTGACGGTTAAACCACAAGCTATAATGACGCAGTTTGCTTACTGGGCCAGCTTGCATAATGATGTTTTATTTCAAAAATTTGTAATTCTTAAATAGGAAATATAAGAGTAGTTCACCTACACGTGACTTGACTTCAACGAGTGTTTATAGAAATTTGCGAAATCACTATTAATAATTTCGCAAACTTTTTTAAACTGTACAATATTTATAGTTCGACATTTTTTTTAATTATTTGTTATCGCCACGCATTACCCATATTCTGTGAAGTTGAAAGGAAAACCATTTTAAAGAATTACTCATCATACATTTCTGCCTTTGATACAGTAATCATCATAGTTAGTTAAGCGCACTACGCATAGATAGTGTTTTTCAAAGAATTCGATAAATTTCGATTTAGCCCAATATGTGTATAATATAGATGATTTTAGTGACGAGGCCGCCTTTGTGCCGTTCGTCTATGTAAAATTGTTAGTATTTTCTTTTATTCTTTGCAATAGAGTTTTTATTATTATCTGAAGGTAGAGGATCTCGGTTGACATACGGGAACACAGTATCTATTATACTGGAAGAAGGTCACGTAAAAAACATGAAGATTGCACGGAGGGTATGTATGAAAAGGAAATTAACTATAGAGGAAGTGAAAGAAGAATGCAGGAATTATAGAGTTTGGCGCTCCGCTTTCCTTACTACCTCGCTATGGATAACGCGTGAAGCAAAAAAAAAACATATTGTTGACGTAATTTTGTAAACTAATTGTCAAACAGTAATAGAACATTTAACTTGAATCAATTGCAAATAATAAATGCTTTACAAGTCTTAATACGAGTGTCTATTAAATTAAAAATTGAACTCGTACTTTCAGTAAAATCTTATAAGTATCACCGCCGCATCAATAAGTAATAGACTGTATTTTTTATGTTACCTATGGTATGGCCTTTTACTAGGTGAACCAAATTTGATGATTGTTTTTTATATGATAACTAGTGCTTTTGATTCATGGATAGGAGGCGTGGTGGGAGGTTCGCCCTCCGTCTGGCTGGCAGGTGGTAGGAGGTTCGTCCACCGTCTGGCTCGCGACCACTATCATGTCAAAGACGAACCGCCAAATATCTTATGATGTGTTCCGGTTCGATGGCATGTAAGCCAGGTTTTCCTCTTTCCCACCCATCCCTTCCCCAAAATGTGGTGGTTCCGATAGCGGAACAATGTAGTAGACTTGTCCTTCCCTTCCATCTGTGTCCTCTAGGTTGGCAACGCATCTAGAACATCTCAGGTGTTGTAGATAGTCATGGATAAAGGTAACCACTTACCATCAGGTGGTCCTTCTGCTCGTTTGCCATCCGTTATCCATTAAAAAAATGGGACACCACTTAAATTAAGTTAAGATCTGACGAGTAGTTATTGTTAAAAATTTAATTATGAAATTGACATGACTCTCTACAACTCTATCATTCCCAGTTACTGCCATATCGAACATTACTGTATACGAACAATTCCGTTCAAAAGAATCCTTCCAGAGCCCTCTTTTATAATGAAATTTGGATGTCTTTATATTTAGTTTGCCCCACGGATTATTCATACGTGTATATCTGTTTTCCTTAACGAAGATATGAGGTTTTTAGTGCTTGGGCTTATCCGCCGTATAGAAACTGCTGACTTCAATACATGCCCATTCTTGAAATCGGAGATCTTTTAAAATTTGTTATAGCCTAAGTCCTACCCAGGCCTAATGGCTACACAACAAAAAAAGTTTAATTCGGACAATTAGTGTTTTCAAATGGTGTGCTTAAATGTTTCATATGGGTCGCATCCTTGATGCGATGGGAAAGGTATGGGAGATTGAATTTTTTATTTGTTTTCACACCCAATGTGATATGTCCACTTGCATTATATGTGTATAAACTTACTCCCAGAGTGAAAATCTTCACACACGAAACATTTTTTTATAAATTAAAAGTTTAATAAATCTAAACGATGCAATTAAATATTACCTAATATAATTAATCTAAGCATAGGAATTTAACTGTCTACAAAAAAGTTAAAGATTATCTTGCTATCAGTTTGATATTATCATCGCCTACAGATTTTCCTAATATTTAACAACGGTATGAAACTTAAATAAACTTAAACGTAATCTGGAAATAGGAGTATTGTTTTTAAATCATAAGACTATCTGCCCTGTTATTTTATATAAACATTCTAAATTCTAATTGATTCATATCAATATAATAGGATAATTTTGAGAAAACCCATAATATATATTTTCCCATCCATATATTTAAATAGGATCGCGTGTGTATGTATAGTATTTGAGACACATTTTAAAAAAAATAGTATAACCAATTTAGGTAATAAATAGTAGACATTGTAATAACATTGGTTTGTTGAAATTTATAAAAAAAACAATCTATACAAAAATGAAAATGTATGAGATAACACAGTTACGTCAAATAATAAATGTAATAAATAATTATTTAAGGTACTTACAAACTTTATAAATAAAATATTTTACTGTTTTAGAAAATACAATGCACACTGCGAGACATTACTAACAAAAAATGTCGCATGTAGCCACCGTGTCGTACTTAGATTAAGAATGATTCGATCGACCCATTCTTCAACAAATCACATCTTAAGGAGCCTTGTAAAATTTGAATGGGTCCAGACAGTTAATCCTTGTACTTTCTGTGTTCTTTGTAGCAGTTTTTGACTGCATCATAATTAAATATGCATGTTACTTTACCAATTTACTTTCCTCGGTCCTCTTGTTATTTTTGTAAACTTTGGAAAGATAATATTTATACGCTTCAATCAAACTTTGCTCACTTTGCCTGGTAGATTCTGGCACTCTATGGTGTATGGACCTCACGTCGCTTACCTATTTAAAATAACCCCATGGATGCCCACGCAAGAAATCGCTGTACAATGTTCACGTATTGTAATTCAGAGGTCTGTAATATCCCTCGTGGCCTCACACCTAATAGTACATACCAGTACCAAAATAATCGTATATTTCTATTGGCTAATTACCGTTTAAAGTGGTGGTGTCATTGATGATTAGGTAATTATAACGATACACTGAGTATGCCAACTAATTTAACTTCACGTATCTCATTATCATAATATCGTGATATCTATCAGTTCTCCAATGACGTGCAAAATAGAGACGTTACGTGTTATACTCAGTCGACACGATAGCGGATATAGTTATAAAGAAATCATTATATTTAAAGTAACTTTTTTTACTAAATAAAAAATATCTTTATGTATCCTCTTCATAAAAAATTTGTGACAATTCTTATTTTTTATATAATGTATGTTGTTATTTAGTCTGTGACGACGTAACATTAATCTTGACGTTTATTGGACAGTTAATAGTATACGATTCAATAAATGTCTAGAACCAAAGCATCCTTATGAATCGGCGATGTTCGACAAAAAATTGTAACGTAGGTATTTCCCCGTTCTGATTTGATAGCGGTGTTTTTGGTATTTGCAATAAAAAAAGTCTATCATAAGAGATAAGCAGTTTAAATAAATAAAATAAGTAGTAAAAATAAAAACTCATATAAGTATTCGACTGAAATAAAAATTTCTACTAAATAGCCAACTGCCGAAGGTCCGGTAACATACACCATAATATATATTTAATTTTTACATGGTCGTGATACTTCCGACTATACTTAAATTTTACTATAGATCTAGTCGTTTAGTAGTTTAGATTTAGTTAAGTATTTTAATTGTACACTTTCATCAACCCCTTCAAACGTTACCCTATAGGGGCTCATGCTTTGTGCGTTACCATGCTAGGGTATCCTCCACAGTGTTTTCTGAAGGTCAATCGAGATCTCACCCTTCCCATCGCACCTACTAGTTGTTCACACATTATATCTTTTTACCATCATTTCATTCATTTTTTAAATCATATTGAAAGAATATATTGTTAATAGATATAAAAGTAAGTTTCTTCATACTTAAAAGTACTTAACTAAGCACTTTTGAATAATGTGCGTAGGTAAGGACGTGTCGGTTTGTGAATCTCTTTTTAAAGATATTACATCTCTGCTTTTTCATTTTTATTGCATTGTGGTTTTACGATTCGATAAATCGCACTTACCATAAATTGTCTTAATACATTTATTAGTTTCAGTCACTAGTTTTTACACAACAAAATATTGATAAAACCAGAATTAATTTAGTTTACACTTAATTATTTAAAGAACTTTATATATTTTCTTTATTGCACTTTGTAACAAAATATTTATTTTGTTACAAAGACAATTACAAAGACAAAGATACAATATTAAAAAAAGTTGTTAGCAAAGATGGACTTATCTCTGATAGAGATTTCTTCCAGTCAACCTATGGGTACGAATGAGAAGTAAAAGATTTGCGAGTGTGGAAGTGCCAGTAAGGTTCAACTTGACTTTAGTTTAGGTAAGTAAATGACGAGCATCTATAGCTTAAATGAGAAAATGAGCAGCACTATCTTTATAGTGGACAAATTAGTGCTAATTTATTTTACCAAAAACTGAAAGTGGGGAACCGAAATCTTAAAAGAACGGAGTGTCTTAACACTAGGTTCTCAGGTTCTCTCTGCCTACACAGCTAGTTACGTGCGGGATATAGCGTAAAGTTAAAAAAAAAATAAAACTTAATGAAGTAAACATCTCTGTAATTTTGTTCTATATTCAATAACAAATCCTAACAATAACTCCTTCATTTCATAATCCCTTATTACTTTTATTTACATATCATAATCATTTATTACTATTGTTATTAATAATAATAAAAAAAAATCTATGGATTTTAACTTGTAGCGTGTCTCTTGGAAACCAGCCAAGCGCTCTAGTCAATTGAGCAATAGGTTCGTATCGAACGTTAAAATTGTTATACCCTTAACTAAATAAATATATTACTTCGTTTTGTTGTTAGCTTCGCGAGAATGATGTTTTATCAAATATTTTAATATTTCAAAAGTGCTATTCACACACAGGATAAGGAAGAAAATGACCGTAACAGGCGAATCCTATGCCAGGTAGGTTCGAAACGCGATAAAACTTCAAAAAGTAATAATAACAACTTAATGCGCATGTTAGGCGGAAATAATGTGTGATTCAAAATATTTGTTTTAAACTAAATATGGTCTTCACTTAATTAAATAAAATTATAAGTAAAATTGAATCTGGTTTTTTTCATCTGTTTTTAAACCGGTAAGTACATCATTTGCAACCTGCACTTCATCAATTAAGTCATTATAACGAAGCTGACTGAGGCAGGAACTGACGGATCGTATGACAAAAAGCACTGAGTGAAAACGACTCGTCACTCGAGAACCCCTGAGATACTAATGACTATGTATTGCTATTAACATTTACTGTGTTACTCCAAACAAACCTATATTACTAGGCCTATAAGAGTTTTTTTAGTGTACATTGCGTACAAATTAGTTGATCGCAATACACGACATAGTTGCACTTTTACCATATTCTAATGATTATTGCCCTTTCTATGTATAAATTAAAATGTCGAAGATATTCAATGAAATTTAAATTCTATGAATTAAATTTATATGTATTTGTTTAAAAAACATATTAAATTAAAATAAACATAACTTGAATTAATAATATTGTTACTGTCTCACTCTGCACATTGTGAAGTGTGGATTCCATGAATCTTTAAGGGAATTATTGATTTCCCCGATCATAATAAATTTGTGTTTTATTAATAAAATTTTGCGTGTCTATTAGCGTTAATATCATCATAACCGTTGTATGATGGTAAATGACAACTATGCAAAGCTCAAATTTCTTGTGAACAATTTTCACACCGATAGTCCGGTATTTTATTACCTTACAAAGTGAAATATTATATCTTTATTTCAACATTGTTTTTATAAGTAACTATTGACACTACATTTTGATGAATAATAAAATTAACTACATTCAATTTTCGCATTTAGTTATATTAAAATTAATTTGGCTCAAATATTATTAATTAATCAGGTCTTAATTCTTATTAATAATAAGGCAAATAATTTTACACTATTGGACCTTTCTAATAGTGTAAAATATTTTAAATAAAAAAAAGCATAAATATCTATTTTTGATCTACACCAAGAGAGAAAGAATTAAATTTATTAGAGAATTTAACATTTCGTAAATTAAGTCCATTAGTCCAATATTTTCATGTTTTGAAAACCACAATAGTGCTTACTAGATAAAACTTGACTCAACTTTGGGTTTCTTCCTCATTATTTTAACAAGTAGGTATATTTATGAAAAAGAATTACATACATTACTGGATAATATATTATTGTATTTACCTTATATCTTGTTAGAATTAATAAAGCATTGTGATAAAAATATGGATTTCAAAAGCGTATTCTTTAACTTAAAATTTAATTAATATTATTTTTTTTCTTATTAGATTTACTTGAAAACACTAGTATGTTTTTGTAAAAAGGATTACTCTCTCTACATAATTAATCATCATTATTGACAGGTTATCACGCCATCATACTTCAGAGTCAATCCAGACAGGACCTTGGCCTCAGTGGGCTTTAGGACGAACTAAATAATTGAATGCGTATATGAAGTTTTACTATGTTAACCGAAACTTGATCTCATCTGATCTAATAGCTTCAGATGATCTACTTCCAAGTATGTAAACTTATACCAATATTGTCTATTATTATAAAGATGCATTATCCACAGCAGAGTAAAGCCAAAAATGAAATATTATTTCTTATTTAAATATCAGTAATTCTCGTAAACTTTATGGTTGCCTTATTGGATTTAGAACTTATGTCCTAAAAATAATATAGTGGTTTATAGAACATATGATTTCTGAAAGAAAAGATGAGATGAAACTACTTAGCAATCCATGGAATCACCATGTGGGTGCCGGGTCCATCACATTGCAGAGAGAGGAGTTTGGAGAGAGGGATTACGATCCAAGTGTAGGTTTAAGGGACCCCTTTAAAATGCGTATTAACGTTCACCTCCACTGTCCGCGCTCCTCTCTCTACCTAACCAAATTTGAAAAGATCCTACTAATGCCGCCTTCGAAATAAAATACGTGCTAGAAATGAACTGATTATAGTTCTAAACAAGCCGAGTTATTTTAATAGATTATACACAGATGTCGCTGTTATAACTCTCGACTACCTTTACCGCGTACAAGTAAAGTTCCTGGTCAGTTGTAAGTTGGTAAGTTTATAACACTTATTCATATATCATAATGTTCACTATGAAAAACGTAAATCCAATATTGCTGTCAAAAGATTGTCAGGTTTCATATTTTTTTATAGTCCTTTCAATATGAGTATCATATGAATGGACTTGACCAGTAGAATGCTGGTAACGCCATAAACATTGAGAAACAAATTAAGAAAAAACATGAAAATAAATTAAATAATGAGGGTGCGTAAAATTCTTATCAAGTTAACCGCTATACTTATCATTATAAATGCTATTTACATATTACTACGACAATAATTTTATTTTTCGCCTAATTAATGCTCTAGATTGATGAGGAGAGTGGTGTGTTGAGTGTTGACTGGTATACAGGACTCACTCACATTTCTTTTTCTTTTAGAACAATATTTATTTATTTACACTATTTAAATTAAATATCCACAGGCGGACTTAACGCTAAACAGCATTCTCTACCAGCCAACCTGTCATACAGGATATAACAGTTGTAGGTGCGTTATCTACTTATATCATTATTATTTTCATCCTCAATTAACCGTTTAATCTTTTTTTACTCTATATCATTAACTCACTAAACTAAAGATTCTCTTAAAAGTTGAGTTAATTTTTTTATGTTTTTGGCTAACTTTTTATTCCACATTTGGTGTACTAATTACCTTCTTATTTCATTAACAGTTGTCTTAATTTTGTTAATAAGAAATTATAGTAGGTGAGACGACAGGTGAACATTTTAGTTAGCAAGCCGGCAAATTAAGAGAAGCCGATGTTTATCTAGGGAAGCCGGTCATTTTTAGAGAAGCGGGTATATTTAGGGAAGCCGGTATAGGATGTGAAACTATTTAGTAATTTCACTATCGAATTTTGGCGATGACCTTTTCACTTTTTAGGGTGTTTAAGGTGTTAGAGTTTGTTTTATTGCAATTTTATGCCCAATATTTTCTTGGGGACCTTTTTTTTAGGTCCCGTACTTATACTTTAAAATTTACGCAAGGCGGCGGGATCCGTGTTATATGGACGCCTCGCCACTGGTACTTACTGACTTCAATAAATATAATGCAAGAATTTTATTACGTTTGACAATTTTCTATTCCAAATAATATTTAAACTTATTCCTTAATATTCAGTTACTTTCTTCGAAGTACTAGACTTAATTTCTTATATGACTTGAACTAAATAAATAAACAAAAAAAAAACAAAAAAATTTTGAAAAAATTATTTGAGAAGCAAAATGAATGAAGAAATAAATATAAGAAATAGCTTCACGCTGTGCCCTGCATATTGCAGGGTAGGCAGAGGGAACCCGAGAACCTAGTGTAAAGACACTCCGTTCCCCACTTTCCGCCGAATTGAGGCATTGCGTGTTGAGTGAAGGAACTCAACGCCGCGCTTTGCCTTGCTACTAAACCCAGGAAATGAAAATATTTTACATTTCCTGGAGTGGGAATGAATAAAGTACAGTGCATATTCTCTCATGTGTTATCACGCTTTTATTACCTTCACCTCTATCTATCTATAAATCAATGTAAGCAAATCTTGCAATTGCTATTTTTACTCACTTGTTGAGGTCGATTAGCTTTAAAATTTGCACACAAGTCTATATCCATAGTCAATACAATATTTTCATAGCATAAATCTAATGTACTCGCCAGGACTACCAGGATAATTGCTATTTAATTATAAATTGTTATTTAAATTGTGATTTATTTCCTTATTTTATGAACTAAGAAGGAAATATACAGCATGTAGTTATAATTAATGAGTTAGAGTTAGGTAAATTTTGTTGTTCAAGATAAGAAGTCGGTATTGTAAAATGTTGTATTCACATACCTATACTGAAATGGTTCCAAGCGTTCACCGTGTGTGTTTAGTACAAAAAAATGTAATTAGTACAAAAAAAATACTATAAATACATACAATAAAATGCGTACAAACAAAAATTAAACCTGTGGCCGTCTGTTCAATAAGGACTAAATATTTAATTCAATGAAACCAGAATTACGCTATTAATAGTGTGTGTGAGTGTAAGTGTTTCAAGCCTCTAGGTAAAAAATTTAGGCTCTGACATAATTAAATAAGAATGTTAATGAAAATACAACTCTACCGACCTGTTTTTGTCGAGTAGTGGACTTTTTAAAAGGAAAAGTGAAACATGTTTTTAGATAATTATATTTTACACATACCTAACTGTAACAATATAAAACGCTCAAGTGGTAAAATCAAGAAGAAATTAATTAATAACAATATGAGAAGAAAATAAATTTCGAATGTATATTAAAAGTTT
This sequence comes from Philaethria dido, assembly GCA_033558755.1. Lineage (NCBI taxonomy): Eukaryota > Metazoa > Arthropoda > Insecta > Lepidoptera > Nymphalidae > Philaethria > Philaethria dido. The sequence goes on from JAKGSA010000004.1 coordinate 528,934, forward strand.
TGAGCGTCTTGTACATATTTAATATCCATAAAATTCAATGAAAGTGCTAGTAAAAATGTTCTTAGGTGCATTTTAATGTTAGAACACGTATAAACTTAAGTAAAGCAATCATGTAAGCGACGAGAGTCGTCATTCTTTCGTCGATTTCGAGGTAGGAACCACAACACATTACGCGATATGCAAGCGTTGCTCGTAGGTCAGGGTCATTAGACCTTACTTGGTGACGAGTTACAACACCGTGCATGTTGGAAGTATCCAAAATAGACCTTATAAGAAACAAGATAAGGATGAATTGTAAATTACTGTTTAAGCGACTCTATCGGAGCAAGATATTGTAACAGAGCACTCCGAGTTTCTCGTAACGCCTATCATATTTCTCGAAGAAACCTTCGGTGGCATGTCTATTTCTAATTAAAGATACTCAGTAACTAGCCCAGCCTAAGCAATAATTATTTAAATATTTTGCTGTAAAAGCATGCGTTTTGCGAACGCAGTGTGTTTAGTTGTTGGAAAGGTAAACAAAGACTCGTGCATCCGATAACATGTCAAACATTGCAATCATAAATATTTACTGGTTCAATGACACAGCTTGTTAGTATATCGTGCCTACTAGCGCCATCTGTCGTTTGACGAGGTAAACGTGACTTATATTAAGAGTTAGGTACTCACGTGCAGAGTACGGCGTAGATTTAGGAGAGTCTATCTCGTCATTCCATTACAATGCACATACACAAACGACAACTAGACACTCGTCAGACAAATGGCAACGGAAACGAATCGCGTCGACGACACAATCCTTGCCAAGGGCCCGGGACGGACTGTGCCCGGGCTTCATCTCGGTCCCTTTCGTGCTTAGGGCCGATACGCGAGCGGGCACGCATTGGTTGCAGCGGGAGCCAATCGCATCGCGCGTTGCGCTCCTTCGCCACTGGCCCGCCGCCGCAGCGGAAAAAGCGGTGGGGAAAATTGACAAACGAATTCGCCTACGCCGGTTAACACTTCTCCCGCCATTCGATCTACACATAAATTGGTATCTGAGGCCACACCGCTCTCCGTCAGACACCAATCACCTGCAACCTCTCGCTAGGCCGACGTAGAAACCTCGATATGATTTAGAACTAAATTTTTATTCCAGAAAGCAACATGTTGAGCTTCAATAAAAAAAAAAAAAATAACTGTAAAGAAACAGTTATCTACATTCGATTTTTTCTAATGATATGTACATTAATAGGATATGCGTAATATATACTAATAATTGTTTTGATGAAACGATTTAATTACCTACTTAAAAATTTATCTCGTTACACTTTGACACAGCATTTGGTATCGACACTGAGGTTACTTACGGATGTTCGTAATGACCCCTTCTGTTAACTATGATGATACTAACTAGTCAGTGATTATTTTAAATGCCTCAAAAATAGATCAGCGAGAAATCATGAGAGCCATGTAAGTCTAGAAGCTTACGAATTATCGAGAGAACTTGATTCAAGTTTGCTGCATTGCATTGCTGCTTAAATTGCTTATACATCGCATGGTGTGCAACTACTGAAAACAGCATACAATAGACAATATAAAATTCTTATGGTACACATGTTGGGAGCCACAATTACCTACACCATTTGATATTGTAGGTCTTTATAAGAAAGCTCATTATCGAACATCTTTTATATCTACCTAAATAAAACTGTACCTGAATAACTTCAGAAGTGTGAAAATTTTCTCCAGAACGAGCAGATAATGCTATAAGTTATATCAATTTTAGGCAAAGTTCACCGTCAGCCAATGATACCGTTTCAAGTGGAATATATAGAATATCGAGAGATTTAATAGAATATAGAAAAGCAATTTCACTTTCAAGCAACATTTTTATTAATGACGAAACCTGAATGGTAAATTAGTTACCATTGAACAACTATTTCGCTAGGATAATAATATAATGATACTGTCTTAAAACAAAGGACGACTATTTAAATATTCCTTAATATTAGATACTTAATGATATAGTAGATACTTAGTAAAGATTCCAGCTATTCAACCTCACGTTGTAAGAAAACGATCCGTAAATAATTAAATATTAAACAAAACAAGATAACTGACCGCAAATAAAAAAGTAATCATGAGATTAAACATACCTACTTATATGATAAACTATCGTAAAAAAAGTATCATATAAGCATTCACGCAGTAAATAATTGTGCATGCAGTAAAAATTGTACAAATGATTTGAAACCTTCTTGCTTTTTTGAAATCGGTACAAAAACCATTCGATCGTTTTTATGAGCATTCCGAAAACAATAATCTGAAAGAAAAACATCAAAAAAGAGCGAAAATCCATGTAGAGTATAAGCCAAAGAAACTAAAAATTTTAAATAGAAAAAAAAAACTGTCACGTCGACCGCTCTCGACTCGAGGTCACACGCAGGACCACTGAAAAATGGCCGTTATCAAAGCAATGAATATTGGTATACTTTTGTGATTGGTTACTGTGAAAGGGTTCTGTGAAGTCCATTTTGTTTTAGCTCTATTAAATGCGCGAAATTATAAAAGTTAGGCTTTATTGGGAATCGGAATTTATTAGACTTACTTACCTTATAGATAATAAGTTACAATTAGGTATAAATACTTAGTTATTTATTAATTTAGAATTTATAATACCGAATAGGATAATCCATTAACGCGTAATTGGAGTTATAAAGGAACATGGGTCATCAAAAGCTGTATCATGGAATACAGTTCACTTCACTTGCGTGGACCCTAATGTAGAGCCAATAACGTTCATTGTTTCATGCAGTGTAAATATTTATTAGATGGTTCATGTTTTACAATGTAAAATAAAATCATAATTTAAAAAATATCATAATTTTAAAAATTAAAATTTACATGATTCTTCTTAAAATTGTGATATATTTATGTATTTGTTGAGCAGTAGTTATATGTAGTAGCTACTGATGCTTTGATTGAGCCTCTAAAAAGAATAACATTATGTTTTAAATAATTTCATTTTAGGCATGGTCATCTCTCCCAGAAAAAAAGGAGAGATGGCCAGCTGTAATCAGTATGTGATGGCCATATGACTACTAACGAATAGGTACCGACAATTTAAATAGGGAGTCTTATTTAAATTAAAAGTAAAATCATAAATAGAAAGTCAATATATATTTTAATCTTCTTGAAAGTGTCCTTATGCTACATGATAAAGAATAATTGACGTTAAGTCAATATTTATTGAAAATGTACATTATTTATAGAGAAGCAAATTTATCTGACTTTAGGGTTTCTGGTTGGGATGTGCTCAAGAGAAAAAAAAGGTTGTTTAAGAATATATAATAAATACCAAATACTATGTCAACGCTAGATTTAAGTTGTGACCATGTTACCTTTACGGCTACTACAGCTATCACTCCCGGATACTTCGGGAGAGATTTTTATATTTAGTGTCTCGAAGTTGAAATAAATATTTTTTTTATTAATAGAAACTTCTATAGTACCTAATGCATAAGGTTTTTATAACAACGATTAATAAAAACTGTGCCAACTACCCCGGACTTACACCACCTGTATAACAAAAACAACATAATACAATAGTAATTAAGTACTTTAGTATAAAACTAAATTGCATTTTTTATATAAAAAAATAAAGTAAACGTAATGTGAGATTTAAGTAAATATATTTAAAACATAAAATAATTGAATATGCTAAGTACTATATGTTAATATTAATCTAATCTTCATCGTCACAGCTGCAATTCATGGGTACTCTTTCAACTTTTGCTATTGCGTCATCAACGGCTTTGTTTACTTCCCACCAAATACCGCCAGCCAGCACGTTTTGAAAATATGGCGGCACGTTATCTTCCCTGAGAAGATACCTGCAAGAAATCTCATATTACAAGCGAACTAGCAAGCTAATAATACTTTCATTTAATATATAAATGTAACTTGACTTTATATACCTATCTACCAACTTATGTACCTATGTAAATGTCAAAATACTGTTCATACTTGCAATATACTTACAGACACCACCTTATATTATAATAAAAAAGCTAATAAATAACCAAAGTAAAATATGAATAAGTACCTATAAGGCTCACTTTATTTAAATACTAATGATTACTTACTTCCAGATGATTACTTCCAGATTCAAATTGGCGTAATTCATGGACTAAATGACTTTATTTGACTGACTTGACGTTGGTTGCGGGTTCAATTCCCAAAAAGTTTTATATTTAAAACACTTCGTTGCTCAGTCTTGTTTTTCGTCTTATCTTAAGAAGTGTACCTATCTGAATATTTCAGAATGTAGAAATTTTGTCAGCCAACTTCACGCAGTAGGAGCATCTGACTGTAAACGTGATTATTATGGATTCGATTCCCACAAAGGGGAACATGTTTAAATTATTTTCACCACTCCGCTCTGATGAGACAAAGTGTAGCGTTGAGTTCCTCACTCAACACGCAATGTCTCGAACTTAGAAGGAAAGTAGAGAACAAAGTGGCTTGAAACTAAGTTTTCTCTAACTGCCCTGCTATAAGGTGTATGTAGGTATGTACCTATATAAAAATTATTTCTCTTAACTTATATGGATTTTTATTTCTTTTTTTAATTTCATGCTGTATCCCGCATATAACAGGGTAGGGGTAGAGGGAACCTAAGAACCTAGTGTTGAGACACTCCGTTCCCCCAATTTCCGCCGAATTGAGGCATTGCGCGCTGAATGGCGGAACTCAACGCCGTGCTTTGCTTTGTTACCAAACCCAGGAAATTAAAATACTAAAGTTTTACATTGCCTGGAGTGGGAATCGAAACCACAACCTGTCGCGTTTACAGTCGCACGCTTGTGCTTCTACGCCACGACAGGAGTTATATGAAAATAATTTAATATAAAAATGTTAGTAACTACCTATATGCACATATTAATGAGAGATTGAGTAATAAGCATTAGTTAAAATATGTATCTAAAATAGGTAATTAGACTCGATAATCAATGTGAAAGGGAAATTGTGAAAGCTGCTAAGTATTTACTTGTTTGTTGCGACTTGTGAGTTGTCAGCAAGCGTGAAATGTACCTATTGTTTATTTACCGTCGGCCAAGCATCCAATGTGTGTTTTATAAATATGATAAGATTAAACTAAATTACTACAATCTTGAAAATACTTCACACTTATCGCGTAGGTACATATATACTGAGACCATCCTGGCGTAGTGGAATAGTGTCTTACTGTACGTGATGGGTGTGGTTTCAATATTTATAATTATCTTCATTTTGCCGCTCTGTTAAGACAAAACGCGACGTTGAGTTCCGTGTCTTGTATTCGAGCGAAAATCTGAGTTTTTGACAGTAAGTTTACAAACACCACAGTACCAGGGGCGGCTTAACCTATACTGCAGGGTGTGCACAAGCGCTTCCGTCCAAGGGGGCGCCGCGGCGCTCCCCAATAGTTATAGCCTGGGGGATCAAACCCTGGGGGCGCCAGGATTTCATTGCACACGGGCGCTACGCCAGCTAGAGTCGCCCGTCATTACTGCGCTGACGTAACAATAATGCGTACAAAAAGAATTATTGCTTATTTACTTGTAAAATTGCTCTTCATTATACTCCTCTTCACGGCGGCGCCAATAGCGCTTCAAATTCGGACTCATTTGTTCAGCGGATTCAATTTCTTTTATTGCAATTGAATTCTCAGACTCTTCAGTATCTTAGGAAACCAACCAATGATAGAAAATTAAAAATAAATCTACACATTTACCTATAGGAAGTTAAGTAAAATTACGTTTAATTAACGAAAGTAATTTTATGAGTTCAATTGTCAGTGGCGAAGGGTGAAAATTTTATAGCTAGATATATGTACCGCCTGTCGTGGCGCAGAGGCACGAGCGTACGGCTGTAAACAAGACAGGTTGTGGATTCGATTCCCACTCCAGGAAATGTTAATATTTTCATTTCCTGGGTTTGGTAGCAAGACAAAGCGCGGCGTTGAATTCCGCCACTCAACACGCAATGCCTCAATTTGGCGGAAAGTGGGGAACGGAATTGTTGTAAGAGAACGTAGTGTCTTTATACTAGGTTCTCAGGTTCCCTCTGCCTACCCTGCTATATGTGGGATACAGCGTGACGTTAAAAAAAAATAATGTAACCCGGCATATTAGATTTTATATAGGTAAGCCGGTATATAGGTCTGACCTGGACGAAAATATTATTAGTGGCGAATTTACACATTTTCAAGATATAGGCCGTTAAGTTTTTATTGACCTTGTTTTTACTTGGCAGGTAATTGATGGGAATCTTGTTATATGGACGCTTCACCACTGATAGTTACTAAGATAGAAAACAATTGATGATTTCGTCGAACGAGTTTGTTGTAGAATTATAGAATGTATCTATTCTTTACCCAAGTATCAACAACCCGTTAAAGCGAACGCTACTTTACCAATACAAAATTATTTAATATATATTAATGCAGTATGGAAAAAGTAATTGACATCTATTTTTCATATAGGTAGGTAAACAAATCTATACGTAAAAAGTGATCGAAAGTTATTCCTTCAAGTATTAGGAAATAGGTACATATTTATATTTAAAAAAAAAATAAGAGTTCTGATAAATGCACGAGTAATAAATAATTGTAAGTACGATTGCTGTCTATCTATCTATAAATAAGCATTAGATTTTGTACCTAGTCCAAATTGTTGACTGTAGCCTAAGCCTAGTAGTAATTTATATATTTAGCTCTTTAATTTTAATTTATAATTGCTTTGGTAATCCGCATAAGTAGGTGTAAGTTAGAGGAGATAGACATTTTACTTATACTTAATAAATTATTGCTTTTACCTTCCTCAATTTCTTCAAGTAAAATTTCTTCAGGTGGCGGCTGAGGTTCGGTAGTAATAGTCAGTTTTGTTCTATTGTTGATATCTTCGAATAAACGACTTTTTATGTCCTTATATACTCTGTACCAAATATTTTGTATGAAGTAAAAGCCATTTACAATGTTAAAATATATATACCTAAGCGTAAAAGTCGCCAGTGATGTTCTAGACTGGGAGCCCGGCTGGCACTTTATCATTTTTTCCGCCGTGCAATTTTAGAACGGATATCGTAGGCGGTAGCATCACGTGCTTTGAAAAGCATTAGTACTTAGTTGCAACTAAGATTTAGTTTATCTCTAGGGACATGATAAATAACAGCCCTAACAGATTATTATATAATCTCATGCAAAATATATTTGAGACACGTATTTAAAACCACTCCTTTTTGTTTTAAGTACAAGCAGCTACTCACTTTTTTTATTTAAACTCATTTTATTCAACTTTACAGCTAAATTCGTGTAGATAAATTCATTTTTCAATTACTAAAATCGAGCCTAAATTGAGACTTCCGGATAGGATGTTTTTTAGTAACATCGCAGTAAAGACTATATATCTGCAAAATGAGGCCTACAATCTACTTTGCCAGCAACTGTCGCTTAAAGAAAACGAATAATTTAGGAAATTGTGGTCAAAGACAACTGATCCTGACATTACCGCTTCCCGCACTTAACCAGAGAAGAATATAGGCTTTGTTTCTACTAATAAATGTGGCTTTCATCTCTTACCTATGTGCCACTGTTTGAACAATTTCGTCATTCTTTTTTTCATCTGTACTTCTAAGATCCCGAATGGGAGAATTAAAAAGTGTTTGACTTTCAGTTTCCAAAAGACATCGATAACGAAGTATAGCACTAACAAGTCTTTTTGCCCCCATTAATTGTTCCCTTTTATCCTCCGGCCATTGTTGTTCTAAAACGCTAATAAATAATAACAATAGACAGTTGAGAAGATAGATATGTATATCTAAGAAGGACTTTAAAATAATATAATTATGTAAGGTAAATTTCTAATAAAACTTATGGTGATACCGTTGAATAAAGGCTCTTGGTAGTCTTTTCGGTAATACTGAATTAGGCTTGATAGCTTTAGGTTTAAATCTTTTATAAGGACGCATCCAATGATAAAATCCTTTTCCAGTATCTATTTCTAAATCTTTGAAGGTCATATATTTTGGTTTGTCACATAATTTTGAATCCATCAACCATTTCTAAAATAAAAAAATAGAAACACTTAATATCTCTTACAGTTTTACAGATTATGAATAAATCAAATTTATTTGTTCTGCACTTCAGATAAGTATAGTAGCTACAAAGACTAAACCTCAGATTCCGTAATATCGATGGGAATCAAAACAGACCAAAGGCTACGATGATCTCCTAATGTGTGGAATTCGTCTGTAGAACACCATGTGCGTTGTTGACAATCTTTTTTACATTTTTCAATAAGAACTCGATGTATTAACTCCGAACATGTTAATTCGCTGTATTAAAGCAGGCGTTTAACATGGGAAATATTTTAACACATTTTAAGCATTTTTTAATATTATCTTACCGTGTCAAAACAAAAAACTTTTGAGAATTTGCTTGTAACATTTCTTTACATTCTGTATGAAATGTTTTAGCGCTAGGGAAACTTTTTAAACTTTCTGAGTTTTCTTCATTTGGTAACTGACTTTCGGAATTTTTAGATTCATTATAGTGAAAGGAGGTGTCAGACTCTTGGGAAATATCAATATTACCATCTTTATCAACAATTATATTTTTACCAACTGCTTCTGACATTTTTAGCCAGTGCATTTTATTGTCACTAGCGCTATCAACATCGGAACAAATCTTCACTTCACAGATGTTATGAGAATCACATTCTGTACAAGTTGTGTGGTTTAAATTTAAATATTGTCCATTAAAAGTAGCTAAAGTCAGTTTATTTAAGACAAATTCATAATTATTATCACAATCTATAGTGACACAAGTATCTCTTGGCGATTCGATGCAGATTGTGTCATTAAGCTTATTAATGGTAACAGTTGTAAAATTCACATGTTCTATTGAATAGGTCAAATAGACTGAAACATACCCATCTTTCCTACTCCCCGTGGAATTTGTTTCGACAAAACTTTTTGAGTTAATTATCCGTGAGCCTTTCCTGTATAATGACGAAAAACTTTTAGGTGATTCAGATCCTTTATGCTGTAATATATCACTTTCTATTTTCGCCTCAAACGTAGATAAATATTCAATTTCTTCTTCGGTCCACTCCGGATATATGTCAGCTTCATCAACGATAAAACTTGTACTTATTCTCGTATTGTTAGGAAATGTTACAACTAGCATGCCATTCTTATTTAATAGTATATTTGTTCCATCCATCCGCCTTGAAAATACTTCTCCTAAACAATAATCAGTTGCAGTTTTAATGAGCACTTTTTCTGAATTTACCTTTTCATTATTTATCCATTTTTCTTTACATCCATTATTTTCTATGACTTCAAACTCTTCTATATATAATTCATACTCTTTTGCTTTCGCTAGATTTTCATCATCTTCGATATTTTTTTTAGGAGGCTTTGCAAAAGTTTTATCCTTTTTTTTATCTTTTTCTACACCTTTTTTGCTTTTATCTGAACCAGTTGTACTATGCGCTTCTTCTGAAACTGCCTCATTAATCACTCTTTTTTCATATTTAGCTATCCTAAAATATGTCCCATCTGGTTTTAGTATCTCTATTTCGCCGCTGGCGTCAAAAACAATAACTTCTCCATTTAAGCTTATACATCGCATGTCTTCATTAACACTATCCAATTTTGAAAGATAATATTGCTTAATGTGAGAAATTTTCGGAGAATTATTGTCATAAACACTTTCGGTGATAAGACCCGTTGGCCACGTGTGAATTAAAGAATAGTACGGCTTACGTTCAAGTTCAAGCTGTACATCAGATTTCATCATATTAGGAGATAGCTTTCTGTCGGTTAAACTTTTTGTCATTGTTTCGTCATTAGAGTCTAAGTGTGTGGGGATTGAGTAAAATTGCTTTTTTATGTATATAATTAAGTTATCTTTAGTTTCGATTCTGTATGATTCACATAAATCAGCTGTGCTAGGGGCAACATATTCTCCTAATGCCTTATGCATCCAAAATTCACTTAGGTTATTATTCGTAACATTAAGTGCTACATATTCTAGATTCATTGGTATCAATAAGGAGTAAAATGTAGAGATGCGAGTGCCATCTTCAGAAAAGAAAGACGAATCTTTACCAAAAAATTCCACTCTTCTATCACTTAAGTCATAAGCAGAAAATTGTTTTTTCGTATTCCCAGTATTTTCTTCTACCACAGAGCAAAGTGATTTTGCCTTCTTGACATTTTTTGAATCTAAGTTAATGTTAGACACAGGTGTTTTTGATCTTTTGGAAGACATTATTTTGGAGTCAGATGTTTCTGAAATATCCTCCTTTAGTTCTATCATTTCTTCAAATTTTAGAGATCCTTCCATTAGCAATTCATGTTCCACATCGGTATTTCCTATACAAGACTTCTCTAGCTCCTGATTTTTTGACTCTTTTTGGCCTAATTGTGACTTCATTTTTATATTTTCATCATAGATAGCTTCCTCTTTTTTTATCCATTCGTAATGTTCCTCTAAAACGAAATCAAAAAAGTCTTGTAAACATAAATAAGTTGGAAGATGGCAACGCCACTCCTCTCTAGCCATTCCATCTTTATCACGATTATTATAAAACATCAATATAAAGCAATCAGTAATTTCACAATATTTATAATCGACACAATTAAAATGATTAAACGCGTTTAGCATAACTTGTAAGGCATTGATACCAGTAAAATCTTCAAAATATTCAAAATTGTCTATAATGTGATTCATAGGTTTTTGATTAGTTATTTCAGATGCTGATGCTAGCTCACTAATATCTGGACATTCAAAAAGGTATTTTATTTCAAAATCTTCATCAGAATCGAGTACAGAAGAATTAATAGACTCCTGCATTTCTAAATCTATGGTATGTAAAGAAGACAATTTTGAATCTCTACATGCATATATACTACTTTTAGGCAAAGGTTCTGCTAGAATACTTCTCTTTAAATATTTTTTTTTAAATTCTTCTTTAGTAGAAGGTAACAAATGTTCTTTTTTTAATGAGCTTCTATTATTATACACTTTGCGACAAGCTAAGATATTCATGAGTCTTTTCAATTCATTAATTTCTATATCCATCCTGTCAAAGCAAGATACAAGTAAATTTATATGAAAATTAAGTTTAGCTTCTCTCTCCTCGGAAGGTTTATTTCTAGTTTGCCATATTTTATTAAAAGGCATACCCGATAACATTGAATAAACTTCATTATCTAAATTTATATTCATTAAATGAAACGTTTTGTATTTCAAAAAGTCGCCATTATTTATTATAATAGGATCTTTAAAATTTTCGTACTCCTGTCCACAAGTTACTCGGTATTTATTTTTGAATGACTCTATTTTACTAAAATTATTCATTAATTCTCTAACAAGTTCTTCTGATTTATATGTTTGACGTTGTTCTTCAGGACTTTTATTAAATGTTGGGCTGTTCGTAGGGGACGTAGATACTGTGCTATTGTTTTCACTTAACTGCTCACATATTGCTTGCAAAATAGCATCGCAAACTGAATATATGGTAACAGACTCTAAAGGAATGGCTTCAATTTTTGGAAGGTAAAAATATTTGTATAAATCCGTTTGAGAATCTGATGGGATAGAAATAATATCCATATTATTTAAGTAGTGAATATGTTGTCTAGTTAAATCATGCACATCATACATCAAATAACAAATCTCATCATATATTTTATCATCACATTCCGACAGCTTGTCGTTAGCCCAATATGGCGGTGAAAAAACAATAAAAGCTGTATTTTTAAAGTCATCTGCAGTAAATTTATCAATTCGCAGTTGTTGCAAATCTTGCCAAAAATTAATTGTTTTATCCGCGAGCAACTCCGTTTGACTGTGTCCTCTTTTAGTAGTACGGGACAAGCAAGGCGGTATTAAGGTGACAGTAGGATCTATACGGATTTGCACTATAGCTGTTAATGGTATACCAATTTTGATAAGACAACCAGCAAGTCCTGGATCTAAAAAACCCGTCACAGCAACATACAAGTTAGGACCATCTTCAGGAAAATCATCTATATAAATCTTATCTCTCCACTCTTCTCCCCTAACACGTAGCAAAGTATTATATTTTTTATTATCATCTAATTCAACAGGTTTGGCTTCGTTTGGTTGTTCTTTACCTTTCCCCTTAGGAGGTAATGGTTGCGGCTCAGGCTCAGGCATTTTAACAACAACTGTGCCTCTAATTTCAGCATTACTTATCATTGTAACGGATTCTCTTTTAATACCTTCACGTACTTCTAATTTTTGTCTTTTAATGTACAAATATTCTTCTTTAATTTTCAATATTAAATTTTTTATAATAAGCGCCATTATTTCGGGTGGAATATCCATTTTCTCTTTTAAATAACCTTGACCCTCCTCAAATACTCGAAGACTATCATCTTTTACTTTTTTCTCACCTCCAAGTTGATTTATCATGAAAATTGTTTCTGTCTTGCAAATGTTCTTAATAACAAATCTACGTTCATTTGCTGCGTACGTTTCAAATTTATTTAAATATATACCATCTTGATCACTTCCGGCTGCTTCTATCATTATCACTTTGACTTTCCACGATTCTTCATCCAAAGGCGCTTCCTCTATGCACAATCTCCAATAATTATCATCATTAGTTATATCTTTTCCTTTTTTAGGTCCCATATTAATTTATGATAATAATCTTTGCTTGTTTCTTCGTCCTAGTAATAATTAAGTCAACAGTTCAGTTCTTTAAGTATGGCGCTTTCCACGTGTCAAATTAAGGCAACTCCTTATTTACAACTTTAGAAAAATTGTACATGCAAGTGATTATTAAACTGCCAGTGTCAAATAATTTCTTTTAAATAATATTTAAGTTCTTTAAAATATTTATTATCTATAATTTAAAACAATAAATGTTTGAGATTATAAAACAGTAACGTTGTGCTTTGACTAGACTTAAAGTTTACGTGCTGAATGTTATATTTTATTAGATAGACATATGTAGGCATTAGCTATATATCTATGTCATATAGTACGTTACTAGGGTTGCCACCCGTATTTGTATGTCCGACCTGTACGTCTTTTATTAGTTTTTGTTCGAGGAATTCGGCACACGCAATGCGCGCAGAATGAACGCAACGCAACAAGGACGAGGCGTAGGCAACATCATAGTAAGAACAATGCCAGTCAGAGGTAGCATCCTTGTTTTTTTTCGAAATCAAATCAGTGCGAATATTTTTCACATCTATTAACATAGTCTAACGTTTTATTATAGATATTTATAACGTTTTAATTTACTTAGCTTCTCGCTTTATCCCTAGCAGGGTAGTCAGAGAAAACGAAAAATATCTAACATTTCTCTCTCTTACCACACCTTCTTTTATGGGACCAGAAAACATCTCAGTATTCAAAATGACATACATCTGTCCGGCTTTTCCGACAAAATGTCTCCCACCTAATAGCGCAAAGTCCGACTTTTTTGTTTTACAAGATGGCAACCCTATACGTAAATCATGTACTGTGGCTTAAGTTGTCGCACTTATTAAAGTATCATTCTGGATATTAATTTAATAAAACGTAACCGGAAGATAATTAGAGATCGTAATTAGATATTCAAAAGAGGATTAATAGACAATTTATGTATACCCAATATCAACAGTATTATTTTAAAACATTATCCATCGTAGGTATATTAAGCTTTATTCAAATGCATACTTATCAATATCTTACTAAATATTACTCGACGCCTACGACAAGTAAAGAGTAATTAGTGCTATAAACATGCTTATTAAGATTTAACTATCAAGTTAAATAAATTATTATACTTTTCATTAATATTAAATCTTTGAAGATTAATGTGGAAGTTAAGTAAGCCCATTTAAATTCTTTTTTTTCAAGACACAATCAAAATTATAAGTTATTACAACCTTACTACTTATATGTACATTAAAAAATAATACTGGTATGAAGTTGGTTTTCTCACCAATAATGTCAACATTTTATATTAGGTAAATATTCCAGTAGCCTACCTACCTAACTTCACGCTTTATCCCTAGCGGGGTTCTTAGAGAGGGGTAGCATTCCAGCCTTTACAGATATAGCAAATTTTATATTTATTACCTATAAGTTATAAAATTATTCACTAAAAAGTATATTTGAGCAAAAAGTAATTGTTTTAACATTAATTTGAGTTTTATTATTTTTTTACATTTTTCATTTGATCCACATTACTACTATAAATCAGGTAACAGTTTTTCTATCCAGCTTTGAATTATATTTAGGCCTTTTCTATTAATAGAATGTCCTAATCTTTCCATAATGTGAAACTCTCCTTGAACGCCTAGTGCTTTGAGTTCATTAAATGTGTCACGCCCCCATTCCATATTGACAAGATCATCATTATCACCATGAATTTGAAGAAGAGGCACTAAAATAAATTAAATAAGGTAAAATTATTATAGTTCAGCACTATATATACTTTTTTAAATATACCTAAATAGTTTTTGTTATCTTACCACTTGTATTAGATTCTTTCACCTCTTTATAAACAATAGAATTGTCATTAAGAAAAGAACTGAACGCAAACACTCCTGCTACATTTGGTTCCCACCGAAATGCAGTGTGAAAAGCTAAAGCACCACCCATTGAGAAACCACCTAAAATTGTGAAGTTGGAAAATAATAATGTGTGTCTCTTACATATATGTAATATAATGTTTCAAAATAAATGTTGATAACATTGTTCCATAGTATTTCAAGTTCAAATTTATTTTCATGATGTTAAATAAATTTTATCTACTAAATATTTTGTCTTACCAACAATTATTCTGTTACTAGGTATGCCTGCATCATTTTCATTTTTAATTAATTGCTTGACATATTTTTCAATTTTTGCCAAAGATTCTAGAACCTCTGGTGCTTTTTTATTTATATCAATACGGTCAAACCAAACATTGCTCATCAAACCACCTGCAGGTGTATATGGTTGTAATGGAGCCGTTGGATATAAAATTTTTATATGAGGAAATGTAAAGCTTTTTGACATTAAGTGTACCCATTCTTTCATATGATCACCAGCAGCACCTGCAATTTATATTTCTTCAAAATATAACAATTATGCATCAGATGTGTATTAATATTGGACATACATATTTAACAAGTCAATTAAAATATCATTCAATTACCTGAACCATGAAAGAAAATAACAGTTGCAGTATGTTTAGCTCCAGTATGTTTTGTGAAATGTAAGGCTCCCAATTTAGACATACTTACATATATAATAAATATAACAACGGGTGATTGAACTGATGTTGAACAAATTTCAAAAATTTATTACAGCTATATTATAACGTAGGAGATATTTAAAAAATATATATAAATATTTTATATTAATTATTTGAGATTCAAGATATATAAATAAAATAAAACTAAATATATTCGTCAATATAACAATAATAAAATAGTTTTAGAAGGTTATAACTTATAATTTATGTAATCATTTATCTTTATCACGTCTGTCATCTAGATATATACATTACAAAGCTATTTCATTTCATACTTCACTACGTTGCACAGATTATATTTGTTGCTGTAGAAAAGATTTAAACCTATGTTGAAATAACACCCTCTTCAATGGAGTTTATTTTATGTCTAAACCTTATCTGGATGTTTTATCATGTGATACTATTTTTGAGCCTATTCTCTGTTAAAGCCTAGGAATATTGATACATTTTCCAATAAAAAAATCTAATGAATAATATTTTTTTCACATCATTGCCCATAATATTGATTGAACTCACGAGTTCAAATCCCGATCAAAAAAGTCCTTAGTTGTTTTATGTTTCTGTAAAAGAGATCTTAACGCTTACGTTTACTGTTAAAAGAGGTCTAAAACACTTGTTTGGATGTAAATTATTCGATAAGATTCATGAACACAATTATCAATTGAAAAAACAAAATATATATTTTCAAAACTATAATAATTCCCACAATTGAATTGTAAAAAGCCAGAATTACTTTTTATGTAAATAAATTCACGACGACGTATGCAATATTATAACAGCATATATTATAACAGTGACACATAAAGTTTATTTAAAAAAGTTAATAATATCGCTTAATAGGCTTAGGTTGAATGAAACAGCGTAATAATTTTGATTTATCTTGATATGTAGTCTTTGGTATTATATGTTTCTTATGGTCAGTTGTGATTGGGAGAAAAACGTCGGGAACATCTAGAAGTGCAATACATTTATTTAACAACACAGATTCCTTTTCTTCTAATGTCAATATTTTCTGTTTAGCTGGGGGATTCCAGTGAATTTTAAGTTTTTGTTTTATTCTATCTTTCAATCTTTGATTATGTGTTAGTATAACTGTTTCGATTCCATTATTCACTTCATATTCATTTGGCGGTGGTGTCATATAAGTGTTATCAGTAAAACGCTGGCTTCTAGACATTGGGCCGTGAGGAACTGCCGTTGAGCATTTGGGCTTTTTATAATTATAATAGCCAGGTCCAGGTGTTTGCTGCGAACCGTGGATTGGAATCCAGTTAAACCAGTTTTGAAAACGCGGCGCTGTGGAAGAAAATGGACAAGGATGTTGCAATCGCTTTCCCTTGTAGTAGGTGGGCTGTGGTAGATCCGCTGGACTAGGATCGTTTAGTTTTTTAATTAGAGGTTTCATTCTAATGGTCTTGGATCTAAACTCCCACGATGGCATAAGCTTCAATTTATTTTTATGCTGTTGTTGTTCTTCATTTGGAAGTGCAAAAGATATAATACTACTGTCGCTGTCGTCTTCCTCGATATCAATCTTAAATCTTTTTGTAGTTGAATTAAAGGGAGCTAAATTACAATTTTTGACTCGGATTGGCCTCGATTTATTGTCAACATTGTAACTTGCAGGACTCGGCCCTTTATCTAATGGATACTTGAGTCTCATAGCTTTACTTCCAAAGGCTGCTGGTTTTGGCAATTTTGCATGACATACGTTTAGTGGGCCGTTGTCTTTGTCAAATTGTCTTTTAATAAAATATTTCGTTGGACCTGGTATTTCATTGTATTTATTAACATGAAATCTATGTGCTTTTGAAAACATAAACTTTTGATTTGTTTCAGTTGGAGACGTCGGCCTGTAATGAGCCGGTCCGGGAAGGTTTTCCAATATATTTCTCCTTTGCACAATTTCAATAAATCTAAATTGTTTTGAGGTTTTACGTTTGTATGCTCTAACCTTCTCTGCGCATTGACGTTCATACGTAGGATAAGTTTCAATTTGATAATGTGCTGGTCCAGGTGTAGATTTAGACAGTGTGTTGGTTCTTCGTGAATTCCATTTACTCCATTTCCATCCACGATAAAAAGCGCTGTGCTCTTTTACATTAATGTCATAAAATGGAGGTTCATTTCTGTCTTGCTTAAGAATACGTGCTTTGGAACCATCTGGTAAAATTTTAAACCCTCCATCTCTCTTGCACGGCGATGAAAGACCTTCGCCAAGTACTGAACGAGGGGGAACACCCTTAAATATTCTTCTTGGAATTTTACCCTGACATACTTGATGACTTGAATAACTTTTATCAGATTCTTCCTCTTCATTTAAGCATTCACATTTAGCGTCTACTCCGCAACGGCATAAAATTTCTTCAATATCTTCCTTGCTCAAACCTTCGTAGGGAAAACGCGGAAGCTTCGATGAAATTGAAGTACAGTTAGGTATTCTTGGAGGAAAATCTCCATAGTACAGTGCGTGCGTCCATACAGGGTATATAGTTTCAGTTCTTCTGGGACTTTTTGATAAAAATGGCACTTTATTTGGATGAATTAGCGTCGAATTTACATTTTGATATCCTCCAGCTGGTTCAAATATTGGAAATGATTTTGGTGTCGGTGAAAACCTCTCACTGAGGTTGAATGCCATTTGAAGTTACAAAAATATTTCGAAAATAAAATGTAAATATTCTACACATATTTGATTAGATGACAATTTTTTGGCATGACATCTTCGAATGAATTGTATCTAGATTAATAGAATTGTGAATCATTATTTTTTATAAATGTTTTATATTTTTTTATATAAAAGTTTATTATTATATTAAAAAATTGTGAATTAAATTATATTTATTATAAAAAAATATACATTATTAATTACATGACTTACCGTATTTCTACTCAATGTATTCAAACGAATGCGTATAAACAGTTAAAACAGTAATGTTTTAACTGTTATTTTATTAATTTAATATATTTCTTTTTCTTCGAATTTTTGTCTTTCTGTTTGTACGTGCACATCTTTGAACTTACTGGACGGATTTGAATGAAACTTTTTTGTTTTGTCAATTTAAGAAGTAATATGGAGAACCATAGATAGATAGAACACTTAAACAATAAGGAATTTAAAAAATCCGCCATAACAAAAGTTGTACAGCGTGATGAGCATTTAATTTTGTTCAATTTAAGCTGTTCAAGCATAATAATCATTTCTCGTTGACATAAAAAAATCTAAAATTTTTTTATGTCAACGAGAAAGAGAAGTTAGAAGTTCTGATACCATTATTTATTTAAATTTAGTCGTAGTATTTCAAATCAGTAAAAAAGCTATGGAAAGCTTAGAAAGGTCTAAAAGCTCCGAAAGCTCTAAAAGCTCCGAAAGCTCTAAAAGCACCGAAAGCTCTAAAAGCTCCGAAAGCTCCAAAAGCTCCGAAAGCTCTAAAAGCTCCGAAAGCACCGAATGCTCTAAAAGCTCCGAAAGCTCTAAAAGCTCCGAATAAATAAATAAAATAAAAAGAAAAAAATAAATGAATTGTAGAATCGTACTTATACGATCATTCTTAAATGAATTGTATTTTGTTTTATTATTAACCTTTATAGGTTTAAAAGAAATTTATATTGAAATATGCAATAATAATAATAAAGATTTTAAAATAAAATATTTTAAAAAGGTACAAAAAGGTCTTGTATTAAAGCATATTATAAATTGTATGGTTAAAAAGGTAAAAAAAGGTATAAACGATATAATATGTTTTGATGCGTTGGAATGTGTAACGCTTCGCGCTGTTGATTTAATGCGTTGGAATGCGTAACGCTTCGCCCTGTGGTTTTAATGCGTTGGAATGTGTAACACTTCGCGCTGATATTTTATGCGTTGGAATGCGTAACGTTTCGCGCTGTTGTTTTAATGCGTTGGAATGCGTAACGCTTCGCGCTGTGGTTTTAATGCGTTGGAATGTGTAACGCTTCGCGCTGTTGATTTAATGCGTTGGAATGCGTAACGCTTCGCGCTGTTGTTTTAATGCGTTGGAATGTTTAACGCTTCACGCTGTCGATTTAATGTGTTGGAATGCGTAACGCTTCGCGCTGTGGTTTTAATGCGTTGGAATGTGTAACACTTCGCGCTGTAATTGTACGCGTTGGAATGCGTAACGCTTCGCGCTGTTGATTTAATGCGTTGGAATGCGTAACGCTTCGCGCTGTGGTTTTAATGCGTTCGAATGTGTAACACTTCGCGCTGTAATTGTACGCGTTGGAATGCGTAACGCTTCGCGCTGTTGATTTAATGTGTTGGAATACGTAACGCTTCGCGCTGTGGTTTTAATGCGTTGGAATGTGTAACACTTCGCGCTGATATTTTATGCGTTGGAATGCGTAACGCTTCGCCTGTGGTTTTAATGCGTTGGAATGTGTAACACTTCGCGCTGTTGATTTAATGCGTTGGAACGCGTAACGCTTCGCGCTGTTGTTTTAATGCGTCGGAATGTGTAACGCTTCACGCTGTTTATTTAATGTGTTGGAATGCGTAACGCTTCGCGCTGTGGTTTTAATGCGTTGGAATGTGTAACACTTCGCGCTGATATTTTATGCGTTGGAATGCGTAACGCTTCGCGCTGTGGTTTTAATGTGCTGGAATGCGTAGAGCCGCGAGAACGCGTCTCCTGTCAGTATGGCCGTGTTAGGGAATAATGACTAAAGAGTATTTATTATTTATATTGACTGATTCTATATTTGACATATGATTTGATGGTTAGTTGATTGTAGGTATTTTTTTGTGTTACCGCATAAGTTTTGACTGTTGCTGTACAAATTTTGATGACTACACATCAGCACCAGGCTTCTGATGTGGTCCCATTTAAATTTAGCTCTAGAATTATTATATTTGTAAAAACGTTATTTCTTTAAGTGCATTTTATTTCAAATCAATTTTATTGTTAAAATTTTAATCATTAAACAAGTGCGTTTGGGTGACTTAAATATATCTTAAAATAAAGGACCTTAATATACTATAAATAAAACCACATTCACTACTGAATATTTATTGTTATTACCTTCAAAATACTACACTTTAAATAAGTATACACTGAAAATACATAAAAAATCGGCGACCGCCGAAGCCAAGACGAGGATACAAGGTACAACTGGTGGGGGTCTGAGACTACGTTACATAGATCAGAAAATCATGAAGCGACATTGATATGTCGGTAGAGATTTCACATTTATTAAAGTTGAAAACATTGAAAGATCTACAAGACATTTTACATAACACCAATTCACATTTAGTTAATTGAAGGTCAGCAAAAAATACATATAATATACTTTATTGTACGTAAAGATATATACCTTATCCAGCTTAAACCTTCGCCAGTACTTTGCATACGCCAGCCTGTCCCGGGTGAGAGTCTCAATATAATATTCAGTTAAAAAAAACAGTATAAGAAAAATGCAGACGTTTATTTTTTGTTTGCATGCAGATGCATAAAGATTTTTTTGAAATAAAATTATATAAAAACATAAAATATAATTTTTTGTTAATTTATATATGTTTTTTATACCGAAAAATATTTTTCTTGTTTTGATTTCAATACATTTTCTAAATTTTTTACCCTTCAAACGCACTAAATATATTTACTTCTTAAATTGATCACAGCAGATAAATCAGCTTTGTTGAACTGTTGTTTTATGACTCAATATAAATAAAACATAATAAAGTTTGGTCATACCTTACTAGGGACATGTTTGATTCATACCAAGATCGATATATATCATTCTTACAAGTAGATCCTTAACTAAAAAGTGAGATCATAAAAAATCTAACTCATACTACAGTATAAAAGTAGTTTTTAAACGAACTCTATGAATATATACATATGATATTTTAAAAAGGCCGAAGAATTAGTTATAATTTATATAAAACCTATACATTCAATGAGAACGATCAATAGTTTCGAGTGATATGAAGTTTGATAGATTACATAATAGAATTTTTACTACTCAACAAAAATATATAAGTAAATTATGAAAATTCATATTATGTATAAATTGATTCAAAGAATGTTTTTAGCTACATTATACGCGACATTTTCTATATTATGATAGTGACGTGTGGGATAATAAGCTTCTAAGGGGTACATCCAATAAAGACACATTACATTGCTACTTTTAGAATGAAGTGTGTATCATTTAAACTACTAAGAAAATCTTTTCTTCGGAGTAAGGAAAGCATCATCAGACACATAAATGCTTTTCAGAAGTTATATAAGCAAAGCTTACATCTACACTACCACATATTGTTTAAAAGTGATTACATATTTTTGTAACTGTCACATCAAAAGCTTTAATATCATGAAGATAATCAATTTTTAAATATATGCATAACGTCAATATTAACCAATTTTCGACATCATAGAATTTTTGCAAAGCATGGCGATTATACTGTTAGCATTACGAAAAATGAAGAAATTGAATATTGAACTTACAACACTAAACAATGACAATTCTGTTCTTAAGAGTACAATATTATGATTTTATGACTCATATTATTAAAACACCAAAGGAATGTTGGATTAATATAACGACATACTTAGTAATATTTCCAATACTATCAAGTGCTTGGTAATTTGTACCTATTTAGAACATAACTTATAAAGGATTTAGTGCAAGCAGATATGGCAAATTTATCCTAACACAGACGCAACAAATTGATTTTGTATAGGCAATTACATATCCACGTTTATTGTATAGAAAGTTTGACCAGCAAATTAAATCTAAAAACAATATAACGCAGCGTGCCTCAATCAAAAATATGTTTCATGGTAAATAAATAGTTGATATTTTAATCATATAACTTACATTCTACAAACTTTAAGAAAAGTAACTTGCTGTTTACAGCTTGGTAATCTTACACATATATAACTTAACTAAAACGATTCATACTACGAATAGTGAAAACTAAATTTAATAAACATGAAAAGAAAAACAATACATATATGTATAACGAGTATGCTATATAATAAATGTAATCTTCAGATTGAGATGTAGGATTCATCCTACTACGAGCTAGACCCATTAAATAAGTGACACTTTTACAGTGTTATATAACATATTAGACGACGAATATTAGTTCTTAAAGAGCAAGACAAATGCTTTCTATCTAGACAATATAGTGTCCAGTAGAGATGTTCAATTCAGAGAAAGAAATTCATATGTCCTCCATGTCCCACCTGGGGGTGGAGCTTTCATGGGGTTGCCTCCTAGTCTGATATTGCCTCTTATCCGACTCCACGTTCATCACGTCGAATGTTCTGGATACCGCTAACATGCGTTTGAGAAGACTGCATGTAGAAATCATTAATATCTGAAACATTTTTTTTTATATTATTGTGTATTATACAACGATAACAGAAATTTATAAAAGAGAAGAGAATTAAGTAGCAAATAAATATTGAAATACCGCGGCTACTGTATAACACTAAACTATGGAATCTTCTTAAAAACGAAGGGTCCTAGCTTATCTTTTTTAATAAAACCGACTTTTCAAAAAAGGAGAAAGTCGACTGTTTTTTTATGACTACATAAATGTTTACTAGTACAACCAATTTTGATTATTTTTTTATATGATAGACAGTATTTCTGATGCCCCATTGAAATTTACTTCGATATCTGAGAATTTTTGAGTGTTCGTGATAATTTTACTTTATACTGCATTTTTTTTGAAGTTGATTTTAGTAGAGAAGTTAGTTTACCTTTATCTCAGGTTTGAGAGGTAATATAGCGGTGAGCCACCACAGCCAGTGCGGGCCGTCCGGGGACTCCCACCACGACTGCGGGGTCTCGTAGTATGGGAACGCACCGAACGCAGTATTAATCTCCTCTCTCACCGGTTTATCCATTCTTTTCAACCAACTCAATGCCCTAGACAGTATGTGGGAGTCGAGTAAATGTATCTCTGGGATCTCGTCATCAGCGGGGTACACATCGCTTATTATTACAACACGGGCCATGTTGCATCTAAAAAATTGTATATATATAAATTATATTATATAAAAGTAAATAATATTATAATAAAAATAATTGTATATATAATATTTATTCATCCTAATTTTAACTAAATCAAAAGTACTTACTCATCCCTCACAAATCTTTCAGCAACTCTGAATCGAGACACCCCAATAGTAGATATAATGCAACGATTGTCCTCGAATACAACGCAATCACGAATCTCCAGTACCTGTAAAAGTTACAGAATATTCACCCTGAACCGAACATTAGAATTTTTCAAAATTTTATCAGATACTGGAACTATAATTTTTTTTTCAATACATTATTAATTTAATTAAAAAATACTTTCACTATAAAACAAAAATAAAAATAGTATGTATTTTATTAACACGAGTTTTATCAAATTTTACAGATTTTCAATAAAAATCTATTGTACGCATAAATGGAAAATGGTTGAAATAGAAATATTTATATCAGCATAATTATAATTTCTAATATAATAAATTGGAAAAGTAGTACCTAATGTCAAGGACACTTGTTCGAATTCGAGACATTGCATATTTAGTACAAAACTAAACACCACGCTTTGTTTTATGAAAAGGACAAAATAAAAGTAAATATAATAATTGCACCGAGTGGGAATCAAACCCCCAACGAATCATGTTCAGATTCAGACTATGTTCCACTGTGCTACAACGGTTTCTTATAATTTAAAACAAATAAATAAAAAATATGAACATACAGTGCCATAGTCAGCATATGTGTTGCCTTCTTCGTAGGCAAGCATTCCAAATCTGCGGGATCCGGACTCGGTGACACTGCGGACCATTTGCCAGTACTTCGGGTCGAATATGAAGAGAGGGCACGGCATTCTGTTCACAAAATATAATTATAATTAAGATTTTAAAGAAAATACACTAAAAAATAAATATATTACGAATAACTCAAGAACTACTCGTCAGGTCTTAGCTAAATTTAAATGGGATCATATCCAAAGCACTAGCTATCATATTAAAAAAGAATCATCGAAATTGGTTCAGAATATATATGTCAAAAAATGATAATTAAATATTCATAACTATTTTCTCAAAATAATAAATCAGAAATAATTATAATATACAATACTACATATCTGTACCAGACATGAAATAATAAGTCAAAATGCATAACTTGTAAAGAAGGTATTTTTAAGTTTAAGTTTCATTAGTAAATTTTCTTACGTTATTTAAATACTTGACAAAACCATGTTTAAAAAAAATTAACAAGTTCACTTATCAATGTATTCACGCCTGGTAGCAATTCTAGTAGTAGTATAGTAAAAAAGTATACTAACCCAGGGAAAGCTACATAGCATGTAACAATAGGTATAACATTGGTCTCCTCCGAGCCATTACCCACTTCAATGGAAGCCAGAAGTGACTTCACTATCAAAGTGTCACGAGTCTATAGACAAACAATGAATAAATTAAATAAATCTAAAACTTAAAATATAGTTTAAAGAGACATGATTGTTTATAAAAAAAAAAAAATATTCACTTTAAGCCTTCAAATTAAGGCCTTCAACAAAGCCATGGGGAACATCTAGTATATTAATATGATTGTGTACTAACCTCATTCAAATGAAATTCCCTCAAGGGTGACAAGCAGAGAGCACACTTCCTGGTATAGCACATGGAGCGCTCGAGGCAGGTCCTGCAGTAGGTGTGTCCGCAGGGGGTCGCCAGGGGGTGCTTCAGGATGCTAGTGCAGATCACGCACTCTAGATCCGACGGGCAGATCCAGCTGTGCGTGGACTGGTCCCGCACGCTTTGCACCAGCTTACGAGATATGGTGCGCAACTCGATGCCTCGGCTCAGCACTGTTATTGACTGTGAATACAATTTTATTATTTAATTCAACGCATTTTTTTTATGCAGCAGAAGGACCACCTGATGGTAAGTGGTTACCTTCACCCATGGACATCCACAACACCAGAGATGTTGTAGATGCGTTGCCAACCTAGACGATACTGATGGAAGGGGAGGACAATGTAGTAGTCCGCTATCGGAACCACCACATTTTAGGGAAAGAATGGGTGGGAAAGGGGATAACAGATTAGACAAAGGGAACCAGAAAACTTAGTGCTAAGACAGTCCTTTCTCTTTAAACATCTCTGTACCCCACTTCCAGCCGAATTGAAGCATTGCGTGCTGAGTGCCAGATTTTTTGACAGCTATTTGAATTGAATATCCACAATTGAATATTACCTGGGCCAATAGTTTTCTGGCCATATGGGCGAATGGCAGATTGGAGGCGGCAGCGCGCGCTAGATGCGGCACAGACTCCACGAACTTGCCTGCCGCTACCAATTCCCGCCCCTTACGCTGATGATCCTACAACACCAAAATTATACTTAAATAAAAATAAACATATAGAAAATTGAAAATTATAGAATACAGCGTAATTCGTTAACTTTTAATGTTATTGCATTTTAGTAGTAATTTGGGAATATGCAGACATTATTAGGACAATATTAAATTAGGAAAAAGGTCACGTCAACAATAACTTCGTTATGCAATATCAAACCATATAAAAACTTTGTAATGAATGAAAGTCCAGAAAATATAAAAAGAATCATTTATCAAATATATTGCCCCGCTTTATATTTACTTCACCAGAATTTATTATTCAGTAAGGACTTCTTAAAAATAAATTTTAGTGTGGACTTATTTTAAATGTAATGATCAATATTAAAAAAAAAAGAATATAATTATAGCATTTGTATCATGTATTATTTTAAAAATATCTTGTTGATTATCAATAGTTGACTGAAAAAAGGACAATTTCCAGATTGATAGACTACTATCTAATATTATTACATACATTTAGTATAATTATAATACAAAGAATCGCAACGCAATCAAAAAAACAAATAATTAATTGAAACTAAAGAAAGCAAAGGAATTCGCAACTTATTAATAATTTCAATCGCAGTGGGTAAATAGAAAAGAAAACAAAACAAAACTCAAAATTCAGTAACATGTTGTTTAACTACAAAATAATTCACCTGTATAGTGATAGGCTCACGTGGGCGCGTTGAATATTTTGGACCGCCAATGGCTGTCGCTGAATTGCGTGAAATCTTATATTTCACCCCGCGTGGTGCCGTCCCGCTTTGATAACCCTCTGTTTAAAAAAAAATATATAGGATAATATGATTATAGGAAACAGTATGCATCCTATAATCATATTATTTGAAATAAGCCACATATTCGTTACTTCCATCTAATCTTTTTATCTCTTATTCTAAACTAAACCTAAGCTACGACTACTGAAGACATTCATAAAACTTGAATACGTGAAGCGTAAAAGGAATTAGTTTTACCGCATATAGCATAAAATAGCGTATATTTAATAATATACAAGAAATTAAGAACTCATATAATATAATCGATTTAATCCGTGGCAAATAAGTCAAATTGGTACGCGTTACATAACGTTTAGACGTAGCCTAATGTGGGACGTGTAGAAATATATGTTGCCAATGTTCGTCGATTATACAAACTGTACGTAATTCTTTTGATATTATTGAAAAACTGGATGTTTAACATCATTTTATGTGCTATGATTATTACTGTTGGCAAGCAACTTCACGAGGACTAATAAACTAGTTGAGTACTTGTTTTAAACATGGCAATATAGAGTATTTAACAGAAGCCCAATACAGCTGCGACATTTAGTTCGCAAAGCTACATAATGGCCGATGTTACGTAACTTTAAATGAAGTCAGAGTTTGCATTACGTTACGTAACAATATTAACTAAGCGACAAACGGAAGCGGATGACGTCTAACAAAAGTTTTATTAAAAATTATTTATAATATAGTAAGTGTAGCAGTTATATCCTAAATATATTTTATGTATGTATTTTATTAATAAAAACTTTTGACAACAAAAAAATGGTACAAAAGTTAATCGAGTTGTTTCATTCGGAGCTATTAATATTGTTATTAAAGTCCACGAATCTCTCAGAATGAATTTACAAGACTTAAATGAATCACTGTTATTGGCCTTGACTCATTAATATATTCGCCTAACGCTCGTAACTTACATGTAGCTCGTTCTACATAACAGTATTCAAGTTCGGCATAAACAGTTGATAAGGACAGAACTTAACAAGAGAATTATGAATATATTTAAAAAAATTATATAAATTATAAATATATTAAGACTGAATATGACTGAATTTAGTATTAACCTTGCGTATAGGTACATAACAAAAAAAGGGAAAAGTTGTATATTCGATTATTTAAAGTAAACCGAACTTATTAAAGGAGATTGAGATAAAATATAGATACATCATCTTCTATGCACAATTGTCAATTTATGTTAAATTGGAAATCAAAATAATGAATAATATACACACATAAAAGCGTGATGAAATAAAAAGCGACCGCCCCACATGGACTTACGTACCTAAAGCCAACGTAACCTGCGACCCGGCGCTCTCCATTGCGTCGTCGACAATGTACTTATATAACCGCAATGTAACAAACAAATCGTCGATTTACATAATACTTGTTGGAGAGCGATTATTGTTATTCACGCCTACATTATATTTAAGTGTATAAAATCACTGAATAATACATGTTTATATATTGTATTTTATATACAATTTAAATTATTTCATTTATATAGAAGTAAACATTCATATAAAACAATATTTAATACCACTATGATCTTACTTTTAGTCACAGGCTTCCTTATATCTGATGATCTTGCAAGAGATCCAGGTTCAGAAATTCTGTAAGAAATATTTAAATTAATATAACGTAAATCTGAGTAAATTATGTTATGCAGTAGTGGTAAGTATATATACCTTGGTTTTTTAATACACTTGGTGATCCTCTCTGTTATCTCCCGCACCACTGTATTAATAGTCAGCTTTTTGGGTGCAGTAGCACCGCAAGGGCAATTGCTATGTAATTTAGTGCAACTGAAAACAGATGTTATAATTATATATATAGTACGTGTATGTGTGTAGTGTGAAGGATTATACAAAATATAGAAAAATATTTTTACCGGAGGCACCGGGAGTGTCCACATATTCCTGTCACTGGCAATCTGGGAATACGATTACAATTCAAGCAGTGTAAATCGTTCAGACCAGGTAATTTCAGGTAACGCGCTAATTTTATTAAATTATTGGCTAATTTTTGTGCGCCGAGAGTCGGAGAAGGTAAGCCATTAATGAGGCGCAAATAAGGATTCAGTGATTCGTTACCAACTTGGTAAGGATCCAATAGGCGCCTAGATTTGAGTGTTTGTCCGCGCGCATCATTTGATTTATAAACTGGACCAAGTAGCGTCTCGGCAACGTGATTCATGTAATATTCATTTGCAGATTCAAATAATTCATCTGGATCGTTGGTTTCATCTTCTGTATTATCTAATACACCTTCCGGCTCAGATTCAAAGTCTATTGGTGCTGAAAATCCTCTAATAGAGTTGCTCACTTCAAAATCACGATCATCTGAAGAAAATTCGTTTTCAGCCAGCTCTAGCAAATGATCATCTTCAGGTATAGGTGACATTCTATTGTTTGCAAATTCATCTCTATAAGAGGGTTCCTCAATAAAATCGAAGTTTGCTTCTTCTATGTTCCGATAATTACTATAAGCAGGATAGTATAAACGTCTATAAGGTAATAATCTTCGAGAATTTCGTCTATTCCGATTTCTAATTCTTGATGGTTGAAAATTTGTGCTCATTTCTACAATACGTACGCTTGAACAAATTTGTGGTATGAGAGGTGTAGCAATACAAGGTAGTTGAATTTTATAACGTACACTTGCAGTAGAGCTGGTAGAGGGCTGCAAATAAGATTTAATCTCATTTATATAGTAATAAGGTAGCAAAAACATTTTAATCAATGAAAGTTACACAATTTCATTTGAAAGTCCTAATTTTGGAGCCCAGTTTGTAATAATAAGTAAATCATATATAATATGGCAGAATAGAAATATATCTTTTGTTTGTGATAAGAGTAAAAGTTATATAATATTTTAAATAAATATTTTGTCATTGATATATCTTACTAAACAAAAATACTTACGTCAACGGTAAGATTGGTAAAATTATTTGACCAATAATTTTGATAGATATACAGAATACATTTTGCTTTCAACAGCAATAAGAACAACTCTAGTTTAATATAAAAATAATTAATTCTGTCTATTATGAAATATTTTTCTCAACTTATGTGAATGAAATTATATAAAGTGGTCCCCTTATACAAAGTTTTAAGTTTTTTTTTTTTAAAACTTTAGACTTGAATGTAGCTTTTAATAACAAATAAGACATCAAAATGTCGGTAGTATGTTCGAATACTCCTTGAAGAAATGTTTATAAGTAAATATATTGACTGTACGGCTTCCAGTTTAGATAGAGAAAGTGCCTCACTAAGGATTTAAAATTTAGACGATGACAGGGTTATCTCTCTATATATTCAATTACAACAGCTATTGATAACTTCCACTATTAAAATTACATGCGGGGCCATTACTTTATATTAAAATTAGTTATATAAACTTGATGATTTTCATAATCTCTCAAAACGACGTCACCTCAAACTCTGTAACATTACACTCACGTTAAAAAGCTGTTGTCATCACATTTATAGTGTCGAAGTAATACGTAATAGTGAACTTGGCCTAGTAAAAGCAGACCGGTCGGAAGGCTGTGAAATGAACGCAATATAATAAAACTAACGTATTTTCTCGCAACGCTACATTTGCAACACGATGTTGTAAGTAAATTATTGGTAATATTTTTAGCAAATAGTTTAAAAAAGTTCATCAACTTTTGTTAACTCTATCACATCGAAAAGATATGTAGCATATAATATGTACATTATATTTATTATGAAAGTGCAAATAGAATATTAAAATTATTTTTTTATTCAACCTTTCTTTTGTATAAATATATAAGTTTATTAGAAAAGAGACATATTGTTATCGTAAACAAAAGTTACTTACCGCATTATTTGAAGAACTTCCAGCAGCGGCTGAAGAAGTACTTTGTCTTTCTTCATCCACTACCTGTTGCTAAAATACAATATTTCTAGTTAAATACAAATATTTATAGAATAAATATTTAATAATAACAACTTAAACACCTCATCATCGTAACAAATTAATAACTTCAATCAAGTCGAGATGAATTTTATATTTATGAAACACGAGATTTAATGTTGTTATATAACACATTTAAATTGGAATAAGTCGCAGTGCCAAATTTGTATAAGCTACAACAAAAGTAATTTTTGGTTATAAAATAAAAACAAAGAGTTTCATGTCAAACTTGTTAATGAAAATATTGAAGGCATAATAAATAGTTACCTTTTTAAAATAAAAACGAACTCAAATAAAAATCCAAATTGCTCCGAAACAACACAACACACGGACGAGCGACGTACAAGTTAAGTCATCGTCTGGCTGTTTTCTTACGACGACGGTTCTTACGCAAAGCAGTAAGCGGGGGGCTTACATAATGCGACCTACTGGCACAGTGACTCTGTAAGTGCATGCGCTTGCACTGACTGTAATCTATTTCTTTTATTGTAACATGTTACATGTTATTTTTAATTGTTATATGTTTATAAATATTTTTGTTCATCAACGTTATGGGTACTTAGGTGTTTATTTATTTTACTTATTTACACTAAGACTTGATTCTAAGTTAATTTTATTCGATATACAAAGATAGTGTATTTGGAAGTTAAGTTATTGAATTACGGTATTAAACTAAGCCAGGTCGTCGTACAATCTGTAGATAATACTCACAACCGCCACAACCATATCAAGAAACCGTTCAAGTGCCACAAAATGAAAACCATACTGAAAGTATTAATGAACACATAAGCTAAAAGACATTTTTAAGCAGATGTTGCAACAGATGACCACTATGACACAGTTATTACTGAACATCGCTCGTATTCAGTACAGGTGTTGTCGGGAGTAAAACTCAGGAAAGAGACAAGCGGACCACCTTACCTCTGCGTGATAAATCCATTTAACCTTATTTTCTTCGCGTTGTAGGATGTTAATGGGCTATCAAACCCTACACAAATATTACAATGCAACTTCATGCTAATCTCTGAAACGCACTTTACCACCAAAACTTACTGTCAAGTACCAAATTAAAGCTCTAACATATCTCACAAATCACGTAGATGCTGCAGCACCACCGCAGACTCTCAAATACTTGTAAATAATATCAAGCGCCACGTCTATAACCCTCTTTCTAGTGACGAAATTCAGGCCATCATAATCGTTACTGAAAGTACAAATGGCCCAAAATTAATTTCATTTCTTTATATGTCTGCCAAGGACAAATTGAAAACTGAGCAAAATTAATCTTTTTTCAAGTAATTTGGTAAGAGATTTATTGCTGGAGGTGACTTTAACACCAATGATACTGACTGGGGCTCATGAATTACAGCTACAAAGGGAGAGGAGCTTACGAAGACTGTCGAATAGCTAAACATCAATGTTAAATCTACCTATGCCTGTGTTGATCTAAAAAAGAAACCTGTTGTAATGTTTTTTTTGTGTCATCTAAGGACTTCCAACTGCACTCTACATATGATATCCACTGGAACTCTACAAATGATTTACCCGCAGATAATACAGCTATTGTGGCCCAACTGCACAAAGATTTCTTAGAAGTGGCAAAACCTTGCAGAATACATTATGAAAATACCAACTGGGAACGTTTTAGAAAGTCATTTATAGTACATAGGTTAATCAGATCGCTATTAAATCCAATAATGACATCATCACAACTATCGAGATTTCCAATAAATGCATATAGTGAGCTGCTCTAGAATCATCTCCTACGTACCCACAAATAGTTATCAACTTGATTTAAAAATAAGAGACAAGCTGGAAAGCAGTGGCGACTTGCGCAACACCCTAGATAAGGAAAAGTACAATATACTTATTAATCAAGTCAAGGATAGTTTCGGAAATGAATTAAAAATACACACGTAAGAAGCCGAAAGTTGTGCCACTCAGCACGCAATGCTTCAAAGTGGCGGAAAGTGGGGAACGGAAATGTTGAAAGAGATCGGAGTGTCTTAACACACTTAGGTTCTCAGGATCTCTGCCTTCCGTCTGTTTTGCGCGGGATACAGCGTAAAGCCAAAAAAAAATGTATAAAGCCGATTTTAATCGGCTTTATACGTTTTTTTTGTTTGTTTGTTTGCTGTTTACAGCTTCCATAAAAGTTCTGCAACGGATTGTTCCCTGTGGAAAATAATTCCTCAAAAGGCCATTTGTTTTTCTATAGCCACTACACAGGGATAACAGTTATGGGCGAGGTGTGATGCTGAAAAGTTTTTACTATTTGCAGAAAACTTGTAAACGACTGTTTACCCTAAACACAGCAATTGGCTCAAACAAAGTAAATGAGGTAATGAAAGCCCTCATCAACCACATCACCAATCAAAAACTTCACAAATAAGGAAGGAAGATTTACAATCAGAAAATTGTTTCTAAATAAAGCTCACAACAACAAAAACCATGAAAGAACTTCTACTCTTCTACTAACTGCCATTTTCAATTCTATTTTGTGATGAGATGAGAGAAAACATCTAATTTTACACTGTCCCATAAGTCTACTCCCCAAAAACAGGTTAAACCCCAAAAACATCTTCGGTGTGTGTATGTGCATTGGTCACTAATACCTTTTGTAAATAATTTAAACCACCGGACAAATGCCAGAGGCAGATTGCACATTAACTATGTTTAGAAAAAAATGTTCTCAGGACACTGTTATAATTTGTCCTATCTGTATTTGATTGATTAAAGTGCAGAGTCTTTGTAGCTTTCCTTTGTGCCAATTTGGGTCATATTTATAATTGCATTCGATGACATATTGTAGAATGGTTCAAAGCTGTTTTGGCACACCATGCAGCAACTTGTATTAGGTTTGTGATGTACAATGTGAATGTTTACTAAGTACAAAAATCCTACAAATTTATAAAGATATATTGTGACAGTTAATAAGACTTTTAAGTATTACTCATGTACAAAAGAATCATGTCATCATGTTAGTCAATGTATTGTTTTTTGTTAGTATTTTTTTCTATTCATTTCAATTGCCTGTTTTAATGAGAAGTGTGTTTTGTATTGATTATATTTTATAATTCACCTTATTTAACATAATTTTAAATGTATAATTATGGACAAAGTTGAATGTAGTATGATTTATCTGTCTATAAGTGGATTAACACCTTGCAAAGTACTATCTCAGCTAGCAGACCTTTTTAATAAATAAACTAAACAAGTTTGTGTATTTAAATAATAATCACAATGTTGTATGTTTAAATAATCTCTACTAATATACTATTATTTAAATAGGCCTCATGTAGTAAATAAACATCAAGATATTTTTAGTAATGATTATTTTCTATTTTAGTTTTTGTAAAAAAGCACTTAGTCCTTACAAATAAAACAAATCAAAGTTAACTGTTAGTGTTCAAGGCAGTATTTGAATATTCTAAAAAAAAAACTAAGTGTTAAGCAAATTTAAAATTCAGAACCACTATTACTATATTTTTTATGAAACCAAAAAGGGGTATCTTATCGTGATAGTGGCAAAGCAGTTGGAATTTATTAACACAATATAAATTAGCATTAATTAATGGATTTCGGCAATGTTTGAAAACATCAAATTCGTTAATTTGGTATTATAAAATTTGATGTTTATTTAATAGAAAAAAATAAAAATACACAGTCATAAATGGCTCGCGATTAATAGTGTAATTGGAAGGTAATTGCAAGACACTTTAATAATTATAGCTACACAAAATATTCAGTACCGTCTATTTCTGCTTATTATATAATTACTTACGTAATACGCACACAATAAGAATAATATTCTAATATAAAATGAAAAAGTAACTTAATAATTATATAATAATAGAAAAAAATAAAATTAGCAACTCCTACATTAAATAAGAACCGGCTTCACCTTTAAATTTAACCCGGGAAATTTAAAAAAAATAAACAGATTGATATCGATTACTTACCTCGTCGTCGTAGGCCGATGAAGGTCCCGCTCGATTTACAGGAGTGTGCCACATTTTGTGAAGAAAATTGTGCCCACGGAACTCACAAGGGTAATCACAATTGCTTACCGCCACGTGCCTTAATTGATTGATGTTACCTGACACAATAGAATAGACCTATATAGCATAGATAACACATATATAAAATGAATAATGCACTATAAATCGATAATAAAAAATATCTATGATTTTAATAGACACCAGTGTTACCATTACATATAAAAAAAAATCTTTTTACGAAAATATCCAAGAAATCAGTTAATCAAGTTTGTCTGATTGTTTTTTATAGTATATAAAAAACAAACAGACAAACAGAAATCAACATTTTCAATATTTTGTACACAAGCACATAGAAAAATATTATACCGTTTTTTATGAATAATAGCTAGCTCGCTGGTCTGATAAAACACAACGCTTGTGCAATATCGCCAACTCCCAACTGAACTCTAGAGCGCATTCGCGCAGTGCCCCCTGCACTTTGGGAGAACCTCACCCTTTTCCTACCTCCCAATATCGGTGCATAATGCTG
Source organism: Philaethria dido (assembly GCA_033558755.1). NCBI lineage: Eukaryota > Metazoa > Arthropoda > Insecta > Lepidoptera > Nymphalidae > Philaethria > Philaethria dido. Next base: position 563,860 of record JAKGSA010000004.1, read on the forward strand.
ATACAAAATTTGTGTTCTGCGCAGCGGGTGTGGCTCTGTTTTGAGTAGGGATGAAAATTATAGATATTTACACTTGACGATCACTTTATATTGATCCCATCTTGCAAATATTTTTAATTATGTTTTTAATCAGCAAGTACCAACTTATACATGAAAACAATATATATATCATCTGAATCTTCATTTTATTTACTATTAGAATACTTATTGGAGTATATCTTTCCTGTGTTAATTATAATTTTATTATAGTATAGATTTTTGGTTTTTTTTTTCAATTGTTTACGATTTATATTTAAAAAAGTGCAGTAGTAATTATAATTTATAATTTATTCTCAAATTATGAAAAAATATGATATTTCTTAAATACACAATAGCCCGTAACCGTAACTTAATAAGATCATGTTTAACGTGATTATTCGCATACTATGCTTTATTACGTGGAATTTGCTATTTGATTTTATATTGATACTTCATGCTCTATACGATTCATCCTCCCATTTAACACCCTGTAGTAGCAGTAAATGATTAACTGACCTACGTATAATAAATGCTTTCACAGCCACTAAGTAAATGGCAGCTAGACTTTTGCAAAGTTGATATTGTATTGGAATTATTGAAATTTGCTTTCTTTCACTAATGTTAATCAAAATAATAAAAGAACTGGTGAAATGAAGATGTTATTAACAGAAAAAAGGCCCTAGGTCTCCGTAGGATCCGTCGAAAAGAAAGAGCAACATGATGTTGACTTAATTATTATATATCTTCTTTATTGCACTTTGAAATTACAAACAAGTTAATAGTACAGAGTAGTAATTAGCAACAGTGGATTATTATATTGAAGAATAAGTATTGTAAAGTTTAAATTAAATTTGAAATCACCCAATTCGTGCATCAAAATTGTTGTCACATAAAGTTCTTAATTGGAAATAATAATTAAAACAAAAAACGCAATTTATAATATTTATACTTTTGGCAAAAGGGAAAATCTAAAATAGTATATTCATTTTCTAAAAAGTATCTAATTGAATATCTGTAAAAATTAACTGTAAAAAGATAAAAAAAAAATCTTTTATTTTCCCGCTTTTTTTTCCATATGGTTATGCCGTATGGTTATAGTTTTAAAAGGTTCCTTTAAAGGACGTTCACGTTCTTATGTGAACATTATATTAGAGATGGGCAATGATTGATATGACTGCATATGTTTATCATACAGAAATATTATCGTACTCTTTTACTCGTTCATAGTAAGCATGAAAAGGAAAACCAGTGTTGCCTGTATAACGTCGAATGTCGATAATTGAAGCTGAGGACCACAGAGTACATTGAGTGTTGAAGACTGCGAAGTGCTCTTGATTAATCGTTATTGACTGTCCCTATTGAAAATTTTTGCATTGAAGTGCTTAGTTATCGTTTATTTATAATATATCAACTAATTGTCAGATAAATCGATATTCACAGTGGCAATATAATGACATAATTGATTGAGCTTGTTAATGTACTCGAAAATGCACTATGTGATGTGTCTTGTTTAATTGATTACCTGAACTGAACCAGGGAAGGTTAAAAGTCGAAGGCACCATGGATGAAGACGGAGATGATAAAGACGATTCTAAGAGGTATCCATTCCAATAAATTTATTTTATTGTAAAATGAGCCCTTTATTGCAAGTACAATGATGTTTATTTAATGTTATTAGAAATTAATCTTTTTTCTTTAGCTCACACTTGTCTACTCTCAAATATTTTTTAGGACATATAACAAATATTCTTCGCTCTACAAAACGTTACTGTTTATTACATAGCACTTTATATTTTTTTATTGCTGAAAGGCTTTATTTCAAACCACCTTTGTGTAATACATTTTGACAAATGTCTATCTACCTCGCGCAAAGTTTTTTTGTCCCATTAAAGTTATAGTTTACTGTGGACACAAAAGTTCATGCAACACCAAACAAATATTAAAATCTATTATGTTAGATCTAATGCTCATGTAAAGTGAAATAATATGTTTGGATTTATGTACAATGTACACACAAGTACATAAAATATTCATTTTTCACATGTTACTAAAGATATTCTTTATATTACACCAGCACCCTAGGAAGCTACCTTCTCTTTATAAATGTTACAATTAAACATCTTACTACTTATTTGTAGTAACAAATAAGTAGTAAGATGTTTAATTGTTACATTTATAATCAGATATTTGGCATTGACTGGTCTGATTATCATAACATTAGTTATAATTTTACATGCACATAATTTTAACTATTTGACAGGCTTGAATGATTTTTTTATTGTATACTTATCAGGTCTGGTATAATTGGGATAATTGATATTGACACTGTCTCTTAATACAGAACGATTATAAACCATTTAAAGTTTATAAAAAAAAATTAGTTAACATATAATTGACTTGACTGTATCCTGGATATAGCAGGGTAGGCAAAGGGAACCAGACAACCTAGTGTTAAGACACTCCATTCTCTTTTAACTATTCCATTCCTCACTTTTCGTCGAATTGAGGCATTGCATGCTGAGTGGTGAAACTTAATGCCACACTTTGTCTTGTTAGCAGAGCGAGGAAATAAAAACATTGAATATTTTTGTTTCCTGGTGTGGGAATCGAATCAACAAGTTGTTGCGTTTGCAGATTGACTTCAATATGAAGCTTAGAATAAAATATTTCTTTATAGAATAAGTATCCATTACTAGAAAACATCATCAGCAAAAATCATAAAATTCAATTGAATCTTCTTTCTTATTGTAGATGGTTAAAAGAAATCCAAAAAAACCTTTTTGTGTCACTTGTTGCACTGCCAAGTTTATGTCATTAAAACACTTTCTTTTAAATTCTTCTTAATAAATATCTAATAATAGATCATTCATTTTTTAAATATACATGAAAAAGAAGCGTTGCCTATACATATCCACACATGCGTAACAGTAAGAACATAATTTGGTACATTCGTGGAACATGGAACAAGGTTAAGCAAATAAGTTACAAATTTTACATTGTACTTCAATAGAGTATTGTTTAATTAGTATCAGTGAATAGTATAAGAAATTGATATGCAGTATATACATGATTTTTCTTCATCAAATCAAAATGATTAATCATCTTATTGTTCATTATGAATGAATTGTTTGTATCATTTTTAATATTTAACTTTATATCACACATACATTTATAGAATCTATACATAACTTCTTCTGCTTTTATTATTTTTATTAAAATTTGTTAGGTTTACAAAACTTTTATTTGAGTGATTGTTTATATTTTTTCAGAGTAATATATCTTTTGTGACTGAGTGTAAACACTAATGAAAATTGTTAAATTGTATATTGACACCCATGATACAGGAATGCTCAAAAATTATTATTTTCAATAATATTTATTTATATCTATATATTTTATTACACCAATATTCAGTAAAAAATACTATAAATGGGTGTAAAATATTGGTGTAAAGGTAACCTAATCACACCACAGTAGATGTCTTCCAGGCTAATTCTACTGTAAAAAGGTTAAAGTACACAAGGGTTTTGGGTTGGTGTAGATATTTTCTTAATATAATAATCTTACTGAAACAATAACATGTTATATATTATTTAATCTAAGCAAAAATGTACGTGTTCCGAATAACTGCTATGTAAACCACCCTACTCATCATTACCACAGATAATGGAAGTTCTACCGTACTTCTTTGGGTTTTGTAAACAGTTTCTTACTTATGAGCATTTTTTTTAGGAGGACAAGAAACTTAAGTGAAAAAAAAAGAAGAGATCAGTTCAACATGTTGCTGAACGAACTTGGATCTATGGTTTCTACAAATAATAGAAAAATGGACAAATCAACTGTTCTGAAGTCTACAATATCATTTTTGAAAAACCACAATGGTATTATATTATTATCTTGCTTACATTTTATAAATATTATCATAATTTTAATTACCTTTATAAAATCACTTATAGAAATAACTGTTCGCTCAAGAGCTCATGATGTTCAGGAAGATTGGAAACCAGCTTTTTTGTCAAATGAAGAATTTACATACTTGGTGCTGGAGGCACTTGAGGGATTTATGATGGTGTTTTCTGCCACTGGTCGCATTTACTACGTTTCTGAAAGTGTGACATCATTATTAGGTCACAACCCGGTAAATATTATTTATAACAACACCTAAATATGTACCTCTTATACGTTATACGCGACAGAATTATCAAAATGGCACAACTTTCAGAATGAATTATTGAATAAAAGCATATTCGATTTGGCATTTGAAGAAGATCGTCCTAATTTGTATGGCTTGCTCCAAAATCCAGCTGCTGTGATCCATCCCACACAGGCCATCACTATAGGTTTGTTGAAAAATATCCTTCTATTATTCTAATTTTTGTGACGCCACGCACGAGTAGTTATGTATGTTGTTTAGAATAAATTTTAATGTTTCTTTATTTAATTTTTGGTTTTGCTTTAATGGTATATAAAATATTGCCTACACCTCACTGTAGAGCTTCTGTGTGATGAGTGCTTTAAGTTACGAAGGTAGGTAACAAAAAAAATATTAATTAGATGTAATATAACATTTAGTTTTGTATTTTATGAACTAAAGATCTAATTGCTAATGCGAATTTATATAAATCGTTTATAAATGGAAATAACTTTTAGGAAGCAAATTTTGCAAAATTGTATTATTTCCACAATTCTGCACCAATTCCCTTCATTGATTAAGGAATTGTTTGCTTAATGTTTTTTGATTTGTATTAATATGTATAATTTGACAAGTACCATGTTTTATAATTGTAAAAAAACTTGTGTCACATGGAAGTCTCTATAATATATTGTGAATAATAAGAAACTGCGCTTTTTTAACATTTCTGACTATGAGACTGTTGAAGGTTCGATCTCTACTAGCGTGAATCTTTAAATATAAGGAATTTTATATGTCCGGTTTTTTAAGACAAAATATAGCATTAAATTTCTCTACCTAACATCAGTTCTTTTTTAACATTAGGCTTTCTCTGTCTACTCCCCTTAATGCGAATGTTGCATGAAGATAAAAAATAAAAGAAAGTTTATTGTTTGTCAATAATACAATGAAAAAGACGTTTTGGGGTTTACCTTTTCATTAATTTTAATAATCTGTGTAAATCCTCTAGCAAATTAGTTGCATCATATTGCTTAATTTAGTGGCTATGCGTATATATTTTTTTAAATATTCCAAATATATTAATTCATTTGGCGTGATCTTTGTGTAGTTGCTCTGACTATGGTATAAGCTTCAGTTATGGGTTCCCAATATAAAAATATATTTATAGAATTTTTAATATTCTAGTCATTGGGCCCAGCAAGTGTTTTTTGTAGGCGGAAAGTGTATGGAATAATTCGTACTAGGTACTCTCTGTTTATACCACTAACAGCACGAGATTGTAAGAGTAATTAAAATTGAATACACAGTTTAACTGCTTTACATATATTTATGATTTATTGTATGTTAATGTCATGTGTACTAAACTAGCAAAATGAATTTGTTTTTCTATCTTTCTACATATATGTTGATTTTGCCGCTGCGCTAGTGACTTTTTTGATTTATGGTGTAAACCTTTGTGCGCGGCGATTGAGATAATTATTTACTAATATTATAAATGCGAAAGTAACTCTGTCTGTCTGTCTGTTACGCTTTCACGCCTAAACCACTGAACCGATTTTGATGAAATTCGGTATGAAGATAGAACTAAACTTGGGAAAGGACATAGGATACTTTTTACCTTATCATATCGCGCGATATAACCGAATTTCACTCGGGCGAAGCCGCGGGCGGAAAGCTAGTTAATTTATAGTCACTCGCGTGAATACATGTAATACAAAGAAATAACACATGAATTTGATATTTAATTTTATTTTTCATCGTTACAAGCGGGGGTTGGCGAGCGATGCGAATAGGGCCCGGAGCCCTCATATCGTATACGATACATAGATAAATTCTATGGCGAAATATTATTTTTATATCTGCGATTTTTTTATTTTATATTAATTAGTATTTTAAATAATAGTTGCTGGCATTTATATTTAGTAATATACCTATATAAAGTATATCATAAACTGAAAAGGAAGTGTTTATAATAAAATTATAAAATTTGCTCTGCTCAGCTTGCTCTTGTAAATAATACATTTAAATAAAAATATATACTGAGGGAAATTGCAAAAATATTTGATTTGACACTATTTAATACAGTTTAGTGCCCTAAATATAATTTACAATATGAATGACTTTATTATAGCATTTAATGATTACAAATATATATAGAATATATGTCAATTTCAGAAAATGAAATACAATTCCAATGCCATCTTCAAAGAGGCACTTTGGATTTTCGAGATGACATCACATACGAATTGGTTCAGTTCAATGGTCATTTTCGTAAGTATTCATAAAGGTTTTTATATAAATATATATATAACTACATTAAAAATAAATCATTCTTTACGTAGAGGGAGCTATAGCCTTGAAAAGAAAAGAAACTGCTTAGCAATCCATGTATTCACTGTGCGGGTGCCGGACCCATCGCATTATAGAGAGAGGAGTTTGGAGAGTGACTGGGACTTACGACCCAAGTGTAGGTTTAAGGGGCCCCTAAAATGCACATTAACGTTTACCTCCACTTTACGCGCTCCTCTTCGTACTCATATTTTAAATGATTCTACCAATGTCGTCTTCGAAATAGGTGCTTAAAATGATGATAGTTCTAGAAAGACCGAATTTCGCTGTTATTCCTCTCGCGCCTACTTCTACCGCGTATAAATTAACTCTAAACCTATTCAATATTTTGGGAATGTTTGTTTTCCACGGAACTGTTAGTTCTACCAGTATTACACGTTTTAGGCTTCTAGAGGAAAGAAATATGTCCGGTCTGGATAGCGAAACAGCAACATCCTCCGAGATTCTGTATTATTTCTCTTACATGTCCTTTATGAGAGTCCAATCAGAAGCTTGTTCCAAAATTGAGTGAGGCTTCCATGTATGATTTTTAGACGAGCCTTCGTTCACAAAGTCTATTAATCGTTTGTTGGTTGTTAGATTTCTGTTTACTTTTGCTACTGAAAGAGTAACCGCTTCACATATGATTTCTAAAACTTTATGACGGTGACGATTTTTCGGTGCATTTACCCCGTCTTACCAAATTACTTTAATCTGGCAATGCTGGAGACCAATCTTGTATAAGGGTGCGTCATTTTAAAGCAAACGGGATACATAATTCTCTTATAGTAAGCCACTCGTTTTGCATTTCTATGCCCATTGCGTGCACTTTATATTTATCGTTCTCATCTTGACGAGAAAAAGATTTTACGATGTCCCAGTCTTGAACTTTCCTATTTGATCCTAATCCTGCTCTATTTGACTATGCTCTTACCATAAATTGCTTATGGAACTGAAGCCTTGATTCGAGCTCTGGGGCAATTCTGTATTTTGGAATTGATATGATAATATAATCTTGTGATTTCCCCAGTATAAGTCTTTTGGCGACTCTTAGGTGTTTAAAGAGTGCCGATTTTATGAATGTATGTCGAAATGTAAATCGTTTTAAAGTATCACTACCATCTATTTATCTGGCATGATATTCAGCGATTGCATATGTAACAGCCATTTTCCACAAACTTAGATCAAAAACGTTTTGATACACAATTTGTGTCAGATGCTACTATTGAATATGACTTATAACGTAAGATAAGTTAATTATTGCGTGTTAAGTTATGGCTGTAACATATTATATATATATTAAAAAAAAAAACTTAACTTCATTTCTATATCTTAAAAAATAAAAAAATGTATCATATAGAAAACTATTTCTTCACTTTATAGGTACTAACATGGAACAAAATGAAAATAACGATCTTTCCTATCAGTCCGATCAAGATTCAAGGTAAGTCAACTTCACCCAGGTATTTTACATAATATTATTTGCATTCTTTATGCTAGTTTTTAAATAACATTTTTTAAATATACTTTTTAAACATTTGATAATATATGATTTAATAATAACATGATTTTAAAGCTTAAACAGTAAAATTAAAAAAAAAGAAACAATAAGAGGTTTATTTTTATAGCATGTGTTAGTTTTGATTAAAGTTGAACATAAATATTTCAGATTGCTATTTGTGTGTACGGGCCGGCTCTGCACGCCACAACTGATCCGAGACGTGTCTCTTGTGGATTCAAACAGGAATGAATTCACATCACGACATAGCTTGGAGTGGAAGTTTTTGTTTTTGGATCATCGCGCTCCGCCTATTATAGGATACTTGCCTTTTGAAGTGCTGGGCACTTCTGGATACGATTACTATCATTTTGATGATCTGGAGAAAGTTGTTACATGCCATGAAGCTTGTAAGTGCATTATAGTCAACTACTAATAATTACTTTATTGTGTTTTTATGTTCACACATCTTACGCTTTTCTTCGATATGGGCAAACAGAATTCGATGAATTTCAACGTTGAGGCATTGAGTGTTGAGTGGCGGAACTTAGAACTAACCTTCACAAGGATCGAACCCACAACCATCCTGTTACAACAGTTAGAAACTGTCCTACTACGCCTATATAAAACTTACCTTTATAAATTAATTAGTCGAAAAATTAAAGACAAAGATCAACATGATTGATGAAGTTGGGCTTATGATTCATAAGAATTAAACGTATGTTTTAGTTATATATTTGCTTGGTTAATAAAAAAAAATATCGCCAAATAACATTTAATTGAATTCATTGGAAAGCTGCCTATGTAACTACGGTTTCATATCTCGAAAATATGGTAGTCGAACTGCTCACTAAGACGAATAGTTATTAATGGGTCCTTTTCATGTTCTTTGTGAAATATTGAAAGGATAACATATCATTTACAAAACAAAAATACCTCAAGAGGAAAAAATCATATTCTGATCATCAACAATTTATGATTTAAATACGATAAAAATGGACACAACTTTAGAGTTGGCCTGCTGACTGACATTTAATTATTCCCTTATAATCTTTGTTCTTTATATTAGTTACAAAAAAATAATTGAGATATGTATGATGAAATCATGTATTGGTTTGTAAGAAATTCCTTTTATAAAAGAATTATAATTATAATAGCCTTTTATTAATGAAATAAAGTACATAAATTTTGCATTGTTAATTAGAAGTAAAGTAAATAGTTTTATATGATGTCCCTAGTTTCACTTTGCGTTTGGGCATAGGCTGCTTTCAGAAGACTGTTCGACGGAACTCGTCCTCCCATCTTCTGATTGGGCGTCCTTGTGTTCTTATACAGTCCCTTTAATAGGGCAATATACACCATAATGTAACCTTTTTACTTTCACTTGTCTGTTGATCTTCGCAGCGTATGTCCTGTCCATCTCCATTTCAAATGATCGATGCGCTCTAGAATGTCAACTACTTTGGATCACATTAAGTCTTTTGGTCAGATTATTTGGCTTAGATAAACATACTTCTGTACATATTGTAGTGTTTGTCATGACATTAGTTTTCTCTACGTTTATATCGTGTCCAACTTCTTTATTTTTATTAGCTGGGGCTTATGGCATTATATTTGACTTTTTAGGATCTTTTTCTTAAATAACTATGTCATCAGTAAACCTTAAGTAATATAGAGGGCTGCTATTTATGTTAAGACCGCAGCCTTCGCAGTCTAGTTTATTAACGACACATTCTAGAATAGCATTAAAAATTTTTGGTGATAGAAAATTTACATGGCTAATTTTGGTAAATGTTTTTGGTAGTGATGACGTAGGTGTCCTCCACTCCTTGCTTTGGAGTAGTCTATAAAACTTATGTTTTTTTAGGCTTTTAGTACTCATTGTATTTTTGTAGTATTTGTTTCATAGTGTAGATATGGACAATTGTGCTGTAGTGCTTTCTAAAGCCTTCCTGTGTTCATTTTAGAAAAGACTTTGTATACATCCGATTAAAGCCTTATATCGAATGTATCGTAAGTCTTGGGCCTGAAATTGCCGATATCGTCTATAGACCCTTTCAAGTGCAAAAGTATTAATATGTGATTCTGCCTATTGTTTTGGAATGGTGTTTTTAGTACATTCTTAAACATTTTCGTTAGTATTGGTATTCGTTCTACCAATGTCCTCCTTAACCGCTCGTTCGGGATATGGTCGGGACCCGCAGCACGTTCAAGTTTCGGGGATTTGATAGATTTCTGTACTTCTTCTTTGAGTATTGGTAGTTCTTCGTTTCTATAGGTAAACATTTTTTGGTGCCTTTCTCGTGGGTATTTTCTTTGGAATACAGGCTTTTGTAATATCTGTGGCAACTTTTTGTATTCACTTCCGTTGCGTTATTTGCTCCAGACCCCAAAGGGGCATTGATTGTAACCTGGTACTCTTCCGGATGTGAAATCAGCAGAAGGTCCAGTAAGGAGGCGTAGGAGGGGATCTGTGAAAGTACAATGTCCATCTACATGAGTGGAACCGTTTCTGCGTTACCACTGGGTTCTGTATAGGCTTGCGTAGATGCCAGATGGGTGACTAGTCCTGACGACGACGACGGCAATTCATGTCCTCCCTTATGAATACGAAGACCGGGAAAGAATTTGTAGACTCAAGGATCCCGGCCCAGGCCTTACTGAATACGAAAAGCAACGGTCGGAAGCCGTCACTTAATGCCTGTAAATACCAGGGGAGGTAATAAACCGATCGAGCCTGCCCATGCGTGCTACCATCGCTAACAACGTGGCTCTTCCATTCGTACTTTAGTCGTCTTTTACGACACCATCAATACCAGGGTGATTTATGATTGTGGTTTAGGTATAATTGTCGAAATTTGACAAAATAAATTGTTACAACGTAATATCATTAATGCTACTTTAAGATTTTACATGTAGTGCTTAGTAAATATTGCGATACGAAAATAAAATATTTTACAGCGTATGTCAAATTAGTTTAATGCACCTATTTTTAAAGTCACTTCGAGATTTACGGTTATTATTAGATTTAATGATTGACTTTTTAATTTTTTTAATAATAAACGTATTAACGAATTTATAGAAACGGGTTAAGAAATATAGGTTACCCTACTTACTATACAAATTTTATTTCTTTTCAGTGATGCAAAAGGGTGAGCTCACATCGTGCTACTATAGGTTTCTTACGAAGGGACAGCAGTGGATTTGGCTTCAAACTCGATTTTATATAACATATCACCAATGGAATTCCAAGCCGGAGTTTGTAGTCTGCACACATCGAGTTGTGAAGTAATTTTACATTTTATTTATTCCTATAAGTATACTTTTAACTACACGGAATATATTTAGTCAAAATTAATTATACGGTATAAATTATTGATGTATGTTATGTATAAAATTCATTATTATCCTAGCAGCTTCAAACAGCGTCGCAAAGCAAAATGGTTAGATAGAGTCTAGTGCTTAGACACTGTTTGAAACATTCCGCCCGAAATCCAGCCAGAAATTACGTACTGAGTGTCGGACGTGCCTCTGACATCTTATAGACCTAAAAAAAGATCATCGCCAAAATTCGAAATACCTTGACATCCTATACCGGTTTCCCTAAATATATCGGCTTCCCTAAAAATTACCAGTTTCCCTAAAAATTATCGGCTTTCCTAAATGTATATACCGGCTGCCCTAAATATACATCGGCTTCCCTAACTAAAATTTTCACCCCTCGCCACTAGTAGGAATAATAATAAAAAATGTAGTATGATCCTAAAATATTGTTGTTTTTATGATTATATATATAATGATTTCTATGCAATATTGTTATTATAACTTAAGCTGTGATTTTTTGTTATTAGCTATTCGGATATAGATAAAAGCACAAAGCAGGAGAGCGGTGAAGCGGATCCAGTTAGCGAATCGGAACAAACAAGAAATGTTATGAAGGAGAACTCAACCGAGGACGCTATGGTGGCCATGTCGCCCTCCTATATGTCGGAAGCTAGCGATGCCTTTGGCAATTCATATCAATCTATATCTCAGGTAACTAATTGTATCTTTTTAAAAAAAAAATATTTTTAGGTTTTTACTCTTTAGCAATCCATGGATTCAAAGTACGGGTACCGGGCCCATAGAATTGCAGAGAGAGGAGTTTTGAGAGTACATAGAAGGACTAAGTGTAAGTTTAAGGGGCCCCTTTAAAATGCGCAATAACGTTCATCTCCAAAGTCCGCGCTCCTTTATCTTTATCTAATTTATTTTAGATTATTCGTTATTTTAGGATAATTTCGGTTACGCATATTACATAAACCTTAATAACCGTATCTCGACTCGCCCAGACAAAACTAAAAAAATTTAATAATAAATCTTATTTAGATCGCCTACAATCAAAATTAAGCTTTTATATCTTCTATATCAGATTCTGTTACGGTCACAGATAGTTAATTAATTATTCAAACAAGACATTTCCACGGTCTAGTTATTTTTAACTTATATGTTCTTATAGAATTGTCCAAAAGTTATTTGCAGCACGGATAGACTTGGAGTTCAAGATGCCGCATGATGTTTTCAATCGAACCGGATTGGACAACTTATTAATCATTGGCCTGTGTAAATGGCACAGAAAATATCACTGAATTTGTTAGATGTTTCATGATACACTGCAATTACCACTTTATGGTACATATTTTAAAAGTGTACTGTAATTAATTGGCTTTGGCATGTCTAAAGAAGAACCGCCGAATATCTAATGATGTATTTCGGTTTGATGACATATAAGCTAGGATTTCCCTATTCCCACCCATCCTATCCTCAAAATGTGGTGGTTCCGATGGTGGACTGTCACAGCCACTACATTATTTCCTCCCCCTCCCATCGGAACACTAGGTCGGCAACGCATTTACAACCTTTTACCTTTCCTTTGGTGTTGTAGATGTCCATGGGCGAAGGACCACTTGTCATCAGGTGGTCCTTCAGGTCGTTTGGCATCCTTCATCAATAAAAAATCTAATCTAAATAAAAAATATATATATCTAATGACATTTGTTTATTACTCAGCCGCCGTCAGTGAAGTCAGCGGCGACATCAGCAGGCAGTACAGGAGCGACAGTCGCCACAGCGGGCACGTCGACCACCGCGCCGGCCTCCTGGCCCAGAGCGTCTCACGTGCGGTACGCGACCGGTTCAGACACGGCCTCCGTGTCCGGTGAATCTAGGTCCTCACAACGGAATAGCTCACATGAGGTGACAATTGTTTTATTTTATTTATATATGGTAATAGCTTCACGATTTATCATTCATAGCACTGTAGTTGAGAGAGAACATAGTTTTAAGACACTCCGATCACAGTGGCAGTGATATGAAAATAATTTTAATATAATCAGTCTTCCTATTGTAACCTATGCTATAGTATTGATAACTAAGAATATTATTAAAAGACAATGTGATAAAGATACATTTAAGTTGATTGACTTTTTTTCACTCATTCATTTGTGAGTGAAAAAGTTTTCTAATACTCGCTTAATTGACTTAGTAGTTTTATTGAAAATATTTACACATGTTCGGGATAGTATTCGAATGGGATAAATGTATGTCTTTACATATATTCCAAAACTAGGTAAGCCATGCTATTTACTTTTTATGGATAGTTGACGGTAATTACCCATTTTTCATTATAGTATGTCTCCTATTTTACCGCAATAAGTAAATAAATTATGTATATTATTTAACAATTGTTTTGACAATAAATTGATAATTTATTCATTTGGTGTTTGTTACTTTATGCTTCAGCTGGGACTGTCTCCTCACATAGGAGTACCTCAACAATTCATGGTAGATAAAACTTTGATTCTATTTAAAAAAAAATAATAATTAAATTTAAATTATTGCAACTTATTTTAAATTAGTGTTGACTATTTTTAATGCGTCTGTTATAGCTGTTACTTACAAAGACTCAAGCAATTTTATTAAATTTATTTAAATAAGTATTCATTTGCATATTTCTATATATTGCTTGTTAATATATCCATGAGATATACATATGATAATTTAATTACTATTCAAAAAAAAAACAATGTAACATCTTAAATTGACACAGCTGAAAAAATATGACAAACACATACTCTTGAAAAATAGTTGTTGCGATGATAAAAGTTATATAGTATAAATGAATTGATCTGAATTCACAGGCGCTATGACATAAATTTATTTATGAACTAATATTACAGACGCATCGGGTACCAGAGCCGTCGTTGGTTCCGCAACATGGTATTGGAGCTCAGTACTTAGAACCCGCACCGTACGTTGGGGCAGTGGGGGTTCCCGGCGTGCTGCCGCTATCTCTTCCCCCTCTACCCGTCATAGTGTCCCCCGATCAAGCCCAGCTACAGGTGAGCGTCCTTCACATATATACATATGATATATATTTTTATTTCCATTATGTATAATTTTATAATTTCACCGTTATTATTATTATCGATTATGATTATTTTTATTTTTATAAAAATAAGTAGCATGCTGTTTATTGGAGCTAGGGATAATGTGATAAGGCTAGGGTGTTAGAGGATTTTTGTATGCGATGATGCGAGTTAGTGGCCGTGGCAGGAGCAGTTGCAGCGTACCCACCGTGAGCTGCAGCAGATGATCGTGCGCCAGCAGGAGGAGCTCAGGCAGGTCAAGGAGCAACTGCTGCTCGCGAGACTTGGCATTTTACAGCCTATTATTAATGTAAGTATAGTCCTCTCCAAATTATAATCACTGTTAAGCGAAAGTGCAACTATTACTCTTATATCTAATTACCGCAAAATACAGGTTCTATTTGTGACGTTTAATGCAAAGTTTTTTAAAGTAGCATTTTTTTTAGTCTATTATGTTTTTTTTATTTGTATTACGTTCATTTATATTTTATTCTGTTAGTTACGTTTATTTTGTAGGTTGAAATTACAGGACTCATGATGTTGTTTGCCCGGTTCCATATATTTTTTTCTATAATGTATGAAAATATTGACAGGTACAAGATCCCTATGGCCAACAGCAACAAGATGAAATTCAACATAATCAGCAACGTCTACCTGCACAGATACTGTACGAAGGGGAGCCGAGGCCTATAGGGTACCCGCCCCACACGCAGGAGCCGCCCAATGATAACCAAAACCAACACCATCATATGCCACCGCAGTAAACAACGCTGTCTGTTCAAGCGTTTTTATATTATTGATTCAATAATCAAGTTTATGCCAAAGAAGAGTTGGCTACTTTCCATTTTTTATTCTTCAGGCTGGTATAAAACAGCCGTAGTGTGCTCTCTGTGGTGAAACTCAATGACAGTTTGTCTTTGGACACTAGAGTGATATAATAGATACACTCGATGGGTTTGCACATTTTCGATCTTAATTATTGACATTCTCTATAAAATAACAAGGGGTGCTTAAATAGTAAGTGACTCCTCGTCGTAATTTATTAGGTCCCTTAGGAGAATCCCATAGCGGCTACACACAGTGTTTTTGAATATTAACATTATACTTACAATTCTGGTACGGTCGAGCTGTAGTTTGTAGTCGTTTGGAATAATTAAGACTGCTGTCAGCAGGCCGGATCTCATCTAACATTATACTTCCTTGTATGCACAAATATAGTTAATAACTTATCATATTATGTAATAACCATATCCATTAGAAGTGTAGCTTTTAGGGATACGATCTAATGCCATATCTACGTGCAATACTACATATGTGTAATATATTAATTGTTTTGGGCAATTTTATATTTTACTTTAGAATAATGTATAGATTTCGTGTCGTAAATACGTTTACGTTGCCTTAGAAGAGTTTATTTGATTCTATTTCGATGAAATTTTAAGTTATTTTAAATCATACGCAATTCAGATGCATCAATAATAAATTGGCGGTAGTGTAGCTCAGTACTTTCTTTTATTGCCTTTTTTTTAATATAATAATGTACTTAAAATAATCCTTTTACGGTATTCGCGTTTCTGGCCATATTTGTTGCTCAATACATGTTTATATTTATTTTCATAAATGAATGTACACAGTGTATATTGAATTATAATTATTTGAGTACTGCATTTACAGATCTCAAGAAGTCGAAATAGGATGTTACCTTTATTTATAGCGAATGGCATATAGTATGTTACCATTTTTTTTAAAGTATGTATTATTAGAAATTCTTTTATTTTTATTGTGAATGCATTTTTACCATACTAGCACGTGAATATATAAAAAATATATATATTTATAAAATAGTTAAGAATACAAGGTGTCGGAAGTTTTTGTAAGGAACTAAACTGAACAGTTGTATTTAATTATTAATATATTTTAAAATTACGTTATATGCTAATGCATATAAATATTTTTCATATTATTTTTGTTAGTTATATTTATATTCAGAGTTTAATTTTTGAGTTATTTCTTTTAGTCATTTTATCGTCTTATATTAGTTGTGATGATAATATGTTTTTGTCTTTATGAGGTTATAATTTTTTTTTTTTTTATATGTTTTTGTCTTTATGAGGTTATAATTTTATAAAATCGCATTTGTTATTTTTTTCAAGTAAAATTCGTTTATTATGTTGCTTGTTATTATTATATTATTAAAATGATCCGCGAAAAATAGAACATATACCCTGTTTAAGGCATTAATTATACAGAATAAAACATTTGATGTAGTATAAACGTTACTATTTATTACTAAACTAGTAAACTTGTAGGTGTTATTATTCAATATGTACTCATTCACTGGTTATTGGAATATCTCTGTAATAATATTTTATATTATCTCGATGTCTGTAATCAATTTCAACTTATTACAATTTAATGGTAAAGAAACAAATTTCAATAATATTCTAGAAAGTAATGGATCGATCATTGGTTGCTGCAAGTTAAATTAAGATGGAAATATTATATACAATTCAACAAATTCTTTAATTTGTTCCGAATTTTGTGAATTGTGATTTAGTTTACTAAGCTTTCACTATTAAACATTGCTTTTTCAACAGAGCATAATGATTTTATGTATTACGTATGTGTGTTGCTATATGCAAATATATTTTTTTAAATAATATTTTATAAATTCTTCTTATCTTTTTTTATATGGTTATACCTATAGCAAAAGAGACATTTTCTCTTTAAATTTTATTAAAACGTGATAAAATGTTTAGATTTATATAAGACTGTCAGACTTAAATGGAAAATTCATCGAAAATATATTCAACTTTGTTTATTGTCACTGCATATATATATTGTATAACAAAACAAATGTTTATTATAATTTCTTTTTTTTGCCAACAGTGACACGTAAACCTATTTGGCATGTTGGAAAGTATAAGATACTTGTATAAATACTGTTTATTTATTTAAGCATGTAATGTTAACATTTAACTGTCGAAAGTCGGAACGTGATATTATAGTTGTTTATCGTTTCTATACGATGAAAACAAAAGGATATTAAAACAATGTAATTTATTTGTTTTATTTTTTAATATTTTACACCTATTTAGCTTCGTTAACTGTTTACATACTAGTTAATAATTTTTGGTCGTTACTTAAGATCTTATAACCACTTGGTAATATTACTTGAGTTACAAAATTCAGGCCATGTTTTGCCCTTTGCACATGCGCCAGTAGTAGCCTTTCGAATTGATCAACTCTGTATGTGTACCTCGTTCGATTATTTTACCTAGAATATTGAATATCGTTGATTTTATTATAAATTAAATAAATAAATTAAATATCATATAAATAATCGTCACCAATTCAAATCTTATGAATATATAAATTTTGACTTGTATAGGTAATATTAAACTGACCTTTGTCTAGAACACATATTAAATCAGCGTCCTTGATAGTAGAGAGTCTATGTGCTATGGTGATACACGTCCGTCCCTTAGCTGCCTTTTCCAGAGCTTCTGACACCACCTAATCATTTAGAATCATACCTTTAATTAACTGAGCTTTTGGCGTATGTATTATTAACAGGTTATCGACCACTTTCTTATTGGTTTTTCGATTGGCAGTGCTTATCAACCGATAACCAATATATAAAGAATATAATCGACTTTTAGCTATGGAAGGTTTTTTATATAGTGGATTGTCATTATTGTTCTAAACAATAATTTCGAAACGTCAATGTTGTTGATTGTTTGCCGTCTGTGTGATTTTCTGTTTCCGCGCGCGCCTTTGTTTGATGCTGAAGCCTTGAGACCTGTCGAGGCGTAGAGGCACAAGTGTGCAATTGTAATCGCGACAGGTTGTGGGTTCAATTCGCAATCGAGGAAAAGAAAATAATAAAACAATATTTAATATTTTTATTTCCTCGCTCTGGCAACAACGCATAGCACAGCGTTGAGTTCCGCGACTCAGCATGCAATGTATCAATTCGGAGGAAAGCGAGGAATGGAAATCTTAAAAGAGAACGGAGTGTCTCAACACTAGGTTCTCTGGTTGCCTGCCTGTGCAGCCAGAGGGAACCACAGAATCTAGCGTTAATCTAGTGAGAATCTAGTGGATATAGCGAGAAGTTAATAAAAAAAACATAGCCGACACTTAATAAGTGGCAGCCGCAACCACAAGCGGTCGATTAAGTGCTAATTAATAGCAATACACATATTAACTTACTCTTTCACTGTTGGCATCTAACGCTGACGTAGCTTCATCTAGAAGAAGCAGTCGCGGTGATCTTATTAGAGCCCTTGCTATACAAACTCTTTGTTTCTGTCCACCTGATAATTGTGCGCCACTTGAACCCAAATTAGTGTCGTAACCCTGGAATTATTAAATAGTATAATAATGTGGCAATTTTTATGAAATGTCCCACGTTAAAAACCAAAGCTGTGCAGTATTCTGCAACCAAACATGAT
Source organism: Philaethria dido (assembly GCA_033558755.1). Classification (NCBI taxonomy): domain Eukaryota; kingdom Metazoa; phylum Arthropoda; class Insecta; order Lepidoptera; family Nymphalidae; genus Philaethria; species Philaethria dido. The sequence continues at coordinate 582,700 of JAKGSA010000004.1, forward strand.
ATACCTACGAGTATCTTTATATGTAATACGTGAAGGAGAAGTTTTTGACCCCTTCTTACGAAATATATGTAGACAGAGGAGTAATATATTTGGTGTATAGTTTATATGGAGGAGAATATGTTAAATTATTATAATAAATATTAAATATATTTCTATTGGGCATTCACTTTTTTACAAAGCGACGTATAGTTTAGGTGTTAACGGAGTAACTACACATAAATAAGTAAAGAACCTACCTTAGGTAACGAAATAATAAAGCTGTGAATGTTGGCAGCCTTTGCAGATGCAATAATCTCGTGCATTGTGACTTTACGGTTGTTGTCTCCATATGCAATGTTCTCTGCAATCGTACGATCAAATAGGATAGGCTCTTGTTGAACTACCCCCAGCTGTCTTCTAAGGCGAGGTAGCGTCAGGGAGGCACGTGTGTCGCGGCCGTCTAATTCCTAATAAAATATATAACATTACTTATTACATGAAATATATAACTCAAAAGTAGTATAATTGCATATATTACAGGAATAAAAAATACACCTGTAGCGAAGTTTATTAATTATTATTTTAAGCTCGTAAAATGGTTGCCTTATATTATTAGTATGATTTAGCTAATCATTAACAGAAACATATTTTTTTCACTGTGCTGAAAGAAAGCATTTTGAATAAACTGGCAACTATATCTTTAAATATTTTCATAAAAGAAAGATTTAAATTAAGACTAAAATGTAACTGTGGAAAATATATGAGAGCTTTATAACGTAAAACTAAATTTATAATTTATTTTAAGCATATTTAAAATAATATGAAAACATTAGCATTTATCTTTGGCGTTCTTCTTTATTCTTATTTCCCTTTCTCTTAATCTTCGTTCTCTTTCAAACTCTTTCATTCTTATAATGTAATCATCTTTCTCACAGTTTAGGTATGCGTGTCTTTCTTTATGACACTTGTATAACAGAGGCATGTGTTTGTATCGACAAACTTGATAGTCTAATAGGTAGTGAGCGCAATAGTCCCGATATTTTACAGGTATGCGAGCCGATATGAGATGTTCTTCGCAAGCAACCATTTCTCGTTTTGGTCTCTTACATTGGAATCCAACTTTCTCGTCAAAGGTAGGTTTATCATCCATCTTTAAGTCTAGATGTCGCGTTTTATAGGTTCCCAATATTTGTCCCATTTTACTAACTTTATTCCTTCTTTCGTATGTTTATTTAGTTAAATATCTAATATATCATTATCCAAATCAACTTTGTTGACAGTAAAATGTCAAAATGTGCACACATCTTATTTTCATACCAGTATCAATAACAAATATATTGTTTTAAATTATAAATATGTTATGTTATAACTTCATGAAATATTGAAATGGAGTTGATTAATATTGAATATAAATAATACTCACTATATTACCAGTCTCCGGGTCATAGAATCTTTGCATCAATTGAAGTATTGTAGATTTACCGCAACCAGATGATCCAACTAAAGCAACTGTTTTACCTGCTTCCACTTTCAGGTCGATTCCTCTTAGAACTCTTAGGTTAGGCCTTGTTGGATAACTAAATTCAGCGTCTTTTATACTAAAATTACCGGTGGCCACCTGCGAAACGAATGATTTGTCAGTAATATAAAATAAAGAAAAACGCATTTTTATATTATTTATTTCTTTTATTGCTATGTTATGTTTAAGCAGCTATAATAAAACAGTAAAAAGTATTCAACGTATAGACACGTTGATTATACTAGTTACGAAAAAATAATCGAGGGAAAAGAAAATCCAACAAATAAATATGATTATAAGATTTTTCAATGCTATGAAGTTTCGAGGATAAGCTAGTGTACATAATCATTAGATAGTTTTCGAACGCTACGATATGTAAATCCATATAAATATGTATAAATCATGTCTTTTTTTATGAAATAGGGACTTTAATTATTAAACCGGCAGTTCATTTTTAAATATTTTTATGCGGAATTTAAGTACAGTTACGTAAATTAAGAAAAGTATTTAATAAAAGAAAGTAAAAGATAATTTTACTGTACGTGAAATTTGAATACCTTAAATAAATATTAGACATAATAAAACAATTTTACCCAATCCTTTTTATCTCTAACACCTTGTTCAGTTTTGACTCTGGGTTCCCTGTTAATAATGGACAGAATCCTGGCTCCACACGCTTTCGCAGAATTAAAGCTAGGCGCGTAAACTAATGATTGACCCAACATGTAAGCTCCATACATCAGTGCTTCGTTTACACTATAAATATACAGTCATTATCATTCTTATTTCTAATAATTTATAAGTTATTATATAAATATGTAGTTATATAATTGATACATACAGCAACACAATTTTATATTCAATCTCTTTATGAGCCACCAACACAGCACCATAGACGGTGGCGCTGCAGTATGACATAAATGGCACGTATACGCCCAGTCCTAAAACTAAGCCTCTCCACCGCGTCTTTTTTGCGACTGCAGCACATGACAACACTAAAGCATCTTTAAACTTATCCAAAAATGTTGTTTCCACACCTGTTAAAAATAAGTAAATATGTATTTGTAATTTTATGAAAAAATATTCTTTACTGATATTAACCTTACCCAAGCTTTGAACAGTTCTAATACTGACTACAGCCTCTGTCGCTATTGACGTCGCCGATTCCATTGCCGCACGTTCATCTGATTGTGACTTTTGTGAAATAATTCCCTCTAGCCAAATGCTTCCAACCATCTAATAAAATGTAAAAAAACTATATAGAAGTTTTAAGACATATTTTACTTCTTTTGTTGCTACCTAAATGAAAACAGACTAAATGAAAACTCGTTAGCATTCTAATTGTATTCACTGTCCGGGCACATTGCTTTGCAGAAAGAGAAACTCAAGGCAGTGCCTTACGATAAGAGTGCAACCTTTTAAAAAGCTTTAACGCTCACACGTCCGGACTCATCTCTCTATATATCTTAAATAAATAAAAAAAATGCTACCAATACCGCCTTCGATTTGTTTGCTAGAAAAAACTTACAAAAGTTGTAGACAGAGTTTGGGTTGTTTGTACCATTTTAATAAATTACATTATTCTGAGAGAGTCATTTGGAGTGCGATAAGTTGGAATTTCTACAATGATAGAGATCAATCATGAATTTCTTTTATGGTTAGATGCACGTTTTATACATGTACTTAGATAGTAAAAAAAATAAAATAATAATTGTAAGTCAAAGAGAAACTTACTAAGGGTAAAAAGGCAGTACCGACAAGTGTAAGCTTCCAGTTATAGCAGATTGCCATAATAAAGCCTACTACCACGGAGCTTGTGCCTTGTAATATGAGACCAATCCTTAAGCCAGTGGCGCCTTGAACTTCAGCCGCGTCACCACTCAGTCTCGCGCACATTGCACCAACTGTATTTGACTCCTTGTCAAAGAAGCCTATTTCCTGAAAAATTGATAAAGGAAAGCTTGTAAAAAGACTTAATGTTACTTTTGTATATACATATATATTACTTTATATTAGCTTGTAGCTTAAACTTTTTTACTTTTAAATTACATATTTAAAAGTAAAAAAATTATCTTCTTATTGTATTTTATTGGGATCTGCACTTATATCATTTTCATATTTATTTAAAAGTAGTTGTGACCTCTGTCATATCATGTAGCATAATTAATTTGTTTAAGGTACTTCGAGATTTATCTTTAATTTGATTATGTTATATTAAAAAAGTTCTGTGTTAAAATAAAAACAAAAGAGGGAAATCTGGTATTTACCTGTTTTAATAAAGCTGAAAAATATTGTTGCCTAAGACGTGTAGTCATTCTTAAGCCTGCGTTGGTGAAAGTGGTACTTTGTAGGCACATAGATAAACCGGCAACGGCTGCTACCACCAGAAACATGCCGGAGTAAAAATCTGCTAAATATATAATTTGGCTACGATCAGGCAAAACGAAAATCTGAAAATTCAAAATAGATTAATAATCCTACTAATGGTGTTTTTCAGTAATTCACTAATATTAATTAAAGAAAATGTAAACCATACTCCAGATGTATATCCAAAGAGAAGTGCAAAAACTGGGAAACAAGATCCTTGAATAAATGCAGCTATCGATCCTATCACAATGTATGGCCATTCAGGAGCGTTTAATTTTAAGAGTTGCCAATCACTGACTGGTTTCACTTCCTACAAATAAACAAAAATAAAGTTATTTTATGCTATGTCTCATGTGCCCACAACTAGTAAAAAGTTATAAAGAGTATATAAGCCACCAACCTCATCTTCGTCCTTATCATCTTCCGAATCATATTCAGCATTATACACGAAGTTTTGTAAGCCAGTAGACATTACAGACGTGATGGAGCCACGTGGCGTCATCCAATCATGAGATTCTGAAGTATTTATACTTATATATAGTTACAGTTATACGTAAGTAAGAAAAATTTTAATTAAGTTGTATGTAAATTAATTTCTTTAAGCTTTATTTGGATATTATATCCAAATATAGCTTAATTAGTCATATTTAATAATCTAATTTATTAGTTTAAAAAAATATAGCTTGATGCTGTTTATTTTTTACTATCTACCTTTAGTATCTATATAATTTTACATTTTACCTCTCTTTGTCGAATGACGTCGCACTACTCTTCTAGTTGACCTACGTTTAACATCTAATCGGGACACCATGGTTAAATCCCCATTTTCCATTTCCCCATTTTCTTCTTCTTGTAATGTTTCTATAACATCAGGTTCTTTATTTTCATTACCGGTTGTCACAAGCTTGTGGTAAAAACCTGCAACATGTAAATAAATTTTAATTATTTGTATTTAATATTTATATATTTTTTTTTAATAAAGATTATCATTTAGATTGGGTGTGATATACGAAATGATGTACAATCAGATTGGTATTTGAATACAGTTGATGTAACGTATTTGTTACATCACGTAACATAAAAATGAGTAATCTATCTACAAGCAAAAATAAATATGATAAAATATTGAAGACTATATATACTTAAGTATGATCTGTTTTATTTTGTATCCATAAAATTACAGTAGAGTGTTATTAATGTTCACAGTTAGCGAATGTATCACTTAAGACAAACATAGGGTATTATTTGCATTCCAACAAAATGCTATAATTTACAGAATAAGTGCAGTACTGCAGAGTTAATAATTATAAATTGAATGGTTTCACTAGCTACTTTACTTTTTACTGTACTATTTCACGAATGTTAAATGAAACAATTTTGCAAAATATACAACTATTATCAGAAATTCCAATGTTGACACTAACTAAATGACTAGTACAATCAATCAGAATCGTTCGGTGTACTTTGAAGAGAACTAGTTATTCGACAGTACATTAAACAGTCGCGGTCATGGCTGCTTGTATTAAAAAACTGAAATAGCAGTGACCTGTCATACACACTGGGCTCAATTATGCCTCGTGGCTTACGGTCGGCTGTAGACTGAGAGGTGATTATGATGATGATGATGATAAATAGCCACATAATTAATAAGTTATTTTTCTATTGCTTACTCTTGATTATATTTTACCTTTAGTTTTCATAAGTTCTTCATGAGTTCCTTGTTCCACGATGACTCCTTGATCCATGCAAATTATACGATCGGCATTAACAATAGTAGATAATCTATAAATAAAGACAATATTTAACTTCATATATATAATATTTAACACAGATAAGATAAGATATTTTTATATGACTACCGCCGTACCTGTGTGATACCATAATTGTAGTCCGACCAACGCTAGCTCTATCCAGTGCAGCTTGCACTTGCCTCTCCGAATGAGGATCGAGAGCCGATGTAGCTTCGTCTAATAGAAGAACTGCCGGCTCGCGGAGCAATGATCGTGCAATTGCAATTCGCTGTTTCTGTCCACCAGACAGTGATGCCCCTCGTTCACCAATAACTGTGTCGTAACCCTTAAAATAAAATCATTATGAATATAGCATATATATATATATATATATATATATATATATATATTTTATAACATCATATTTCGAATTAATCGGAAATTTATTGTGTCTGACATTTTACTACACAAAAAATATTTAAGCATCAAAAATTATTTCAAAGGAGACATACGTTTTCCGTTACATGCGAAAGGTTTTCCGCCACTTAATATGATTACAGCGTTATTTTAGTTATTCGTATCACTAAAAAAATCTGCTTGTTACGTAAACAAATCAGCATATTTTTTCGCAGTTTTTTTATATTATTAAATTTTAAAAAAGCAGTGGGGCAGGGAGAATATTCAATAATTTTTCATTAGGTGAACTCACAGTCATCATTATAATAAGTAATAATTAAAAGTAGACAGAATAAATGTTATCACATATTTACATAATACATATTATAAAATAGCTGTGAGGATGATTTAACATTTTTATAGTATATGCTCTGAAGGCTTAAATTCCATCTTCATTATCTTTTTTAAGCAAATTAATGCTTAAAAAAGTTTATGAGCATTGCTCACGATGTATAAATGCAAACTGTTGTAATCATAAAGTAATGCATTTATTACAAAATGTCTGGAATTCATTTTTCAATTAAATATAACTTAATAATTATTTGACAGGGTTCGTAAATATAGAACTTCAAATAAGATCACAGAGAGAAGAGGAATTTTCGCGATTATTACATATTTTAAATAAACTAGTTAAGGATAGATAGACTACCGACTGACCGTGTCTACGAACTACTGTAAAACTGTTTTATAATCCTTACTAATATTATAAATGCGAAAGTAACTCTGTCTGTCTGTCTGTCTGTCTGTTATGCTTTCACGCCTAAACCACTGAACCGATTTTGATGAAATTCGGTATGAAGATAGAACTAAACTTGGGAAAGGACATATGATACTTTTATCGCGAAAAAAATGATAGAGGGGGTTGAAATAGGAGATGAAAGTTTGTACGGAAGTTCCTTATTATCAAGCATAAAATCATGTAAGATTGTTTAACTGTTTACAACTTCACCACATAAATCACTTAACCAATTTTGACAAATAGTCTAGACCTTGTGCAAGACTATAGGATACTTCTTATCATATCGCGCGATAAAACCGAATTTCACGCGGGCGAAGACGCGGGCGGAATGCTAGTACATATATATGCAATTAATCCGGATAAGGTATTACTGTTTAAACGGCTAAAAAATATTTTTAAAATTAGGAATTACGATTGTAAACTTTTAGTCCCGGAGCAATTTTTAATATAGAATTATATTTATAAAAGTTCTTTAAGTAAGTACCTATAGAAAGATATCTATGACTCAGTAATAAATAATTTATATTTACATTAGGAAGATGAGTAATGAAATCATGAGCGTATGCCATTTCAGCAACTCTTTGGACGTCTTCTCGTGTAGCTTCAGGTGTGCCTATGGCTATGTTGTCATGAATTGAACCTCGGAACAACACAGGCTCTTGTCCGACCACACCTGAACGAATGTGGGATATTTTATAAAATCTCATTTAAATTATATTATTAATATTGAAAATTATTATTAATTTGTGCTTAATTACGCTTACCTAAAGAAGATCGGAGCCAGCTCAAATTTAAGTTCTTTAGATTTTTCCCATCAAGTTTGACAACACCTGCGTGAGGATCATATAATCTTTGTAAAAGCTGTAAAATAGTAGACTTGCCGCAACCAGACGATCCCACAAGCGCTACACATTCACCCGCCCTAATTTGAAGCGAGAATCCTTGTAATACCTATAAAGCAAATAGAAAAAATAATCCTTTCTTATGCTGACATATATACACACGTATTACGCATAGTTGTTTAAATAAAACAAATAAAATAGGTAAGCCTTATTCAATTTTGCGTTGTTTTAGTATTAAAGCTGGTTATTATATTAAATCATAATTCAATAAATAAAATGTTAAAAATAATTCAGATTCTGGTTGACAAGATAAATGATTTAATTACTGTTTTTTTATCTCGATTTTTTTTGGGTATCTCAGACACATCTTAGGGTCGAACAACCGACTCAGTTTGTTGTTTCCGAAACTAAATTGTAAGATTGGGGTGACCAGTAAAAATATATTAGTAATTTTTGATTTCAATTAGTTTTTATTATAAGTAAAGTAATATATTTCCGAAAGTTAATTTATAAAGATTTTCAAAAACTCGAGCCTTATTAGGTGACTTGACGTTAGATTTAAATAAAAAGTCCAATGTAAAAATGCGTACTTTAGCGTTAGGTCTCGATGGATAACTGAAATGGACATCCTCCAAGGCGATCTCTCCCAGCACGCGTCGCGGTTGGACTCCTCTTTTATCAAGGGCGTCTATCTGGGGTTCCCTGTCAAGTAGTTTAAATACACTAGCCGCAGCGCCGCGCGCTGAAGCAAATACTTCGGCGTGTGGAACGCAAAAGGTAATAGACTGGGTTGCCATGTATACACTGAAAAGAATCTGCAAAATAATTATTATTGAGTAATAACTCAAACCATATTTTTAAAAAAATGTTTTATAATAATAAATAAAAACGAAGCTTACAAAATATGAAAGGCAAAGCTTGTTAGATTTTTTTACGTTAACAATTACTTATTGTATATTTAATAATAAGTAACGAAATATAGCCCTGTTTAACCCTTATAGCAGTAGTAAGAGAGAATTTATTGTCAATATACTGCGTTATCCATATATTAAACATACAAAATAAAATATACCTACGCAAAATAAATTCTTGGTGAACTTACACTAAAGACTACGCCGACGAGGTATTTTCGTTCGTCGGTGGGTTTATCAAAATCAATGAGTACTAATCTCGCACCGTATGTAAGGCCGATGGCATTTAAAGAATACGTTAAAACCCAATTGAAGCCTGTCCCCAAGCCTGTAAACAGACCTCGCTTACGTCCATATACTTCCGCAGGCTCTAGTAGACGTCGGTACCTGGAATAATTCGCAAATTCAACTTAATCTGTGTTATTAAATTAAATACCTACAAGTACACATTACAAATTATCTTATCTGTCTCGTGCAAAACGTGCAATTTAATAAATAAATATGACTTTTAAAATAGTATACTTTGACATCACATCTATGTAGTTATAGTTCTCTTCTCATACCTTTCAACTTCTTTTGTCTCCCCAGCAAATGCTACGACTGTCCTAACGGATTTTAAAACTTCTTCAGCTTGCTTACCGGCTTGGCTGTAGGACTCCATTTCCCTAATAGATGATTTCGTTTGGTACTACAACACAAAATGTATTATAAAAAAAATTAAAAATGTTTATATTTAATAGAAAGTCTGTGTATACTCGTATTAGTGGCATAAGTCTCGAATTAAATTATTTATATTGCTAAGAATAATAATTTATATTTGTCTATTGACTTTATAATAGATGTGTAACTTATTTAATAAACGATAAAATAGATACTAACATTAGATAAAATGACGGATGCTGCTATAGAAAATGGTACCACGGTAACACATGCAAGGGTTAACTCCCAACCCATAGGAAACGCTTGACACAGGCAGATAATTGCAGTCCCAACTAAATTTGCTACCACACCTAGTTTTTCTCCCATTCCTTCTTTAAGTTTCATCATATTTCTGCAAACAAAATATAAATAAAATATATAAAAATGACAAGATTTGAATAATGTGCGTTGACTATTTTTTTAAGTATATAGTTTACACTTACTCAGACATTTTAGAGGCTAAGTTGAATTCGGTGTCAGTATCAAACCACGACATATCTTGACGTAGTACAGCTTCCAGGAATAAAATCCTTATTCTCGTAATCTACAAAAGATTTTACAGAAATTATACTATAAACACTACAGCTATTCATACTGGAATTATCGTGACAACACTGTCAGACAATCCTCACGTGGTCGTGGATACGCAAATAAGATAATTACATATTTACTTTTATAAGACTTTATGAATTACTTTCTTTGTATTTTTTACAATATGTAGTAAATTTATTTGCAGTATTAACTATATAATGACCTTTCATATGTAATATTCAAGTTTAAATTATTCTTACATTCCATATTTTGTACAGTAATATGATTACAGTAATACAATAATTCATGTATTCAGGTATATTTTTCACGCATTTAAGTTACAACCGTACCTAAGTATAATTTGTATTTTCTCCAATTTTTCATATCCACTTCCTTACAAAATTTACATAATTATTCATTTATATTATAACATAAACGTAAATAAATTACTTCAAGTATAAAAAGAAAAAAGATCATCTCTATATATTATTTTTATGGGTATATAGATCGTAAAGCTTCCTAGACAATACGAGTATGAACAAGGTCATCAATTAAGGCAATTGCTTTTGTTTACAGTTACGCAAAACTGTTATAACGAAGCACTGTATTTATGAATCAATGAAACACATTGATTGATAATGACGTTCCAAATAGATATTCATATGCACTTGAAGGCTATCCTTATATTTTGTATCCATGTATGGGGAACATACTTAAGATATGGTTTCCCATAAAGGCACAATCATATTCATTATTTAAAGATATTTGTAATCAGTGTACTCGTATTTTAACATAATAAATTACTCGTATTTCTACTCAATACGATAAACAGTATATAAAATGTAATATTTTATATATGAATACAATTTGCATTTAATTCAGCTACACGTGTAAAAAATAAATCGGTGGTTACATTAAAATCAAAGGTAGACAAACCTGACGTAATGCACTCCAGCTGATAAGAGCAACAGACATCATGCACAGTATCAGAGAAATCAAGATACTGATAATCATTCCAATAGCCATAGCGGTAGCGTCTTCTATGAGAGCCTCCATATTTTCGGCATCCGAGGCATTGCACCTAAATATAGCCAATTACATGAAATATCATTTCTAATTAATATATAAGTTTTTAGAAACATATTAACGATAAGAATGTATTAATTCGCATGGAAGTATTTCAAGAGGCGTAGATCCAAATCCAACAACGTTTAAATTTTTACAATAACGGAATGTTTTTTTTATTCTAAATGTGTTAGTAATTCCTTTTACCTATATTTAAATTTCAGTCCTTAGATATAATTTATGGTATGCATATATTTAGATTAAGATGGCCCAAGGTACTTACAGTCGTCGACCTCCTCCAAACAATGTAGTTAATGGCAAATAACTAGAGAGCTGGTCTTGTTGTGCAGTTCTCTCTACAAATGAAGTGCTCAATTCACCGAACTGTACTAAATTGTAGCAGACGCCACCGCCACTGAGTAGACCCGCCAAGAACCCCATAATAGTAGCCGATAACTCTGTCCATGTCGCATATCGAAACTAAAATATAAATGACGAATCGATCATTTAAATTTTAACAAGCACAAAGAAAAGTAAAGGCATTGATATCATAGTAAGAAATAATTTATCGAAAGCGAAATTTGTTTTATCAGTAATAGTATACCTATATTTGAACATGAAGTGGAAATTTATGTGTTAAAATTATTGATTATTACCCAGTATCTATTTGGACAAGTTACTATGTTATCTAAGTTTATATTATATAGGTACATACTCGTACATTTAGTAGTTAAACAGTAAAGACTTTAAATTGTAATGAACTGGAGCGCTTGGATAGTACCTATTCATGAAACGCGATTTAAATCGTGCGTTCAAATTGTTCAATAACAACTGAACAGACGCACGTGTAGTGAACGACAAGTTGTTAAGAACAGGCAATTAAGTTTATTAAATCGAAATCAGTACGTACTATTCTTTTATTTTGAGATCCCATTTCAAAGTAGCATTTTAATATAAGTTGAGAAATAAATTCTAAAATTGTCTTTATTCATAACACTATTGTATAGAAATACTCTGTTACAATATCGGTACTAAATAGATTTGTATTTCAAAAATATTAAATCAGCATTACTATACTCATATACCATTATTAATAGATGCTTATTAATACATGAAGTAAAAATTTTAGATTCCTTTTTATGAAATATATTCAGGCGGAAGACTGTAAAATTTGGCATAGTTAAAAATTACATAGAGAAGAAGTGCAGGAAGCAAATACCTATTTATTAATGCACTACGAATACATTAAATTAACACACACTATAACGTGCTTGATAATGTCATGTACTGACATGTTATATTTTTCTTTTTATAACTTTTTTAAAATTTCTACGTTTATGGGAAAAACTGGGACTTTATTTATTGCAGTTGAAAACGAAGATAGAAATAGTATGGAAAGTGTTTATAATATCCGCACGAGGGGCGCTCAACTCACAGAGCATGAGTAATTTTTGCTAAAAGAGTATGTACTTTTAAAATGTGAATGTTCGTAGAACAAACCACTCCTAGTATTATAAGTTGTGCACACAACTCGTGGTAATGTTGAATCTAAATAAAAATCTTCATCATCTTTAAGAAGGTTCACAAGTGGACCGCTTGGTTACAGATACTTGAGTTATATTGACTGTAATATGTTGTGATTTTTTAAAATATTAGAACATTTCTTTATAACTTAAATGACGAAAGAGCTTTTGTAGGTACAATAATGAAGAGGCGTCAAGGTCTCCAAGCCATAAAAGCCACCTGGAAACTTTTTGGTAACTTTCAAGTAATAGATCTGTTAAATACCTAAATTATATCTTATTGCTGATTTATATTTTATTGAGTTACCCAAATTTTACAAATAATAGTTCTATAAATAAACAGCTTTTAAATAGAAATCGATTTTTCGAAAATATTGCTATGTATGCATACTTACTATTTGAAAATATGATAATTTCAAATCTGGTTCAATTTCTTCGGTTTTCCTAAAAGGAACAAAAAAATTAAATCAGCATTAAAAAATACATGTGAAATAACAAGAAAAATTATAATTTCGATAGATACGTTTGACAAAAAATAGACATTGTTAATTAAATATTTATTAAGAAATTAATTCGATGTTTAATAAGATTATTAGATTTTATCTATTCCTAGATACTTGCATAATGTTACAACATAATTATTTGAATGAATAATATATATAAATGTACATATTTTAATGGATTGCAAAGTAAAAAGTAACTGTTACTTTTAATACAATTATATTTTATTTTTATCGATTTCAATATCTATTTAAAAAAAACTAAATTATTTTAAGAAGTAAAGTTAAAAACATGATGTATTGTTAGTATAAATGAATATGTAGGAAAAAAGCTTAGAAACTAAAATTTCGCAGAACCATTTTTTTATAATATTAGTTAGAAGTGATTAATATGAAAAAGATGGTTAAAATTGCTCAATAATACGTAATATGTACTGTCACATTTATCAATATATATTTTAAGAGCCCTATTATCAACTTGCATGAGATTTTCGTTAAAATAACCATAAGTGTGTTTAGTATACGTTTATCAGATAAAGTAATATACCTATAAATAAGAATATTTATACTTAGTGTAGTTAAAGAACGCGTGGTGACAAGCAGCATATACTCGTAGAGTAACATTCGATACGTTACTTCCATATTTAAATGTAAATTTGAAATACCTTTAATGAATTTTATTATTTCGCACAGCTTGCGTAAAATTAAATTTAGTAGCAATTATAATTAATTTCAATAGTGTAATAACTTACGGAGATTTTTTCTTTTTGTGTCCCATTTTATTTTGTATGGTTTATACTCTTCTTACATTTAAGTCGTCGTGTGTAAGTGTGAGTTCGGTAGTTCCAGAATGGAGTAAGCGAGCAGAGTTTTCAGCCGGCGCGTGTCGTGAATTGTCCACTATTAAATGTACCAGTCCGGAGTCCCAAGTAATATACCCTTGTTGACGCGTTTCATCTGAGTATAAAGATAATAGATAGCAATGTTGTTTACACTATTTAAAGTACTACTTTCGCACTGCCGCTTTACTCGTTGCACTTGCTCTAGGTACTTATACTTTACTACTTTTTTACTAGTTTTTTTTATTCTATGGACAGTAGATAAAATATTTTAGGTAACTAATATAGTACTGTTTTGGGACCTGTCCAATTCAGCAAGCTACATTTAGCACGTTTAAAGCTAATAATAACAAAGTCGTCGAATTTATTTTAATAATCATAAATTACAAAAACTTGTCAAATAAATAGTTTATACGAACTTTGGATAACAGTAAGTTTCATAATCTTTAGCTTAGTTATGAACTACACTAATCCTAGAATTTTCTTATCAGGGAGAAATAATTCTAGATTTTCTATATTTTAATAGGTTGTTGCATCAAATTGGTTTATATTATGCAAATTACACTTAAAAGGCTTTTTATTACTGTTTAAAAAATAATAATAAGGATCAAAATCATTTTTATTTGTTTAATTTATTTAAATCATATTTTATAACGAAATAAATGTTATTATTTCAAATACTATTGTTTTATCACGAATAGTAGAATAGTCAGAGAGAACCAAGACACGTCGCTCCTCACTTTCCGCCCGCCTTCGAGACATTACTAGTGGAATGGCGGAACTCAACTTCGCGCTTTGTCTTACCAGAGTGGAGAAATGAATATAATTAAAATACGATACCCCCGAGTGCGGTTCGAACCCAGAACCAGTCGTGTTTACAGTCAGACGCTTTCCCACTACACTACGATAGCCTCCAGTAATTACTGAAAGATATATTTTTTGATAACGCACTTCCTTATTTACATTGTCTACATTTTTTTTAAACGACGCTTTGAAACTATTGGAGGCAAATTAATCATAGTTTTAATTTTTTTGCAATTAATAAATGAAATACTTAGAACCTAAATTTTAAAACTTCCTCAAATTGTCATATAAATGCACTACTATCAGTATACTAGTATTAAAGTTCTTTTGATATATGTAGACTTAAGAGTTTGAATTCGATCAAGTCAAATATTTGTGTTTCTCAAATGTCAGTCAGACACTCATATTTCTTGTTATAAATTAATAACTGCCTGATCATAATACTAGATCAGATAGACCAGCATGAGAACAAAAGTTTTACTAATTCGTAAAATCAAGATTTTCATTTTCTTTTGAGATAGCACATCTAATATTGTATGATTATTATTATACTTTATTATTAATTCATATTAATTGTGATTCCATTTCTTGTGATTGCTTATTAAATTATTGCATTATTTACGCAGCAAATTGGTCAGTAAATTAAAGAGAGCCACTAAATTAATTAACTCGCGAGTATAATGTTTGCTTTGATAGTTACAGTAATAACGATGGTTCTAAAAGATTAAGAGAAAATATACGAGTCATCATGAAAGTCGAAAAATTATGTCATTAATGAGGAAATTAATATATGCAGATTAAAGATCTACGAACATACAATCGACTTAGTACTACAGATTTATGTGTACTAGCGCCCCATTGACCTGGGAAATATGCGTTCCCTCAACAACGTATTTAATGTACTTCTAATGTATTATTATGAAAAATATTGATTTTCTACTACCCCGCTAGGGACAAAGTCTGAAGTAAAGTAGGTAAGTAATATATTGAATATAGAGAAAGACTCTTTTTATATTTAAAGCCAGGATTATTTATTAAATAGAATATTTTACTTTTTAATACAAATAGATGTATTTGTAATAATTGAATCGGTGACTGCAGAAACAACGTAAGTCACAAAAAATGCAAAAATTCGTAATCGATTTAAACTAGCTTATAAAAGCAAGTTATACACTTTTTTTTCCCTCCTGCAAAATATGAAAATCCGGGCTTACATTGTTTCTGCACTCACCGATTCAATGATGACTCTAATAAGAATTATACATTTTTGGTATAAATTTACTAAAATATTTACAATCAATCATAAATTTTATAATATTATTTACGTAGTAGATTTTCATGCTTATCCCTACGTAGCCTGAGCCAAATCGTCTATGTTCGTTTTTCTGACTCCTCGCACAGCACAGCACTGATTAATACTTATGAAAATAATACTTACTTACTTACATTAATTACTGAAACGCAATACATTACTGCCATTATATTGTTGAGGCTTTCATTACATTAACAAGAGCAAGATTACACAGGCCAATAAACGTATTAGTATGTACTACTAGGAAGTGAGCCGCGTGCTGTCGATTTTTTATAGGCTCTTCATCTATCGGCATCGGCATCTAGCCCTATTCAGAGCTCTAAATCTGAATGACCAACTGAGACCTTTTATTCGCTGCTTTTTCATCGTTTTTTTTTTGACTCACACATACGTCATCTTGCTGCCTCGCTCTTGATACGGTCGACATTAAGACTGAGTTAGTATTCGTATATTTGTAAATTTTAGTAAAATGGTTTATGAGTTAAAAAAACAGGTTAGATAAATGAAGCTGCAAAATGAGTTAGGATATTAATATTATAAGCTATTTGTTGATTAATGAGTTATATAAGGTTTTACCATAATCGCCATGCTTGGCAGGCGGCCTGGCGTCTGTAGTAAACCAAAATCTTTAGAGGAGGACGCTGCTATCCATCCATTGTTAGTTAAATTCCTTTAGGCGAATTTTACGACATCCACGGGAGATGAAGTAGTGCTATTCTTAGCCCGGCAGCCACACGTCTAGGGACAAGAAAAAGTATCGATACCTTTTGATATCGAGTAGTTTTTCTTTCGATACCAATACTTTTGTACTCGATAATTTTATTCGATACTTGTACTCAACGAGTACGTTTTGATTGGTATTGTAACGAATAAATTACATAATTTTGCTTTTCGCCTCATGCCAATGGCGAAATTGGCAACGGCGTTTTGTTCAATCATGCTGAAGTTTTTTAAGCAATACACATTCAGTTCTTTCACAGACTCACAGTTCACTCGTTTAATCAATCACTTACTCACTTGTTCGTCATTGACTGATGTTATGAAGAATCTTTACATATTTTTCGATTCTTTTCTAAACATTACGCTTTTTTATATTATTTTTTTATTAATTTATTTTATTAAGATTACCAACAGTTTTTTATTAACATAAAAGGGGTAAGCGAGATTGATACAGTAAGAATCAAGCATGTTGCTCAGGCGGTTTGGGCATGTCGAGAGGATAAGTGATGAAAGAATAGTAAAAAAGATTTATGAAACAAAAATGAGCGGCAGGGGGAGGCCTCAGTTAATCTTCGCAGTATCAATGATACCGGAGGAAGATCATGTAAAAAGCACGAGGATCCCCCGGGAGGCTTGTATGAAGAGGTTAAAAATTGCTGTGTACGGCCCTCCGGTGTGGCCCTCCGTTCTCCTCGCACAGGATTAAGCGTGAAGCTAAGTAAGTAAATGTAAAAAAAAATGCTTACAGGCAAGTAAGCAAAATTTTTGCAAATAATGTAATACCACTTAAAGGTAACCATCGCATGCATAGTGGGATGAGAGAAAACCTAATGTTAAGACATACAGTAGATAACGTTCTACTTTCCACTGAGATCGAGATATTGCGCGTAGCGTAATTCAACGCAGCCATTTATCTTTCCGGCCGACGAATATAATCCCAGTGAGAATTGAAATTGAAACCACCGCCATTCGTGTTTACTGTCAAATACTATCCCACTGCGCTACAATGGTCCCTTTCGACTATGTTTGATTATTATTCGATTTATTATTTTAACATAAAGTAGGTACTCACTATTATTTTGTGCTGTGTATAGGTATTTGAATCATAATGCGGTCTAGCAAGAGTGAACTTTGGCAGTATTTTGTCAAGATTAAGAACAACGAGGTGAAAATATTTGATAATTTGAAGTATCGTATACTATTGGTCGATATTTTCATTAGTACGATACTTTTTTTTTGATACTATTCATGAGTACCGTATCGATACTTTCTATTCGATATCATGTCCCTAAATACGACCCGCTCTACCACCTTTGGACAAATACGTATAGAGCGTTGGAGAGCATCACCCTATACGCCATATCCAAGGCAGTGAAAAAAAATAATAATATCCTTCAGAATATTTTTACATAAAGTAAAGAAAGTCAATAAATACTTAAAGTAATGGATATTCGAATGGAATCAAAATGGAAACCTAGTCATACCATACGTACATTTAGTGTACCTTGACCTTTGTTTGTTTTCCTACACAATTCTATTGACAAACTATGAGAACTGAGAAATTGTAGCTTAAAGAAGGTAGTTATTTGTTCTTATTTTCTCATTACAAAGCATGTACAACGTTTATTCAAGGCTACTGTCGTGCCAAATAACTTCAAGACTTACGCTACCTTCAAACTTTATTACCCATAAGGATAGGCGCTATACGGACTTTGTATATATTCTTTGAATTATTTAAATAAATACTAAGAATAATTGCAAGCAGTAAGTTAAAGTATACCCATGCAATGTAATATAATTTTCAGCAACAGATTTAGATCATATAGAATTTTTAAACTTATTTCAATTCATTGTCGTCGTCGTATCAACCTTGCGACTTCCACCTGGGTCTGCCCACGGAGTAAAAAGATTGTCGAGTGACGACCACGTTCTCGAGGTAAATTTCATCTGTGCAGTAATACTCTATAAACCATCTGAGTTATTGTAATCACATAATTTAGAAGTGATATTGCTATAGTTTAAAGTTATATGAACACCAATAACACTTTATTTACAGTTTAAATGAGATTATAAATTAAAACGAAACTGTTAATTACAATAAAAAAACGAAAAAAACATAAGAATTTCAGTCGTTAATTAGTAGTTAATGTTACAAGTAAAAGAAATAGCACAGCTGTTTTGTGGTTTGGTCCCCACTCCAAGAAATGAAATTTTTCATTTCCTGGGTTTGGTAACAAGGCAAAGCGCGGCGTTTAGTTCTGCCACTCAGCACACAATGCCTCAATTCCATGGAAAGTGGGGAAAGGAGTGTCTTAACACTAGGCTCCCTCTGCCTACTCTGCTACATGCGGGATACAACGTGAAGCTATGTATGTATGTATGTACAAATTGTCGCGCGGAAAATAATTATCTATCAAAAAACTTGACTACAAATAATTCCAAAATTGCGAAATGATTGTAGATTTTCGGATCACTGTTTATCTTGTAGAGCGTAGGTGCAAAACGACAAAGCAATAAATTACTTAAGCAGTGTAAAAATGTACATAATTATAAATTCAGGCAATGTGTGTTTATAATCATTTATATAGCTTAGGAATATCTCAAATGATATACATGCAAATAATATTGCAAAAGATTAAAAAAGTATAGCATATGATAATTCTACTAATAGTTTTGAATCAATTCACGTGTTTTTTAAAATTTGTTAGACAAAAAAGTGAAGGCAATATGCCGGCATAATCTGAAATGTAAATCAGACGTTTCTCCAGTTTAGACGCATTATTATTTTTGACAACAATGGTACCAGATCCATTAGTTTCCTAAAACAGAGTATTCGTGCAAAAGAAATTATAGCAACTCAGATGTTCTTCTTATCCTAATTAGTAGATTGTGTGTCATTGAGAGCAGCGATATCAACATCGTAACAATGAAAACGAGGGCTATTTTATGGAATAATATGTCCCTAGCATATTATTAGGTAAGTCAAAAAGTTCGTCTGCTTTTTTACCCGATTTTAAAGAGCCTTATTTATGCAGACAACGGTATTTTTATTCAATGATATATTGACCGCTTTGTTCGATAACCTTCGCCCATTGCCTCGGCAGATCCATGATTCCTTTCTCCCAGAACGTCTTGTCCATCTCGTCGAAATACTGAGTGAGATGATTTTTTATAGCCTCCAAAGATTCAAATGTTGTGCCATCAAGGGAGTTCTGGAGAGACCTGAACGAGTGATAATCAGATGGTGCAAGGTCGGGACTATAAGCTGAGTGCGGCAGCACATCCCAGTCAAGCTCCGCCAATTTTTGCCGGGTGGCCAAACTTTTGAGTGGTTTCGCATTATCATGTTGAAAAGTGACGCCCCCCCTGTTTGACAATTTCGGGCACTTGCAGCCTTCAAATTTTCGTGTTGTCTGCAGTAGACGACGGAATTGATCCTCTGACCCATTGGAAGCAGCTCAAAATACACGACGCCCTTACAGTCCCACCAGAAGCTCAGCATAACCTCCTTCTGATGAATTTCGGGTTTAGGGATAGCTGCGGCCTGAAAACCTCTGGGGACCTAACTTCTTTTCTGTGTTACGTTTCTCTAAAGTATCCATTTTTCATCGCCGGTTATCAATCTCCTCAGAAATGGCTCATTTGAGTTCTTCCGGAGGAGTACGTGACAGGTATCGACTCGCCTTCAAGCTGCTTATCATTGAGGTCGTGTGGTAGCCAGATATTCCGCTTGCACGAGAAACCTGCATCATAGAGGCAATTCTAAACGGTTCCGTAGGAGAGTCCTGTTACATCTTCAATTTCTTTTATGGTCAAACCTGGGTTCGTAGTAACCAGGCTTACGACTTTGTCGGTCTCCACAACATTGGATCGCCCTGACCTCGGTTCATCTACGAGATTGAAGTTTCCAGCTTTGAAACGGGTGAATCGCTTTTCGACTGTGGATTTATGTACTGTGTTTTCGTCGTACACTGCACATATCCTTCGGGTTATTTGCGCTGCAATTATGCCTTCACTGTAGGAGAACAACATAATGTGTCGGAAATGCGTATTTTTGTCCTCCATTGCAAACAGCTGCCAATTCCGCAAACAAAACTGTAAAGTTGTAACCGGTATACCGTCGCGCCGCCATGGGTCTGCTACTGAATGTAAACACCCAGCCGCACTCTCAGGCGGAATTAGCTCAGCACAAGAATTTCGAAAATGTGGTCCCAGAAATCCGACGAACTTTTTGACTTACCTAATACATATATTGTTATTAGCCACACTACGAATGTTGCAGAGTACCTCTAAACACGGTGGTTGAACTTTTTACTACACCTTGTTTGCCCTCTTCATGTTGAAGTTGGGGAGCAGTTGCCGAATCACACTGTTAACCTAGTGTAATGCTAAACGACCATCTTTTAGCCCTAAGATCAGTATGGAGGCCTCAGACAAAGCCTAGCCGACATTACATCCAGGCCCTCTACAAGAGACAGCACAGGACAGAAGCAGCCGAACACTAAGAGCAACCGAACATGATCAATGTTCGGATACTAAGTATTCAGTATTGGGCAAAACATAAAATACTTAATTTACATTTAGTATATTATAAATTAATAATAAATTATGCTTTGTATTTTTAATTACCTAACATTATTATTTATTTTTTGTTTTTCATAAGGTGCGGAAAAAAAAGCTTTTATTTGTTACATAAGTTTATGTTCTATAATTTCGACTGCATTAATTAGTGATAGCTAATATCAAAATGTAATTTATGTTATAATTATGAATTTTATGTGTAAAATTTAAATTCATTACAAAGAATTCAAACTCTACGTATATCAATTATATTATAAAATCTTGTCAGTTGTCATTTTTTGATCTTTTAAGTACGTAGATTGCAGAGTACCGATTAGAGGTCACAATATCATCACAACGAGTCCTTGAACACACTTTAATATAGACAATAGCATCAATAATATCTTGTTTATTTTTTTAACGAACCTCGCGCGCCTTCACGCCTCGCCGTAGTGATTGAAATTGCTTCATGTAGATATTTCAGTATAACCTGTCAAGCAATTTATAGGATTTAAAACTATAATAATTACGTAACAACTCAAAAGTGTGCTTATAATATTATACTGTGTAACTCCGCCAAATTCCCATCTTTGTAAATTTCAAATACGTAATGTTTGTAAAGTCATGCTTCCTAGTTGTGGTTGTTCGAGATAATTTCATCTTTATAACTTTTATCGTCGTTGTTATCTACTTTTACCCAACAGATAATAACAGATTATAACTCTAGTATTTGTTACTTTAGATACTACGCGTACTATCTAGCAAATTACTTATCATACTAAAGACGGTTAGATATCTGACGTGTGCCAGTATGGTTTTAATGTTTAAAATATGAAACTTACACACCAAACATTTTTGTAATTAACTCTTTTATATAAAAATATCATTCGTGTAGACAAATTACTTTTTTTATTTTTCACATAAACTTATATCTACATAAATAGCAATTGTCGAAATGTATGTACGCGCTACATACATTTCGGGAGCTATCATCCGAAAGAACAGAGCAAAAATGGATAATTCTTATTTTTATGTATATTTTATTGTAAAGACAAAGTTTGTTTATAAAAATAAAGAATTGAATTGATTTTTTTTTAATCTGATAATATAAAAAAATTGTGATGATCGAATGAGACAGCATACTGCGAGAGATTCTCTGCTCTACTGTAAAATTTCCAAAATTTTTAATAGACGAACTACTCAATTCCGATATGTCTATTGAATTTACCGAAAGCATAAGAGTTAGTCTGGAACCAAAAAAACAATATAGCCATGCGAAGTTTGCCAATACTATGAAATATTTTTAAAAAAGATTGTTTTATCACCGGGTGGACCATTAAGAATTTGATAGTCATTAGTAGCTATATTTATTTTAATTTCATTCATACAGCAGATAAGAATATTTATGTAAGTACTTATCTACTCTAATTCAGAACTATATATATGCTCATTTTAAATCGCGTACCTATTCACTAATTCATTTTACATTTTTGCGAAGATCTTAGGGATTACGCTGTACGTCAATTTTTGCTTAAAAAGATACAACAATGCTGGGCACTATCCATTTATCCTTATGTAAACTTACCGGAAAAATGCGCGTGTCGTAAGTATAAACATATTAGATATAGTGTATATAATGATGAAACAACAAGATCTTAATGAATAAACTATTATAATATTTATAGCCCGGAAATAAATCTAACCAATGAATTGAAACTGATAATGTTACATTTATATACTCTTCTGCAGAAAAAAAAGAAATGGGTACAAAATAGACCACCGTGGCGCAGGCACTGACAGTAAACACGATTGGTTGTCTCTTCGAATTCTACTCTGGGGAATGAAAATAAAATATAAGGAATATTTAAATTATTTTTATTAGTTCCCTTAGACAAAACCCGCGGCGTTGAGTTATCTCACTTAATGGATCCGTAAACGGAGTGTCTAGGTCGCCTCTGACTATCCTGCTATACCGAATTTATTCTGACATTATTGAGTCTTATAGTGTTCGAATATGGTGAGGAGTCCTTAAGACAATAAATTTATATGAAATGTATACTTAGTAAAACATAATATGTAGAATACTATTTCATAAGAAAAATCAAAATAAAAATATTGTGCAAATTCAATATTATTGACACTATAAGAATATCTTAGTAAAGATAAGGAAATGATAATAAACAAAGGAAGAGAAGGTTTCAATAAATATACCTAAAGAGTAATCACATAGTAATATATATTTTTTAATTTAATACAATGATTGAAACAAATTTGAATTTTATAACAATGATTGAAATATTAACAAAAAAGAAAACCGACGCAATAAAAAGTAAAATTATTACTAATAACCTACTCATGAGATCTTAACTAAATCTGAATCAGACCACATCAGAAGCACCAGCTATCATATAATAAAAGAATCACCATAGCTGGTTCAATAAGTCAAAGTTATGTGATAACTCATATAAAATATAGAGTCGAATTGAGAACCTCCTTCTTTAATGGAATCGGTTACGAAGGAACTGGCTCTTAGACTGGAGACGTTAGTTACACATGTCAATAAAATACATTAAAAATCTATACTTAGTCACTATTACCCTCTCAAAACTAGGTCGATGTTTTTTATGTACTTATCAAATGACACGGGGTATTGATCTCAATTGATTGTCTACCGCCAATATTGTACTACAAAAATGTATAAGGCTCTGTGCTCTCCAACATCAGTTTTTTAATACATAAAAACAAAAAAGTTGTACAAAAATAATTATTAAAATTGGTTCACCAAGTAAAAAGTTATTTACAACTTAAAACAGTAATTTAATAGTACACATAAAAAACACAATCGAATTCCGAATCTTCTCGTTTTTTGGAAGTCGGTCAAAAAGAGTATAGTTATCTAGAGTAGGCACTCTATCTATACTGACGGCTTGGATTAGTTTCTGTTCGAATTATTATTTTACCTAAGACTAATACAAAAATCGTAATGTATAATAGCACAATATTTTGCAGAAAAAAAAGTGGGATATATAAATATTTCTATCATTGCCCATTAATTAACCTGAAAAATGAATCTCTGATCTCTGATGAAAAATCTCTGATCGATCTAGGTGTACATCCTGAAACACTTAAATCTTTTTTAACTTTCTAACTAAGTTACTTGTTATTATTCTGATACCATTCGTCTCTTTTCTATACTTACAAAAATGCTCTTGCTTTCGGATTAAAATAATCCCATATTACACAGAATTATCCATTTTGAAACAATAAAATAATAAAGATAATACGATTATTGTGATATAATTTTGAAAAAACATTTGAAATACGCTATTTGAGATATTTTTGTGTTACAATAACTAAAACGTATTATGAAGAGCTACTAAATCAGATGAACTAATTTTATTTACAAATATACCATGTAACAACAATATTTTTATTTTTCATTACATATTATTTGTACTCCTGCAACAAATAACTTAGCAATCTATTCATTCGTCTAATATGTACTTTTAAAAAATAAAGGCGCCTCTATATATTATGGTCAATGTAGCATAGAGAATACATGTTATATGATATGTAATATAATTGATCTTCTGGTAATTAATTTACAAAATAAGTCTAATCATTCGTTGCATTAAAAGTATTTTTTTTCTTGTTTTGCGTTCTTTGACATATTTGATATAATATCCAAATTAGCTATTCAGGACGTCACTTTCGAAATATTAACTATCATTAAATCGCATTACAATCCTGCTCAATAATTATGAACCTATACGTGATTAATATGCTTTATAATTTTAGTTTTCAAGTTTGAAACAAATCAGATCACAATAACGTTAGTATATATTCATGAGAGCAAGATTATTTTTTGTTATTAACTTAAAAGTTTAAAAATTTTCATCCAATTTTTTCAAAAAGTAACTTTATTTGTTATTTTTTTATATCTAGTGTGTAAATCTATTATAAAGACGAATCTTTCTCAATTCATCATTGCTTTCTAATAAAGAATATTCCTTGGAGAGCTTATAAAAGACAATATACCGTTACCTTGTCTTCCTAAATTTAAAACATCAGGAACACTGAGCAAAATTGATTCTGTCAGACGATTTTGTGCGGTAGTATATAGTAGCTTGCAATAACAAAAAAGGATGCACGAATAGTTGAAGAATTTAAAAAATAACATTTATTTAAATATAAAAAATAAACAAAATATATACTTTTTGCCGTACGAGTGTGCCAAACATGTCTGAAAAAACAGAGTTAAAATTTTATAGACTTGCCAAAAACCATTCATATCACAAATAACAAACACATTTCTCTGAAATATGCACAGGATTTGAACTATTACAGTAAAGTAGATTTAATTTTCACAAGAAAATATTTATATAGAGTTATAAAAAGAAAAAACCCTCTAACGTAACAACAAATACAATTCGATTGCGGTGCATAAGCCGAGTAAATTAATCGTGATTCGTGAGTGAGTGTTTTGTTTCCTCCAAAAAAATCATCAATCCTGTCAAATTTCATCTGTGGTAATTAAATTGTGTTTTTTTTTGGTGGTAGGAGGTTCGTCCTCCGTCTGGCTCGCGACCACTATCATGTCAAAGACGAACCGCCAATTCCCACCCATCCTTTCCCCAAAATGTGGTGGTTCCGATAGCGGACTACTACATTATCCTCCCTTTCCATCTGAATCCTCTAGGTTGGCAACGCATCTAGTACATCTCTTGTGTTGTAGATGTTCATGGGCGAAGGTAACCACTTACCATCAGGCGGTCCTTCTGCTCGTTTGCCATCCGGTATCCATAAAAAAAAAAAGAAAAAACAATAAGTGTTCATACTTATATGCTATGCACAGTTTTAGTAAATTTTGTATATTTAAAGATTATAACGTATTTATAACAATTCTTGTACATTTTGGAGTGCTATGGTTAAAAATGTTGCAGGATTGCCGTCGTACAGTCCCGGACACTATGATGTCGGGTACCCCCGGACACGGTTCTAAGTATTGGATTTCGCAATATTATACGAACAAACTGCAATTTAATTTTATTTTGCTTAATTATCGAAAGTACTTCAATAGGTACCATAGTATATTAAGTATTTCAGCGACAGACAACATAAGTGAAATATGTTATTGCTAGCGTTATATGCCGTAATCCAGGGGAGAACCAGTAAAAGAGAAAAATAAGAGGCAAATTAAATCACAGAAGTCTTAATCGAATCTAACCTGGACAAGACAAAAATCATGTCGAATGAGTGATATGGACGTTTCACAGGTTTCAAAAGGATACTTATACAAAATAGAATACAGTTGCATCGTTTTTATAAAAATATGTAAGTTACAGATAGAAAATAATATCAACACACTACTTTTTTCGGTTTCCGCTCGAATTCGAGGCGGAACTCAACGCCGCGTTATGTTTCATGATTATACTCGAAGTCATCTCCGAGAGATCAAACACACACACAATTAACTCTAACGTCTAACGTTGTACCACTGCTTCACGATGGCTTCAAGTCTTTACCCGAGTGTAGATCAAATACACTTTTACTAGAACTTAGCCAAAAACATGTTTAACTATTAAAAAGAATGAAAAATAGAAAATTAATATATTTAATTTAATGCGATATCAAATTGTTATGTATATTTATACATATAACCATTAACTTTTGATTTTTTTTTTACTTTTTGTTATTATTCCTTCTAAGAGTACATAAAATAAATAATAATTTTGTTTTGACAAAAACATAACATAGGAAGAATTTATTTTAAATAATCATTCTCAGTATTCTCTTCTTGAATGTTATTAGTATTTTAGCTTTTACAATAACCGAATTTTATAGAGTGCAACATTAGCATCAATACAGTATTACAGGTTCCTCTTCTATTGACTCTTTAACATTGATAATGAATTTTTAGTCTACGTAATAATAGGTATTGTTCTGGTTTGCTAGCGGCAGGCATAGTGACCGTGAAGATCCACCCCCACTTAAAGATGTTAGTGAAGAGAAGTTTCAGGCCCGTCACATTTAAGTTGCTTTAGATGCCAAGGACTAGGTGGAACCTCAGCATTCCATAAAGCCGACGGCGGGTACAACTCGAGACGTGGAAAACTTGCACGAGAGATCCGACGGTTACTCATGTAAGCAGAGAAAGTTTTCTCCAAATTTATTTGAAGGATTTTAGTAAGTAATAACGAGTTCAGCTACCGGTAAGTCTGATAGAAATATGTGCATAGGTGGTCTGCGTAAAGTGTTTTTTCCCAGTGAGATAATGAAAAAGCTATTGTCCTAGTCTGCATGTATTTTCGTATTGTGTTTTGAATAAAAATGTTAAGCATATATTTTTATAAAATATATAAATAATTAACCTTACTTTCTCATAAAGCAGCTATTTGTTTACTATTTTATATAGTTAAACTGGAACCAACATACCTATTACTTATGAGGCTTAAAATATTTACGCGTTTATTACTTACAAGATATATAGTACATGTATATTTTTCCTCACAGACACACATATTTTTTAAATCATGCTTAAACTAATCTAGTTTTTATTAAATTATTCCTAAAAGAGCGTATTGATATCAATTAAATTATTAATATAATTGAGTATTACACCAAATGCAATTAAATAATATATTTTATTTATCATGTTAGAAGTTTCTATTCAAGTATACTCACGGCCTAATCCTACAAGAAAAACGGCACCAGTCGAGTCGTAACTACGAGTAGTGAAAGCAGAAATGAGAAGACATACAGATATTGTATGAGTGTAAGTAAATCTATTATGCAGGTACTTTACAAACGGGTCTGCACTGATAAGAAACTATCGTTCCTATAACTGATACGGCAACAGAACATTTACTTATGTAGTATTCATATAAATGTTCTAGTAGATGTGCTCCGGGAAATGCAGACTGTTCATTAGTTTCTATTCTATGATCTCTCGCCATAATTTTGTGCTTTTTATTAAGCAGCTTTTTGCATTCAACGTATTTTTTTATAAATTAATAATATGAAATTCTCTTTCAACGCGGTTTGTATATAAATTATGCTTTGTTAATCACTCCTAAAGCTTATAAAATATATTTTGAGAACTACGTATATTGAAAGTATGCAGTAAATGTGTATATGTGCAAATCACATAACAAAGAAGTGACAATTCAGTAAAGTAGCCTACCTGAGAATGACATGAACATAGAGAATTATAGTAATAATCATTTTAATAGGTATAGTGAGGTTTATTATTTTTGTTTATATCTACCAAACTCAAAATTATATTATATTTCAATGTAAAATATTACATTACACCGAAAAAATATAAAAGAGCGCGTAATGTAAAATACATATTCTTTATTTATTTCTAAATTCTTTACCGCACACAACTTAAGTAACGGAACGGACACTATATGTTTAATTTATTTACTTTTTCATCGGCTTCAAAAAAGAAGGAGGTTATAAATTAGGCTGATTTTTTTACCGCATAACTTTTTACTGGGTGAACCAATTTTTTCTGGCTGGCTTGTGATATGGTTCCATTTAAATTTATTTAAGATCTGATGAGTACATAGTTTATGAGTTATTCGTAATAATTGTATTTTTCAGAACATTTTTTTTATTAAAATCTTTATTATTTAATACATAGGTATTTGCCTAAAATTGGCTAAATACGTACTTATCCGGCTAGACCCTTTGAAAAGAAAACATAAAAAATTAGACATTTTTTGTTAACAAGAGTTTACTGAACTGACAAATCTAGACACCAGTGGCGAGGGGTGAAAATTTTAGTTACGCAAGCCGGTAAATTAAGAGAAGCCGACGATTTGGGGAAGTCGGTATACATATTTAGGGAAGCCGATGTATATTTAGGGAAGCCGGTACATATATTTAGGGAAGCCGGTAATTTTTTGGGAAGCCGATACATCGGCTATATGTATATTTAGGGAAAGTAGTATAGGGTGTCCAGGTATTTAGCAATTTTACTATCGAATGTTGGCGATGACCTTTTTTTAGACCTAAAAGATGTCAATAGATTGTTTTTTGGCACTTTTATATATTATATTTTCCAATATTTTCCTGGCGACCTTCTTTTTTTTTAGCTCTCACGCCTTATTTGACTTTGTTTTTTAGAGCTCCACATTTCACTGGCGAGCTTATTTCTTTTTTTTTAGATCTCATATTTGTACTTTGAAAAGTTAGGGAAGCCGGTGCGCATCGAGTTGTATGGACGCCTCGCCACTGCTAGACAGAGATCCAATGTTACTATAACTAAAAAACGAACTGTCTGTAAATAAAACCAGTAACAAAATATACGTACGAGTATATACCTAATATTAAAACATTTGTGTTTTAGTGAATGCACTGGTAACGTGCTGCGTGTGCGATACGTAGGTATACTCGTAGGTAAGCAAGTCGCGAAGTGCGCCGGAGCCCTCGTTATCAGCGGCGAGTGGAGCAAGAGCCTAATCACTTTCATTGCAACCCCGCGAAGGAGGTCGTCCGGGCTGTGCTATCACGCAGTGGAGCGTCGACGCTAGGTACGCGGTGCGAGGTACGCGGTACGCGGTACCCGGCAGCAAGCAGCAGGCAGCAGGCGGGCGGCGCGCGGCGGGCGGCGGCCGCGGCACGCAGTCGGTCTCGCGCAGTGGGTGCGCGCAGGCGTGCGCCGACACCGCGCCGACACCGCGCCGACAACGCGCCGATAACGCGCGCGATCGCGAACGTGCCCGTGCTCTCCTCGACCTCGCGTTCTCCTCTCGCGACACCCGGCCGCAGCCGGGAATGGAGGCCTGCTGCGCGATCACACCTGTCGAGGACCTCGTGGGCGACCAGGTACGACCCGCACGCACCACCACCGACAGTGTTCAGCCTCTGTCCTCGGAAACCGTTTTAAATATTACCACAAAAATATGCAAGTCCAGTAAAGTGTAGCTACCGGCTTCGAGACCGACTTCTGAGAGTACTGAATGTTCAATTTGACAGTGCGCACGACGTATGTCCAACTTTTCACATAAATAATGAATTCAAACCAAGTAAAACGTGACAGTGGCGAGATTAATTCACTAGTGGACATTTTGGCGTCTAGTATTTTATTTTCAATATTATTATAATGGCGTAATAAAGTGTATAAATAAATACACAAAATATTTGGCATTTTTATATGATCCAGTAAAATTAAGCACGAATAACAAAAAAACATTGAGTTATTTCTATTATAAAATGTTGTCGTTTATTATTAAATGTTATCAGACTGTATACTTTATAACTATCAACATATAATATCTTAGTATAATAATAATTATAGGCGGAAATGCAACGTAATAGTATTTGTTCAAAGCCCAGCGCTGAAAGTGTTTTCCGGCGGCATAGTTCGCGCTGGCGATATTGTAAAACTCGTGAAAATGAACGTTGCTTGTGCATTTGTTTTTATATTTAACAATTTGTTTAAAATACGTCATATATTCATGTACATAAATTCGGCCATTCAACAGTAATTAGAAAAAAATATATTTGTCGCTTAACAATTGTTATACATAAATATAATATAGGCATAGTAAAGTATGTCAAAATATACGTATGGAAATACGTATCTTTTGATAGAAGTAAAACTGTAAGTTCATTAACAAGATGAAAAAAATATAGTACATTATATAAAAAAACAAATAAGCGATTAGAATTTATTTCTTTATGAAAATAATGTACACATATTTTCTTATAATTTTAATATTTTTATTTTCCTTTTACACGTAACAACAAGAATAAGGATAAAACATAAAGATAAACATAAGAAGTTTTGATGCTTTAAATGTTGATGAAAATATTTTTTGTAACTTTAACGGTAAGTTAAGCATAAATCGTGTGTGCATACAAAAGACATCAACGCTATCCGACGGTACGCATATTAAAACAGTACAATGATGTGTTTAACAATAATCTAATTTAAAATGCCCATAATAAGGAAGTCGTAAAGTCTGTATAGATA
Source organism: Philaethria dido (assembly GCA_033558755.1). Classification (NCBI taxonomy): domain Eukaryota; kingdom Metazoa; phylum Arthropoda; class Insecta; order Lepidoptera; family Nymphalidae; genus Philaethria; species Philaethria dido. The sequence goes on from JAKGSA010000004.1 coordinate 613,781, forward strand.
AGCAGAATGATTAAATTTATAATATTTTTCTCCTCCACCTACATGTGCTTTTTGTGACTGTGTGTACTATACACTTGTCACTTTTATGATTAATATGCGGCGCGTAACATTGTATACATTAAAGAAAATTCATGGAAAATATATTTCTTTTAGCACTACTTATTTCACTTTACTTTCTATTTTTAACAAAATGATAAATACTCTTTAAATATTTGGTAAGCTTTACAAACTTCTATAGGCATTTGGTTTTTATTTAGAAACAAGCATGTGCTAGCACTAATAGATTAGAATAAACATTATATTTTACTATGTAAAATATTAAAAAAGCAACTTTATCCCATATAGCAGGATAGTCAGGGTGAACCTCGTATCAAGTCACGGAGTGACTTCTATATTATATAGAAGAAATATATTATTAGTTAAGTTTAATAGTAATTATAATTTATATTTATGAAATTATGATAATTTAAATTTCAAGTAAATTAAAGTAATTATTCATAAATTACACACTAACAATATGAAAAAAACGTTAAAACTTTAACGAATCATATTTTGAGATTCTACATGTAAACTAAAGAATAATATTGCGAATAAATAATTTAAAAATGTTTATACCTTAATAATAGATAGTTTAAAAATGCTTATACGTGCTTATTTATCCGCCATATTCGACGCCCAAGCCCGCCCATTATCTATTAATGTTTTCAGCGATTTCAATTACTGGCTACTTAAAGTACTATTAGATATGAACTAATAACACAGAAGAACATATATAACACAGAAATATTAATGTAGATAACTTATAAAATAACTTTAGTTCAAATATTTTCTTATATGTACATATATGTCACTAAACTAAGGTTTACAATATTTATTCATATAATAAAATCCATCACAACGCCAAACGCATTACCAATTTTAGTGAGTGTCTAAAATCCAGTTTTATAAAGAATAAATAATAAAAGTACAGTTATATGCGGGTGGAGTTAATCGTTTATTATCTACAATAGGCTCTTCGAGCTTTCTTATTCTTCAAATTAGCATATTAGCTGAACGGCTCTGAATCTATTCAATGTCAGTTGTAAATATAATCGGCAATTCGGTACAAGCGACACGAGGTGATGTCGAGACTTAAGTAGGTATATGCTTATATTTTAATAACGTCTTTTCTAATAGTTGTAACTTTGAGTTCTTATAAAAAATAGATGTAGGGAAAGGTATATTGGAAATTAGAACTTTAGACTTTTATAAAAATATTCATGAATTTACTAACATCTGTTTATGTAAATTGCACTGCGTTTTTGTAATTATTTAGTTTGGTTACACTATATAACTATATAATCAGTTGCGTTATATTAATGAAAAATAAGATATCATTCTGCGTATCCTAAATAATTAATTTATTCGTACGCATATACCGCAAATTAAAAAAAATAAAATTATGTTTTTGTAGATAGTCCCGGGCGGCGGCCGTTGGGGTGCTCCACACGCCGCCGGCCTCCTCGACTCCTGGTTTCAGATGCAGGTTTGAATTTTAATGTTTTATAAAGAAAAATATATTATATTTTAAATACAGAACACAATATTTGAAATCATTTTCATGAAACGAATGGTTAGATTATTCAATTTAATTCTTTCAGAATATAGTATATGACAAACTTTTTAAATTTAGTTAAAATATATTTAATTGATAGTTTTTCAAAAATGTTGTTTATTTATTAAATATTTATTTGTATTCTATATATAATATTACCTACAAATTAATTGCTGTAATCAATTGTCACGTATAAACAATATATTGGCAAATACATATGTAATACATACGAACGTAAATATATTTGACGATCATATTCTCAAGTTTTACAAATCTTGAACTTCTAATCAACAAATTTGCGATACAGAGTGTCAGTTTAATTTCAATAACTTTTATATATAGAATTACTAAATCCATATGAATAAAATCATTACCACATTAATAGATATACTCTGCGGCCAAAGTGAATCATTCATCTTATATACATACATACTATGTAATTAAATGAAATTCAAACAATTTTCAAAAAAGCTATTAAAAATTAAAAACGATAAAATGAAACAAAACAAGTAAATATCGTAATCATGCGTTATTTCATATTAAAATTATTCTTACATAATACTCAATCATTATCTAAATGTTTGTACCTCCTGTATTTTGCATTGAAAAGAAAAATAATAATGCGTAACGTATAAGATCTTATCAGTAGAACTATTTTTTATATTTTGTCTTATTAGACCAATAAATATTACAGTACCAATAAATATTACAGTACATACCTAACTTACAACGGTTCTTACAAATGTATATATTTTACTTTTTAATAATTCGTGCTTAAGTCTATTAAGTATCTATAATTAAATATCATATTTTCATAGTTAATTATAATGAGTTAACCTGTATACTATAATAAGTTAGTAAAAACAGCGTGTCCGACTTTATTTAACAATTCAATTTACATTGAATATAATACGAGTATACCTAATTATATGAAGTAAAATATCATTCAACTGATACTATTTGGCGGATAAGATTTAAAGTGTTTAATCGTATAGCTATTAAATTTGAACGACACATGAGTCTATCGACTTTGATTACATCCACCTGAAGAAAAATCATAAGAACAACTTAATTGCAAGAAATAAGAAAATGGCGCCTTAATAACATTTGTTTAGCACTATGGTTTTTATCAATCTCTTAATATATTTTTTATACAAAATAAATACTCCCAGTACTTCAATACTAGAGTACTTTTTATATGCAGTAACATAACAAGGGTAAATTAGACGATAACACTGTCTATTTCGCATGTATATTTCATCCTATTATATTATAAAAGGTTGTAAAATCTCCCTAATGTTAAAATTATCTTATGTATAAGATAGTAAAATGCATGTAATTTCTCTATTTCTGATAATTTGTTATTATTTTAACTTTATTATGCTCTTTAAATGACGATAAATATGGATAGATTGAGTGTATCGTAACAATTTACACGGTACATAACGTGTGCGGGGGACCATTGTCAGCAGTCAGACACCGTGTCGTGCATGGGAATCGATATACAAGAGTATGGGGTAAGACGAAGCACATTAAATTATTATCGATCAATCGATCGATGACAAATTACATTAATTTCCCGTGTAATTTTTATAAAACTGACTACCTTTAGTTTAGATATTATGATTTAGCTGTAAATGTTAAAAATTGTAAGTTCTTAGATATATCCATTATTTTTTATTTAATTAATTTTTTGTTTCTGTTTTTGCCTAGAATAGGTGTTGATGTACCTACATAAGCCTAGAATGCAAATGGTCCAATCACATCATCACGTATACAATGTAGTTTTTACAATTTTTAAGAACAAAATTTCTTTTTCTAGAATCTATGAAATAAATACTTGCAACATGTAACTTACATATCAAGTGTAAAATATTCTTATGATAGCGTAACATGATATCCATACTTATCGATATTATGAATATTTTTTCCAATGAACAAAAACTGCATTAAACCGCGGTTGTTAACTATTTATTTCCCGAACGATGTATGAATTCCGATGAATAGTTTGATAAAGCAAGAAGGCCTTGTACGTAACTGCGTTGTAAGTGAATGCTTTCTGTTATCAACGGACACGCGAGGGGCGCGTACACGCATGAGTGACGCTCTTAAACTATTTTAATATAAACGTGATTTATTTAAATCTAAATTGTTGCAAATATATTTAATTAGCAAAAATATTAATTGCTATATGCTTTTGGAGGATAATAAATATCATTTCCTTTAGTTTGACCGAACGTTTTACTTAAACCGATCTCGAATCCGAAGTTTCTCTTTACATAATATATTAATTTTTTATATATATTTTTATTAAAAAATAAACACTTTTTTATTATATAACAAAAGGGCTTTCTGAATATAAACTACGTATCGAACTGTGACCAACTCGGCGTCGCATTTTCCGGCCAATGCCGCGTGTAAAATAATATTAAACGCACCATTAGAGTTGCGCGTTCTGTGACATATAGCTATGGTTGTTGTCTTTGCTTCTATTCTTATCAGATATCTATTTCTCTAATTACTACTTTTAATTAAAAAAGAAGTGTTATTGATTCGACTCAAGTGCTTATTTTAACAGCATTGTAGTAGTAACATCTTAAAACGTGTTTTAATTCGTTAAAACTGAAAATTATTATTTAACAATATTTAAAAGACTCCAGTAAGGATATACGAATTTAAACTCTCATGGTCACATACATAAGAATAAGTTTGTTCGACGGGATATTTACCATGTATTGTTTTTATTTTGAACTCCCGATATTTCGATGCTGTTGCAAGCACCATGATCACGGGTAAACTGGAGATACTGCGAAGCCGACGGTAGTTAAGAGCAGACAGCTAGCTCTAGCAACTCTAACAACTCTAGCAACAGCATCGAAATATCGGGAGTTCAAAATAAAAACAATACATGGTAAATATTCCGTCGAACAAACTTATTCTCCAGTAAGGATGTTTAAAAAATTATGCTACGCAAACAAGAAGCTTATAATAGAACTATATCTAATCTCCATACCCCTTATTTTAATAGTCTGTGAAGTATATCTCTACACAGCCTGAAAGATTTAGCAAGTATAAGTAAGCAAAGGTGACTGTGTACATCCAAAATATATATCTTTGTTTATTTTTTAAATCATCTTTATTACATTGTAAATTATCTTGAAAAAATATCTGTACTAAAACTCGACTGTCTCACTAACGAAGGGAACAAAACTTAAAAATTTGTGCTGGTCACAGAGTTAGTAAGCTTTACATACATATATAGTATTCAAGATATTAAAATAAACTATATATCTACATGTTTTAAATATAAATAAAATCTATTTTCGACTAGTCCAAATCCAGTACAGTAGTTGGTCCCCGGTATCAATTAACATTACACACTTCAACGGATTTACTCTGTTGCGTAAGCGCAAACGTAAATGAGATTCATATAAAGAAGAGGGTCGGGGAGGGTGGAAGGGGGAATAGTGACAGGATTCACGGTCCAACTGACGAGTACAATACAATGATCGCGCTCAATACGTGATCGATTATGGGTTTGTAGTAATGTACATTTGTACAATCCATATGTTATATATGTATTATTATTTGTTATTTTGAGTATTTGTACTTAATATTGTTCCATAAAGATACACTGTTTTAATAGTTTTTCGTACTCTCGTAAGCAATGATGCCTTCATTGCATGAGGCATTTTAAGGCACAGCAATGTCGGTATAGTTAACGTAAGTTTCTCAAGGAAGCCACGATAATAGTGTATAAATTATATATATTATTTTCGTTTTCGTTTACACTTTCATCGTTTCTTAAAATATTTTCAAAAGTTATTTTATTGAGTGAAATGCTCTATTGAGATTCTATTTATTAGATTATGGAAACATAAGTCATTAATAATTTCATCGACGTTTGGATTTGTATTTAAAAAAAACACTTTGAAATGAAAACTCAGTCATGTATGTTTTATAATAAAAAATGATTTTATAGCTAATTACAAGTTTTCGTGTCATTAGAGTAGGCACTACATTGTAATAAATTTTAAAAACAGACTAAATGGTTTCAACCCTTTTGTATGATGTCACCGTTACCGTGAAATTGTTTTATTTCTATTGAACAAAAATGTATTATAATCACATCACGTATACCTATTTGCTAACTGTTAAAGTAAAACTGTATACAATAGCTAGCATAAGGTATATGTAAGGGTATTTTGCAGTGATTTGTATCTTTTTTATTTTTTGCTTTGCATATATTTTATGTTGAGGCACAAAAATATATAACTAGGGGCTACTAATATGGATTGATATATCGTTATAAAATAAAAAGCTTAAACAAATTATTTTTCTAAATTAATAGCATTGCAATTCATACAGCACGTGTCACAAAAGCTCCCAGGAAAACTTTTCTTACTTTAAGCTTCAATTTTTATTATATCGCTAGCTTATTCCCGTAAACTATTAACAAACGTACCATATAATTTTTCTAATCTGTTCCTCTATCTGTAGATGAAAGCCATACTAAAATTTGTACAGTAAATATTGAAGCATGCCCACCCAATTTACTTAGCTCGATGACATTAAATAAATGCTATGAACTATATATACACGGTGCATAATAAAATCAATGTAACATTATGGCTGTGGAACGAGTATGGTTCGACTTAATAGACATTATACAATGTTCTTATAAAGAAAACAGATATAAGGTTTAAAAGTACAGATTATAAGATGTGACCGGTGACCCAGATGCTGGTCATTATTTCCAATAAAATATTAGTATTGCTATTCAAAGAGGAAACGCGGTCAGCCTGTTGGTTACCTTTTTCATTGACACCGGTTGAGAAGTCATTACAAATTTAAATTATTTTTAATATATTTTCTTGTTCTTTTAATATTATTTTCTAAAAGAAATTTAAAATTTAATTTTACTTTAATTTAATGATGGCACCCACAAAATATGAAATATACCTACTATTTCATTGATAATGATAAAATCCGCGAACTTAGTATATCGATGTTCAAACAACAATTTACGACAGTACGAGTATATAGTCATGTGTCGCTGGAAACTTATCATGGTATCAATAAGTAAACTAAAGGAAACCTCGTTGCTTTGAACTCGTATCGCTCGCTGGTTTTGTAAGTGAGGTGTCCTCGTATGTTTACTTTTTATAAATATCTATATAGAAAACTAGACTGTAAATTTAACTTAAAAGAAATTACTTATTAAAGTTAATTAATGATATTTTATTAAAATATATGTACTTTTTGAAACTAATGAAAAAAATAGTTATAATTGATAATAATAAAGTTTTTGTGTTATATATCTGACTTATCAAAAATTTACTTCAAGGATCTCATAGTTCATTCGCATCATACAAATCCATTCATATAACATATTTCCTATTTACAAAATATTATATTTAATATATTAATTGGTCAATATTTTTAAAAACAAGTATTTAAAGAATAAAACACGAAAGCGCCTAATATAAAGAACAAAACAAAGTTCTAATTTTTTTACTAAAATAACATAGATCATAATTTACTTTAAGTGTCTTCTAACGAGATAGCAGTTAGACGACTTCAGCTGTAACTTATGAATACACATCATCTTTTAGTGAATGAGTCATTTAAGCCCGTTAATTTTTATTGCTTACTGCTTGAAACTTACTGTGTTTGTTACAAACGATTATTGATTGTGTTTAAAGGTTTTTAATTTATTTTCGTTTTTTTTACATATTTAGATTTTTTTGAAATCATGATCTTAGTATAATTGCTTAATACGTAAATGAGAAATATAAGAATCCAAGATTGTGTTTATAACTTTGCCTTAAACCATAATTCTTAGTAAAACGTAGATTATAATGTAGATATATTTATTTTGAGTAAACCATTTAAATGCCAAAAATTTGTATGGGAACAAAGGTGCACAAATTGTAAAAATATATATTAATTCATCTATAATTCTCTATTATTAACATACCTACGATAGAAAGTGACAAAAACTTTAAGTAAATTTAATTAAAAACACGAAATATTACTAATTTTCTACGTAATAAATAATTTTAATTATTTTCTTACCATATATACAATTTCTGTAAAGTGATATTACCAAGCAAGTGAGTGTAATACTATGTCTAAACTAAATAAATATTTTTTTACTTTCTTAGTGAGTACTTACATTATTTATCAGAGAAAGCTGACCAACTTAATTACTTACAGCAAATCGATTTGAATCAGCCGGTCTGTCTGTTAGGGTAAGATGTATTATATTTTTACAAGACACTTGCTACTGCAACTACTTCTTGAATTCCATATAATTGTGATAATATATATTTTTTTGCTTCACGCTGTATCCCGCACATAGCAGGGTAGGTAGAGGGAACTTGAGAACCTATTGTTAAGACACTCCGTTCTTTTTTAACATTTCCGTTCCGTCCTTTGATAATATTATAAGCCTAAAACGTATAATTGATACTAACATGTTTAGATATAATCACCTCACTGATGGACTTTTAGATTATTACTATTAAAGCAAAAAGCAACATGTTATACTTCACAGTATCACATGATTAATGATGCATGGAACAAACACATTACAATAATTATTGTAAGTTAGTGAACAATTCGCTATGATACGTATTTATTTCATCCAGAACTATCTGTAAATAAATTTCTTATTTTAATCTCCTATTTTTACAGTATCGTTTACACTATTCGGGAAAATTTGTTGTTCTTATATTTATTATATAAGTAAAGCGATTTCTTTGTAAAGTTACAAGTTTTAATATTTTATTATCTGGAAATATCGAGTGTTAAGTCTTATACATTTTTACTGCCTTATTGTAATTTCATTTTTTAAAGTGCCTTAATATTATCATTTTAACTGCGTCAATAATAGTAGGCGTTAGGATAATTATGTATATTATTACGTCAAAGCAAGATTTAGTAAATAAGGACAAAAATAAATTTATTCGACCAGTACAAAATCTGCCAGCTACAATCTAGGTTAGGGCGACGCGACCCAAAATGTTCTCCGTACGAGCGTGCGAGTGAGATGGCACTAGCTGACCTAGAGTAGCAGGTTGGGAATCCGGAAGGTAAGAAACCGGCTTCAGTGCATTTTTCCATTCAATGGAAAGCTCTGCCTTTACTTCGCAAACGGAATTTTTGAAGTACTTATGATTTTCGATTTGCTTGGACATTGAAAATTTAAATAAAGATAATTACTATTTATTGAACACTTTTTTGTAATTTACAAAATTGTTTAACACTGAATAAATAAATAACTCTTCCGTAACACATCGATTCTTTTTTATCGTGTAATAATTGGGACGATATTTAATATATTTACATATGTTTTGTTTAAACGTATTATGGCGCAATAAAAGAATAATTATGACACCTAGGAAAAAACATGAAGATAATGGAGAATAAATTTAAACATACATTTATAAATCTACACAAAAATTACTATGAAAATATTTTATTTCATCTTTGCTACTTTCGATTAAGAAGATACGCGCTCAAACGACCAATATAGACTGTATGATACCGCATTATATAGTAATTTTATCAATTATACCATGTATGAACATATCATAATAATATCTCATAACGATTAAATGATAAAAACAGTTTGTCCTGGAATTGCAACGTACGAGAACTGTCAAAGGGCTGTCATCCATTCGCAAGGCATCTCGTTACTTTCTACCCTGCGGCAGTGCTTCACACATTCCACGCGGCCTCGTCAGTGATACTATATATTTTGGTTCTTTACAACATATCATATATGTTTCTAATATGTGATTTTTAAATTTTCTCTTTTTTCTTTTAATATAATCAATATAAAAATATATTTAAGACGTAACTAAAGTTTCGTATTCCTTATGTTCCTACCTTGTCCTAATAAAAGGTGTCATCGACTTCATACCTTTGGTATATTTGCATTGGTTATCTTTTATTGACACATTCAAACAACTTATCGTTTGAGAAGTTACAAAAACGTTCACCGTGAAAATCCATTCAATGGAGTAACTATATTTTTTAAAAGAAATTACATTATTATATTCTATGCTATATATAGAAATGAGGACTTAGTACTCATTTAAGGAAATTAAAAAAAAAAACAATTAAACTGGAAACTAACTTACGACATAACAAAATCAATAGCGATATATTTATGACAAGTTAGTATGATGTAGTAATATTTAACTAATTTGATTAAAGTATGTATAGGGAGCAGTGGAGACGGTACTAGCTTCATCTTTAGGCATCCATGCCCGTATAGTTTTGTTTAACAAAACACACCGTTACCCAGCGGCGCGACGTCAGTGGGTCGGGGCGGCGTGGGGGGTGCGGGGGTGCGCCCGGGGCGGGGCGGGGCACCTGCGCGCGCGCCGACGAAAGTGATCGGCGTTGTAGACCACGCAATTTGCAGAAACGACGTACTTGTATCAACTCTGCATATATTTATGTAATGCTACTTACTATTTTTTCAATAAAAAAAATGTTGTTTGTATTTAGTGCGTAACTTAAATTATACGTGAAATAATTGACGTATAGTTTTTATTAACTACATATCAAATGCGCGTGTACGAATAAATGGTGTATTATAAAAAAAATCTTGAGCATAACACTTATTTTTTAATATTAATATCGGGCGATATTTGTATTTTGATAGTTGAAATTGTTTGTCACTTCTGTCGGCATATCTTCCGCGCCAAGTGCCGATTGAATGTTGGTCACGCGGACTGCGGAACAAGACAGGTTAACGTGCCCGATAAACACACCATCGTAATTTCATTCAAGACTTTTAAAACCTTTTTAGTCAGTGCCCTGAAACAAAAAATTTAGAGTTTTTTATCGACGATTTGTCTTTTATGTGTAAGTTGTTGTTGTTGTTGTGTAATTGGCTAAGTGACCACTCTGCATTTCTAATGACAGATAACGTAAAATGTACGTACACTCTGATGTTTTCCTTAAGTTATTCAAACTTAATTCAAAATCAAATCTCAAATTTGATTGAGAATAGTACGTATGTTTTCTAGATTTCTTGCAAGATGCTTAAAGACTTATCATATTGATATTTTAAATATAAAATACTGAATAAATAAGAATAAGTACTGCATATCTTATATATGTTAAACACTCATAACACATTGAACATTTTAGCTTCAGTCTATTCAACAGTTTGTAAAATTGACTAATATCGCAATCGTTTCTCGTATCTTTATATGAAGAAATATAGGCAGTTCAGGACTGCACGACTATGAATAGATAAATCTAGTTCTACTTTGCTACAAAGATCGAGTTTTGTAAGTAGCAAGTAACAACAATAAGTAAGTGGCTGGCGGCAGAGTTGTCGTGACAATGGTTGGAATTCACGCAGAGACGTCGGTGGCGGAGCGCGGCCGTAGAGTCAGGCCTAGCGCCGGGTCAAACATTCTAATGTATGACGCAATGCCACAACTGGATTTGCACTCGTCTCACTGATACTATATGTTAATAGCCTTTTGGACAATCTAAACCTACTGTACTCATACACACAATCAAATTCTTTTAATGTTAATTGTGTTTATGTTTAAAATAGCTACTACTATATATTCTATTTTTACGTAACCTACTATATAATCGTTTCATATTTGAATAATGTTTTTTATATAATATTTTTAGCATGTATGGAATATATATATTAACACGATTTTAGAAAATAGTTGGGTGTGTTATAGATAGATAATCGTGGTGCATGTTAGTTATACGTATTTAATCATGTGTATGAGACTGTTTATGATTTCTTTAGAACCAAATAAGTTGAGCTGAACATCACTTTAATTTTTGAAATGATAAGTGTTAATACTCCGTCAATGAAATACTTCAATGTATCATCTTCATAAAGTCAAAGTCAAAGTCAAAGTCCATAAAGTAAATGATATTTTGATTTCTCTACTCTGGTATAACAAATCGTGGCGTTGAGTTTCGCTATTTAACTCTCAATGATTCTTGACACTAGGATCTCTGCGATCATTTATGTCTTTTAATATCACTTATTTTTATACAATCTTCCTTATAAAGTATACTTTCGCATTAATTAATTGTTAGAAGCTTTATTGATTTAACGAATACTACAATACGTGTAAATTAAATGATTACTAAGCCACTCAATAAGCTAAGTAACAGTTGATGTATATTACGGAGATGATTTCTCAACTGCTAATATAATGAGTCAATGGATATGTTACATAGCAAAAGTAGTCTCGTGCGGCTTGCGTTATTATGACATCGTACAGTAAGCAGACAGCTTGGCGCGCCACTTTTTTTTTCAATAAACCTATTTCTTTTTCTTCACAAATGTCGGATGACTGAGTAGGCGGTTGTCGAGGCGGAAATTGTTAACTTTCTTTTTTATAGCCTTCGTAAATATAACGTGTTGGTCAAAGTATTTTTTAAGTATACATTTTGACTTGTGTTTTTGCTAATAAGTAGACCTGAGATTTTCTATTTAAAAGAAACTATTGAAAAACATAACAATTGAAATACCTTTATAACGTATAAAAAATATAAGTTAGAGGGCATTCTCGTCATATTTTTAGTTATGAGTCACATGAGTTCGCAAATTACGCAATCCATAATACGACTTTTAATTTATTAGATACAGGTATAATATGTATATTATTATATTATAATATGATGAGTCATAATACACTACACGTTGTTATGTAAAAATAGTCATTTGAAAGTTATATGTAATATTAATAGAATATAACAAGTCTTATCTACTTATTATAATAAGAAATAGAAGTTATAAGCTGTATTTCTTTGTAAACCTTATATTTGCACTGTCAATAAAACCAAAATTTTGAAAATAAAATTCAAGGACTGATTGATTTTAAATTGCAGATAATTTATAAAAAAAATATATAATAAGTATATTTAAAGAACTGCGACTGTAAACGCGACAGGTTGTGGGTTCGATTCCCACTCCAGGAAATGTAAAATTTAGTATTTTCAATATTTTCATTTCTTGAGTTTGGTAATAAGGCAAAGCGCGGCATTGAGTATTCTCTTTTATTTATTTTATTCACTCAACACGCAATGCCACAATTCGGCGGAAAGTGGGGAACGGAATTGTTGAAAGGGAATAGAGTGTCTTAACACTAGGTTCTCTGGTTCCCTCTGCCTGCTATATGCGGGTTACAGCGTGATTAAATTACTTTTTATTTTGATAGCATAGCATAGCTTAATTTTTTTATTCTGCTTCACGCTTTTCCCGCATAAGAAGAGTAAGGAGATAAAGAAACACGCAGATGTAATAATGTATCAGGTAAAGATACATAAAGATATCTCTTTATGTAGAAAGAGAGGAAGAAAAAAAGAAGATCTCTTTTCCGCATACTAGGGTAGGGTAGAGAAAACCTAATTTCAAAAGTGTATTCGTCCTTTACTTTCGGCCTGAAGCCAAGATTTGGTGTTAAGTGGCGAAATTCAACCTCGCACTTTCTCTTACCAGAGTGGAGAGATAAAAATAAATATATAACTACGTCCCCGAATGGGAATCCTCGAATGGGAACTCACAACCAATGCCAATTACAGTCACACGCTGTCTAATTGCGCTGCCTAATAAAAAAAAAATTAATTCTGTAAAAGTAAATTCAGGAGCCATAACGGGTTGATTGACTTATATTATATTATAGTAAATAAAGTATTTAATTAAAATATAACACTTTTCATGTTAAGCACAATAATTTATTAAATAAACATTTGTTTCATGTATGCAATTTGAGAACGAGTTTATTATATTATTGCTTTCGCATTACATTTTCTTTGTCGGTTTAGTATCCCAGCTTGCAGATGGTATTGCCTATAAATATATTCTTTCGTCATCGCCTGAGCTGAAAACATCGCCCTACTCCTCTGTAAAATTTCCATTTTTGGTCCCCATGCTGGGTCCAAAGACATATACTTTCGAAATAATTTCTTTAAAGCAGCGATTAACATTCCTAATATAAAAAACACTAATAATAAGCCGATAATTGATAGAAGTACAATATTTGCATAAATAAAACTAGAATGTGTAATAAATTGATAACGTACTTCGTTTACGAATGTGTATATCAAAAATATAAAAGAGGAAATCCATGATATTTTAATATAAGTTTTTTGTTTGATACCTAACATAAAATGGATATCTTCGGAAAATTTATTAATACCATACCATATAATAAAAACTAAGCATTCTAAAATAGTGATAAAAGTCGAAAACGCTGTTACGTACCGCCGAAAACCGTAAGCCATGACATTAATGCCGTAATCACTTAAAAATGGTATTGTTATCAAAAATATCAAAGCGATTGAACAAAATGTCATCAAACCTGGATATTTCGCTAATTTGGGAAATCTGCTCATAATCACTTCAAGTAAATTAAATAGGTATATTACAATTGTTGAAATTCCTAAGATGGTATTGCAACTAAACAGGATTATTAAATAAAACTTTCTGTTCTGATACTGAAATAAAAGCCTAGGAATTTTTTCAAAGTTAAATGACATGGGTGACTTCATCAATGCCGACGTTCGCGTTCCATATTCATAAGCGTAAGGACAGGTCATCATGGCAACTGTTAAAATATACAAAACAGTGAATATGGTACTAACAACGACACATATTACAATGTCTGAAAAACAAGGAGATCGAAATGATGCACTCGACGCCAACGTGAAAGTTAATCCTGTACCAATGTTCAAATTAAACACTACATGTATAATAGGACTTGATAGACGAAATCTCTTCTTGAATTCATTAAAATCTAAATCCAGTGAATCCTCGTATTTAGCCACTACGCCTTTCTGTAGCATAGTCCCCATTAGCAGTGCCGCAAGCGTAACTACTGGATACATTACAAAGATGGTTACAACCCATTTTAAGGATTTACTTCTCTTGAAACAACTAAGAAACGTTACTAAAGAAATGATACTTGACGCAAGACAAACTCGCCATGCAATATTAAAATCCGATCGATTATTTCTTCCTATTAAATTTTTGCGCCAATATTGATATTCCGGATAAGTCTCGTACAGATTTTCACAGTATGGATATAGATTTTGATACTTCACGCAGTCTTGGTTGACCGTGTAATTAGTAACGAGGCTGTTACAGTACTTCGAGCTCCACGATCCACATGTATAGTACGGTATTGGATTTTCGAGACTTATCAAAAAGTAATGCATAAAAAATGATGTTACTACATGATTATAAATAAGAAAGCAAGCTTGCCACCCGACTAGTATATAGCCAACAAACGCTAGGCATGGACGAATCTTCCAAACATCAATGCAGTCTCGGGTTGTAAATTGGCCTACAACGGCTTCCATGTATAACAAAGGTATACCCAAAATTATACTAAAAATTGTAAAAAATATAGTGAAACCTATAGGTCCTTGCAACATAGCGTTGTTTGGTGTGACATTAATATTTGATATTCCAATACATTGGCAAATGAGGGCCATAACATATATTTTCCTTGACTTCCATCTTTTCTTATCTTGACTTAAGTCCATCTTACACAATTAATTTGCTTATTTTGATTTCGTTATTTTCGAATCATGACCGACTAGTTATGTATGCCCTGTAATGCCATATAATTTACATCAACCACAATGAATACTTTTACTAATTAGTAATTATATACGTATATATATTTTTAATAGACAAGTTCTAATAATATTCTATGTATTGGAGAATAAAAGCTTGATCTCCAAAAAGTGTGTAATAATTATATAACAAAACATGTGTTTATTTTATTTTTTTTATATTAAAAAACAAGAGTACATTCCACAGAAATATTAATAAAGTTGTATTGTTGGCAAAAGTTAGATAGCTTTTCGTGACTTTGAGCTATAATATGTTTTATTTCCTCCTACTCATACATAGAAAAGTTTGAGAGTGCACTTAAATTCGCAAGCAAGCCGCGCAGGTGTCTACTATGCAATGAAATTGCAATTGATAAACGGCCACAGTTTCACTTTATACGTTTAGATATAGCCTGGACCCGTTCTTGTTGTTTCCACAAGGCTTTCATGTTTCACACTCGTCGTTGTGTGGTACTACTAATAACTTTATCAATATCTCTTCGTTATTTTTTATATATTATATTTATTATATACTTGCGATTTAAAACTTACTTACCTACTATTTGGAAACCTACAGTAACATAAGTTATAACTATTGTTATATAAATACCTAATACTACCGAAAAAGCTATCTGTTTTCATTTGAATTTACCGACATTTTGGATACTAACTACCAAACAAACGAGCTCACTTTTGACGAGTAAGAAATAGGTCTAGGAGTAGTCTGCAGTATATTTAGTTTGTAATAATTTTAACACTTTTTATTTACATTTTGGAGATATTTCTAAATAAATTAATTGTTAATGAATGCGCTTAATAAATTAATGAATGTCAAAATATCTGGCATATTTAATATAAAGAATTACTTATTTAATTAATTAGCGTAGATGTTTTCTTATGAAAAATACTTATTATACCGAATCTAAAAGAAAAACAAAGTTATTTGCAATGTGGACAAACTACGCTTTTCCTATCAGCAAAAATATGCATCTTCTATTTACTTTAACGTCTTATCTATTTATATTATCTAATCATTTCTGCAACGTTCCACAGTACAAAAGATAAAGTTAAAAAATACACTATTTTGCTAACCCCACCTTTATTTGTTGACCTACATTCAATTTTAGTGTAATTATTATTTAGTTTCTGTTTAGATCTATTTGTTTAAATTCTAAAATAAAACTCATCTAATATTATGTTGGCCTCCTAAGTGAAAGCAAAGCAATGGTAGCAGTTGATAATGACTATTATAATTTCAAATTACGTTAATTAACATATTTCTTAATTAAAAAAAATGTAATGGCTAAAATATTTTTGCTATTGGCGTACGGGTACGGGTCCTTTTGAAATATTATTATTTATAAGCCACTTTACTTTTTATATATGCGTAAAATTATGCTCGTGGACCAGTAAGTCTGATTGTTAAATATTACAGTTCCGCGCGTTTATAAATCGACCACTTTTTAATACACTCCAAATCTTAATACACATTTTTTTTAAACCACATCTGTATAAACATATATTTTACATATCATTTACAGCTAAGAATATGTAAACAAAACTTTTGATAGCTTTCCGCAAGTCATAAGCTTAAGATGCTTTTGATTTTGAAGCTTATCTGACTGAATGATTGTATGTGATTGTTGTGAAACTAGTTCTTGCAAATTGAAATTTGAAATATGAATCTTTCATAGTTTGATAGGACAAATTGCGGCACTGGCTTCTCTCATGTTCCTCTGCCTTCACTAGAAAACACAAAAGAGCTTTAAATAAAGAAACAAACAATAAGTGTCTTTGTGGATTTCACACATAGCAGAAGTGAATCTTCAGAAAAATCACTTACGAATGAATGTATTGAATATAGAGTATACAATTCTAATAAGAGTACTATACCAGCAGTGGTATTAGGATAATTGTAAGGTGTATTACTTTTATATTTTTTTATTATATTGTAAATTATAATATTTTATATCTAAGATACATATATGATTTATACTTATTACATATTATTCAGTTTCCATTTTTAAATTGAGTTCTGAAACGTAGCCATTCAATAAAAAAAATATTTAAAGCATCTATTGAATTAGCAGAAATTTTAAATTTTTCTATATTATGGCACGTTAAAATTACGGCAATAAATTATACTTACCCTCGTTAAAAAATTCTATACTTTACATATAATCGTAACACGTTCTTAGGCAAGCACTGTTATCATATGGAGTATCTTAAACAAACAGTCCGGATTGGACCACAGCTCGCTATTGATTTTGACTGATTAGAGAGCACAAGTGCCCGTTATTTAATCTATGTTTACAGTTCTGGTATTCAAGGGCAAATACAGGTCTTGGCATTTAAAGCTTAAGTTTTGAATAATTGGTTTTAATACTTCATATAAGTAGGTATTTATGTATGTAACGTTGCATGAATATAGATCTCTGCGTCGTAATGGTGACCATTTTCTATGAAATGCACTCCGTTGGAGTATTTTGATATATTATTACATTCCTTTATGAAATATAGTTTTAAAAAAGATTAAAATCATTGTAGTAGGTCTTTGTAAAACGGATTTTATCAAGACATTTTAAATCAAAATATTTTTTGTACGTTGATAATTTTCTTTTAAATCACAAACAAACAAAAAATCTTTTCAGGAATTGCTTCTTAACAGGTAAGTTTTGCAACACTATTTTGTGCCCACTTTTTGATTCACTTGTTAATCGGATTTGCTTGAAAATTTGCGCATGTGTCCGAATGGATCCGATGGCAATACAATAATTTTATAAGTAGTATAATATGTCATATCCTTGAAACGACGAGAACAATTACTAATAAAATGTGTTTTATAATTTTTTTCCTATGTTATGTTTTTTTTTTTTTTTTTCAATATTTCGTGAAATTTCTGGCGTTGTACAATCAGCGTAACTTAAATGAATTAATTATTATCTTAAGTATCATACAATAGATAACTTTGGCAACAATATTATTTATAGAATAATTTTAATAATTTTGTTAAGTAACAACACAATGATTAACAACAATGAGGTGAAATATGGACAACCTTAGGACAAAATATCGAAATCGTGACCAAATAATGATATGTCTAAAATAAACTTTAAATACAATTATTATAGTATGATTTGCATTATCCGCTTATCTCGCCAACTTTTCACCGTCGATAGTGCTATCCCTTTCTGCTATAGGAGGCGTGATTCGCCATTACGTGTAGAATTACACAGCGATATTGTGAAAAATATATCCGTCCTAGTCTATCATAGTGGCGACCCTTGACCTAATGGATCGATTTAGTGAATGTGGCGAGTCGGTGGCTTGCATCGATTAGTATTAATTCAGGGTACCCAGATCACAAATGATACAACTTCAGTCTTGCTTAAATGATACATCAAAATAACTTGCCTACTTGTAAAACAAAATTAATAAAAAATAAATAAGAGATATCCTTATCAAGTTTATACCTAAAAACTGAATTTTATATATTAATTTGAGGAAAAAAGAAGCCATCATGACGAAGTGAAATAAAGCCTTACTGTAAACACTATCGAAGGGATCTCAAAGAATAATTGTATTTAAATTAATTTCAATGCTAACTTTAAACAAAAACCCACATTAAATTCCGCCACTCTACATGCAATAACTTGAATTTTAGCGAAGAGCGGAGAACAGAATATGACAAACTTTAGACTAGGTTCTCTCTGCTTACCCAAAATTTTAAATATTGTTTATCAAAATCAAAAGAAACATTCTGTTTATTATATGTAATATATATTTGGAATTATAATTTTATTATTAATATTACAATATTCGATCGCGATCATACCTATTCGTAATACGTAGGTAATTACTACTACCTATAGTGCCTACTCGTCACTCCTAACATGTTATCGTTAGGGATGAAGTGAAAACCTCTTTTGACGTTTTATTTCACCTTTCAATAACAATTTATTTTAGTCTAAAAAAAATATTGTATTAATTTTAAATAATAATTAATAAATGTGTTTTTGATACCTAAGTTTTCAAACTGCAAACTACAACACTGTTCTATAAAACATTTTTTCGGCCTTGTAATGGAAAACATTAAATAATTTATAAACTTATTTTTGCTAAGCAGTATATTTCTGAGTAATATATATTGCGAATAAGCAAATATATTTAAATATTCTTGAAAAAAATATAATGTATTATTTATATTATAGTAATTGTCATTTTCATTTTATAATGTTATAACGCCTGTCGTGGCGCAGAGGCACAAGCGTGCGACTTAAAGTGATAAGTTGTAGGTTCGATTCCCACTCCAGGAAATGTAAAAGTTTAGTATTTTCATTTCCTGGATTTGGTAACAAAGCAAAGCGCGGCGTTGAGTTCCGCCACTCAACACGCGATGCCTCAATTCGGCGGAAAGTGGGGAACGGAGTGTCTCAACACTACATCTCAAGTTTCCTCCGCCTACCCTACTATATGCGGGATACAGCTTGAAGCTAAAATAAAATAAATAGTGTTATAAAATATTTGCAGTACAACAGAATTTCCCATTAACTAACTAGCTTTAACGGAAGCCAAGTTGGAGGAACATAAATCACAATAAAGACACGCATGGCTTATCTCATCGTGCTTCCGCGTCCCGGCAGTTAAGATCACAGCCTCTGATCAAACTGAATCTTTGTAAAGGCTTACAAATAACTCCCTTTCTACAAATCGCTAAATACGTAAAACATAATTAATTAAATTATTCAACTTGTACTTGTACTTGTGTTTTCTATTTCAAGGAAAAAATATGATTTCTTTAATAAATAGGTAAATATTATAAATAACAATCTTGTAGTCAATTAATTGATAATTTATGTTATCACGCTAGGTAACTAAAAACTCTAATATTTATTCATATAAAATATAAATAATATATAAAAATATAATAAATAAAATAATATAAAAATATAAACACAACAAATTAATTGTTAAATTAATAGTCAACTGTACATGGTGTGATAATATAGTACTCGTCAGATTTTATCTAATTTTAAATACAGACCACCACCAGAAGCACTAGCTATCATATTAAAAAATCATTAAAATTGCATCGAGTACATATACCGGAATCAAAATGAAGTAGAGGCCGCCCGCCTTTGACCTGGTGGTCCACTATCGCTAGAGACCTAAAACAAGAGGGGATAACCGACAACCCAGGACCGCACGTCTTGGCGCAGAAGATTAAGGAGACCCGACCCCAAATAATGGGATAAGGGGTAGAAGAAGATTAAAATTGCATCGAGTTCACCAAGTAAAAAGTTATGCGGTAGAAAAATATAGTCGAATGCATTATCTCATCGTTTTTTTAAAACTATTATAAAGTAGATATAATTAAAAATATATTTGTTAGCTCATATGCTACAAATAAATCATAACAGCTGAAAACAAACTAAAGCTAATATAATAACTCCATTTAAACCATTGAAATATAATAAAGGTAACATGAAGAAAATATGAGGCATTGTGGATTCAACCAACGTTGAATATTATCTTTTGGATGACAAATGAACTCAAACCTTTGCACGCTGCAGGTATGAGTATAAAACAAAAATTGAATACGACATAAATTTAAAACGCTATACATTGCCGTATTCGTGAGTGCATGAGAATAAAGCGCGTATGCACCCTAGCTGTGTGTAGTGATTGAGCAATATTCACGACAACTGAACGAAGCGAAGAGTTAAGCCGATTTAGATCGAGCTGATAGAAAGACCGAGCACGATGCTAATTCAAAGCATAATTTTATGTTTACGTATACGTAAGATAATAATTTTAAGATCTTAGGATGTCCTTAAGTTGACAGATATCATGTCAACTTGACTGATGATTGTGACTACAGGTTTGAGTTTTTTTATTTGACTTTGAGCGTTCTTCTATTAACAGGAATGATGATATTGTAAAACTGCAAATATCTGTCTATCTGCTAAGTAAAAAATTAAAAAGTTTTATAATCATACCTAATATTTGATAAATTTTATTCAGTATCTTCGAAGCTAAAAAAATAAAATTTAAATACTATATCTATTATTTAGTATATTATTAAAATATTTAATAAGCAGATGAAAGCCGATGTGCTTGGCTTAAGAATTCGGATTGCTTCGGCATACGAAATAGATAGTTTTCAGTGCCAGAAAACCCACAAACATTGTTATCTATTAAGTAGCAAATCCTTAGTTTTTTAAATATAAATAAATAAAAATATTTAAAAATTCGATTTCCGAGTTGATGAAATGTAATACAGAAATTAATTAAAAACCGTGTCATTTCTTACATTAGGAATAATTAATATCGCATATACAAAAAAACAGTTCACATGGACCACCACGATATTACTCGTCAAAAATTTTATATTTATAAAATACACGTTTACGAAAGTTTTATTGTCAAATAACATACAAAGTATGGGCAAAATTAAAATCAGAAATCATGTAGGTAATACAAATATAGCTAAAATAATTATCGCACTTATGCTAAACATCGTTGAAGCTTTTGTTAAATCTTATAAAACATGTTAGAAGCAATGTTGAAAATATGTATGCTAAGTTACTTAAACCATAATATGAAGAGATCGATTACAACCGAACGGTGCAGAGCCATAGAAAGTGGCGTAGCCTACGGGCCTTCTAGGCCGCGGGCCATGTCCATCTGAGACCGGCTGGGCTCATATAACGTAATCATGGCCGATGCTATTCATCATCTGTATGTATTGCTCATTCGTAACTACTTTGTGGCGTAGAGACCAAGTCTGCACGTGCTAGGCGACCACCATCAAGTTACGGTTTTAAGAAGACGATAATTATCTATCATAAATATGTTCTATATCTTATGAAATATGACATATCAAATTAACAGCAAAATATATCGATTCATCACTTTATCTATTTAGTTATCTACATATATGTAAAACGTTCGTGTTACTGAGTGACTATAGTGGCCGTAGAAAGCTGAAATTCGGCATGTTTCCTCCTTGGGGAGCGTAAGGTAACACTAAGAGAGGATTCATCGAAATTTCAATTAAAACGAGAAATTACAGATTTTTATATTTTTTAGTCCTTACAAGCCAAGTCGCGGAATACAACTAGTTAACTGTAAATAATGTTCGTGTAAAATTATATATAATATTAGTACTAGCAATCAGTAACAAAAAATAATGCAGCAAACTTTTCACACGTTATACTTACATAATAAGTATTGATATTATTTTTGTAATATCTTATAAGTAATTAAAGACACAGTGTAACACCCTCAGCGTATTTGAAGAATAAAACATATGAAGAAATAATTTCGATACGATTAGACATTGACGTGAGTGCGGGACTCTAAAAACCATCAAAGCGCTGATCAATAGAGCTACGTTATCTTCCAATCAATCTCCCCACCTGCACTGTTCAGTAGTAAATCTTCATTATTGTCGTTTTTTACCAATTTACTGTTATTTTGACCATTCACCGACGAATCGCCGCGCGCTTAAACGCTGCCACGAGACGTTAATGGTGAATTGGAATGCTATAAACAATCAAATGCAAAATACCTATCAAGATTTCACAATTGTATACGCGATACGTTCATATTTTTGTTTTAAGTGCCTATTAATTATGTGTGACACAATTATGTAGTGAATATTATGTTTATTGTATTGTCATAGGCACTTAATAGAGATTGTCGTTATTTAAGACTGTGTTTTTATACATATAATTATATTTTTTTTTCTAAAAGCTTAACATTTATAAATAATTTATAAATTCTAATCAAATATTAAATGATAACTTTATTTGTTGCTTATCAATAAAAATTAAGAAGAAAAAATAAACAAAAGATTAAAGTGGGGAACGGAATTGTTGAAAGAGAACGGAGTGTCTTAAGACTAGGTTCTCAGGTTCCCTCTGCCTACCCTGCTATATGCGGGATACAAGGTGAAGCTATAAAAATTTAAGCTGGTATAAACCAACTTAAATGTTTTTAAGCAATTTCCATTATTTTTTTTAAATAAATATCCTCCAACTAACAACAAACAAAAATTATTAATAAGTCTAGACATTCATATGCCATCCAATAATACCAAAATATTGACTATATAATCAATAAGAAATTTTTCTTGCAAATATTTAAGTTAGTACAAAGTACGTTTACAATTTTCTCTTTATATCGATTTGCTGTAGCGATATCAGCTTTGATACAAGACATCAAGTTACTATCCATCAAACTGGTTACAAGTTAAGACTGACTCTGATCGTCATTAAATGTGACCGAAAAGGATTTAAACTAGTCTTAATAAGGAAGGCTTTGGTTACTATACTGTACTATAGTGAACTTACTCGATGCCCTAAGTTAAGTAAGATTGTATTGCAGTATGATGTTGTTGTTAACGTCTTGTGGTCATCGAATTTGGACTTTAGGAAACTATACCTACATACCCGCCGTCTCGACGCTCGTTTCGTTGTAACTGCCTTCAACATATACCTATAGTAATAAATATGTATAAGGAATGTAGTAAATCGCTTTTATGTGCTTATACGAGTATATCCCTACAGTGGGACAAAATCTGATAGTAAACGCGATGGTTTTGGGTTTGACTCTTACTCCGGGGAATGATTATATTTAAGCTATTTTCATTTCTTCTACTTAGTAAAAAAAAATAGGCATTGAGTACCGCCAATCAACAAGCAAAGCCTTGATTTTTGCCGCGACTGTGACGACTTCGGGCAGAGAGAGGAGTTTCATTACAATAAGTTATCTCTGTTACGAGCTAAAAAAATACGTTCATATTCAAGAATATCTAAACTAGTAGAGATATGAAATACTTAAAAATAACTTTTACTGATTCGTAAATACCCAAGGATTTTCACCAAGAAAACTAAGATAAAATTGGACGAAACATATTAAGTACTATAATAATAACCACGTAACTTTGTAGGTCATGATAGTATGGTACGTACACCATACATCAACAATATAAACGTAATAACCTAATTTAGCAAACTAGAATTAACTTTTTAATTTATACTAGAAATGCAGTAAAAATATACTTATAAACATTAGAAAGAAAAACAGTAACTTTAATGATCGTATATGTTAGACGTCCATTAATTAGTTAATTGTTGTATAATAAAAAACATTAGACGCGTTGTATGTGTTTATCCATTACATACTAATTAAATGAAAATGAGATCAAAATAAATAATGTGGCCGCACGTGAGTGTACCTACAAGCATGTACGTGCGCTGCGGCTTGCGGCGCGTTTGCGTCGCGTGGGCGGCCGCGTCGTTTCCCGCGACCCCGACAGTTATATCAATATGCTGACTGACGACTCTTAAATTGATGGCATTCACAATTATGCGCATAATGCAAACACCATACACAACTTATCTTAATACTTTCGACAATAAAATTGCTCATCTCCACCATTCCAAAGACGTGAGCCAAATCTCTAAAATTGTCAACATTTTTCCTTATACATTAAGAAAATATAATATAATATACTATTTAAGTAATAAAGTACCATAGCAGTGAGTACTTATAAAATGTTACAAATATATTTAATTAAAAAAATACAAATAATAAGTTACTACTTCATGCTACAATCTAATAAATAATTTTATGAATATAAATTTATTATAACGTATATTATTAAAATAATATAATAACAAAAGGTATAAAATATACTTAAATTAGCGCGTGCTAATTCTTATTTGCAATTTTTGTCAGTTTTTATTTGATATTAGTTATTTAAGTACGATATACAGCAGGTACATAAACAAGATATGTCAAACGTATAAATTGCACATTATTCTATTTTTAATAAAAATTAAATAACTACTAATATCTAACAAGATCCTAGCCAGTCGAGTCCGTTGCCATTGATGGTGACATCATCGCGTAGTAATTTTAATTCTGAACTCTATATAAGTGTCTTGGTTTTGTTAAAATGAATTAGGATATTGAATTTTGATATTTACATAAAATATCGTAACTTGTCTTATTTTATGAATATGTGCCATTATATTTTAAAGAATGATTTTTTTTTGTCCTCATACCTACTAAGATTCAGTCAATTTGATTTTTTTGTCACGTACCTACGCAACATAGATTTAAAATCTTGGAATAATTACTTATAAAAAATAAATGCTAAAATAAATAATTAAATTTATTTTATTTAAATCATTTGGTTTTATTTTGTAAAATAGTCAAAAGCTATAAAGATAAGCTAAGCTCAACAGAGGCATGACACGTTAAATTCAAAGATGTGATATTTACATCCGATGCTAATGAGATATCAATGGCAAAAGTTCCGTTATCATTTAGCCAGATTACAGCAATTCGTTTCCATTGATAAAAAAATTACAAATGACTAATTCTTCGAACATTTTAATAGGCTATAAAATATGTAAGTTTTAAGTAGGTGATTAGTTTGGTTTTAGAAACAGTTTGTAAGTTAATAATCAATGGCAATTCAAGTTCGCTTTCTACAATAAAAATATGTATGAAATTGACCGATATGTGTAGGCATATTCGGCGACGGACACATGAGTTGTTAAAGTAAGTCATTCTCTTATTTAGGCCTTACATACAGTTTACACATGGTTTGTAAATGCTTTTAAATGTAGTTTCACCTCTCCGATTTCCCGATACTTGTCGGTAATCAAACTTTGCGAGTAAAATTTGTTCCACTTTGCATTTACCATTTGAATTGTTTTTAAGTATTTTAAATTTATATTCTTCATTTTACAGATTCTTATAGGATTATATAATAATTACATACAAACATAATTCCATATCTCAAGTAATATCGTTAATTTGCTAAAAAGTATACCTAATTAAAACTCAGAAGATATAGTTCGATCACTTTGTCATTTAAATATATAAATGAATATTTATTAAAAAATAGAAGGTATATCATCATTTATTATATTTTATATCTATATAAATAAACTACACATCTTTGTTAAATTTTCCAATATAGTGGAGGAGTATTGTAAAATTTAACAGAGATGACTTATCTAAGCAGTTAAAATCATTATTTTTTATTAGGGTAAGTTAGATATAAAACACAAGAACTCTTGTATTATAGCTTAATAATTTATAGGCAATTTTAATTTATTCTACTACTTGTTAAAAAAAAACTTAAAAATCAAATACTAAGCAAAATATATAATATAAACAAATAAAGAAGTAAAAAAATATTATAATTCTTTTACAGTTACAATATCAAATCAATTTTATTCATGTGCTAATTTTCAGCATAAGTGTATCATAATTCCTTCACAGTGAATTAGAGTTATTGTGTTTATAAGTCTACAAGGAATTAAGCGTTTTACTAAATGTAAAGTTGTTTAATAGCCATTTACAACTTACGTCAATACAGGTCGTGATGAAGCGATTAGCTTTTGACTGACAGTTAGATTTGGCAGGCACGGGCACGCGTTCTCCGCTAAGTAGCTACTTCAAAATCATACTACTGCCGCAAACAAAAAAGCATGAAGTATATTATGGCAGTGTATTTTATTATTAATATATCGTATCGAATAGTATACCGGATTGCACACGAAGCATGTAGCTTGTGGGTTCACACGTCCCTTGACGGATAGTTTAAAATTTAAAATATATTGTCGATTGTTCTGATTAAACAAAGGATATTAAGCGAATAACAAAATGATCTATCTAGGTTCTGTCATTTATCATTATGAAATTCGTAAACAAACACGACTAATATACAATATTTTACCCAAGCTTAAAAAATGTTTGAAAGTAAAAATATATATATTTTTAAAAATACTCATAAATTATATGTAGATTTATTAATAAAATGATGTACCAAGTACAAAATAATAACATAACGTTCTATATTTCAATTAACTTAACATTTTTTCTATATTAAACGCAACTCTTCTATAAGATTACTTTACCTAATCTCTTTGTAATCAGTGGTTTAATATGGGTCAAAAAATAGACAATTCTCCTTAATGACGGAATCGTGAGGAGCATGCGAACATAAAGCCTCGATACCATCGCGCTTTGCGATATTTCCGGCAGCGGCGTGGGCGTCACAGGTCTATACATACATTCCCGACGCGAAAATATTTTATAATTAAAACATCATTTCCTTTTGGAATGTCTATATTTTGGTGTATGAGTATTTTATTTAAAATATATTATTTTAACATAAATTTTAAAAAGTGAAAGTGGAAAAAGAGGAAGTGGAAAAAGAGGACCACCAATGCAACGCATGACTTTCACAGACACGACCTTCAGTAATGAAGACCACGACCACGAAGAAAATATAATTTTTAAGTTATAGTTTTCGACATAAATAAAAAAAAATCCTTAGTTGTCCATGGATACTAGCTGCCGGACTTATCGCGTAGCTGAGAGAGATGTTTACTGGGCTCCTTTAAAAATCAATTCATCATCATCATTCATTCAATTCATCTCCACTGTCCGCGCTCCTCTCTCTTCTTAAGCAAATTTGAAAAGATACTGCTATTAAAAATATACTAACTAATTATAATAAAGGTCAATTAAACATTATGAACTAATTTAAATATGCCCAAAAGTGTGCGCGCGCATTTATTGACGTGTCACTCTACACTCCACCCCCGCAGGCCGCCCGCCCTCCGCCGTGATTGGACGACTACTAGGAAAATGAAAATATGTACTGCTTTGAATAATAATCGTACATACAACTAGTTTTACTTCCTCTGATTTTATATTATATTTTAATAAAAATATTATGAATTAAAGGATAAAGTAACCACAACAGTCACTTTCAGAGACGTAAATCAGTGTGGAAATAACAATAAGCCGTTGCAAATACACAAGTATTTATATCGCTATATTATCAGTTAAATTCATTATAAAGTCTCTTTGTTCATTTATATTTATTTACTTAAACATTTAAAAAAATTCTGTGTAAAAATAATGATTCTACATTCCATAAATAGTATTAATTCTATTTAATCTTATATAACATATAACTACATTAACCACTGGTATAACAATCCATTGCCTCTACTAGGGAAGCATTATAATATTAAAATTCTTACTTTTTTTAAATGTTGTCCGACTATAGATAATAAACGCAAATAATGCAGACGAATACCATAACAAATCTCACTAAGCTATTTTTCGTTATTTCCTTACTCTATTTTTGTCACGTTGTCGAAGAGATAGCAATAAATTTTTGACTTATGATTCTAATATTAGTACTTAGTTTTTACATAAAATCACACGTTTATTTTATTAAGTAACTACAATATTTTCACCTTTTTTCGAGAATCTATTATTCATAATAATAAGAAATTAAAACTCTTCATATTAATTTCTAGCTAGACCAATAATTGAATTCTTCTTTGACAAAAAATTAAATTTACCAATACAACATTTAAACAAACAATGATTTTAAGCCAAAATCGCTAGCAACAAGTTTACCGTAATGATAAAAATGTTTACAACGTACGACCTTAAAAAATACTTTTCAGATTACCAATACTTAATGGAGAAACGATAACACAATAGTCTGTTAGTAATATTGTTAAAGGTTACTCTTGTACGGTGGCCAAAGGTCGGGTACAGAACAAAATGTATTTAGCGCTCTAGGATTTAATGTCAAAACAGCCTCTTAGTCATCTATCTGTAAATGTTATGAAATTAAACAAAATACAGTTCATATAATAACAACGTTCTAGCATAACATGACTAGAAAAATATTTGATGGCTTCTTTATAATCGTATAGCAATATTACGTTTCATTTCCTAACAACATATAATCCAGTATAATGTTTTACGAGCTTATATCGTATGCCAAGCTAAAATAGAACAAATTATTGCGAGTGAAAGATGACTATCTAGTGGACCGACACTGCCCCCACATCCCCCACGGACCCATTCAATTACGCTGAACAAGTTATGCGTTTTTTATTGCACTCCTCTATAAAACTGACGCCTCGATTATTAAGAACTATTTAAGACGATATGACTCGTGTCGGTTCAATGGAAAATTGATGCTTAGGAACATCATATGGTTTATTACGACGTAAAGAACACAGACAGATCATAAAAATTAAGTAGCCTAAAAATTAATCAACAATAAATTGCCACATAATTGTATAAATATTATTTAGATGAAATTATTCGTCAGTAAACTTGATCTATTTAATAGATAAAAACATAATATTTTATTCATATATATATTTTTATTTTTATTACGTTTTTATTATTTATGCCTATATTTATCTGTTTATCTACTACCTAATATTGTAAGAAAACCTTTTAGACATACTTTTTGCCGTCCAATTTTCTTGAAAATTTGTATACCTACATGCTGAATCCGATAGCCATATGAAAATATTTTCATAATAATGACCTGAAAAAATAATTTTAGCTTGTTCCTTTTAGTTTCTTTATATGAATTCCTTAATGCTATTCCAAAATTTTTTTTAATATAAAAGTACATAATAGACAAAAATCTAACAACTATGTTATATACGCAAATTGTCTCCTTTTTATAATACGTTTTCTTAAATGTTAACAAAAATTTAATAGAATTATAATATTCATAATAGAAGAATATTTATTATATTTATGAGGACTAATTTTAAAGTAACAATCACTGACAATCACAGATCACACTTTTTTAGAAAAAGAAAAATTTAATACATCTATTTAAATTGCAGAATTAAATTTGCAGAATGTATTGACATTCTATGCATTGGCTCCGCTGATGTTTTTTCGGCAGTAAAACTAATTAAACGGTCTTTAGTTTTTCCATATTCAGTGATTTGTGGTTACTTTTTTAAGAAATATTAATCAAAACTTAGGACTTACTTTATTATTTGTTTTATCTTTACCGGATTTTTCTAAATTATAAGTACAGCTATGACGCAGTTAAAAAATAGGTCAATCTTTATACTAAATGAAAAAAATATCCATTTTGGAAAAAATAAATATTTTTCCTGAAAATGTTTATAATATATTCAAAGTTCTCATTTTCAATGACAAGAACGAAATCCGAGATGGTCCCGACGGCAAGCGTGCCACAATCCATTACAGAACAGTGGGCTGAGGGTGGCATCTACCGTCCATTAGCTAATTAGCGCCACCGAACCCCCTTCTTACCAGATTGCTAACGCGCCGTGTCTTTGGTTGCTAATTGATTTTTGTAATTAAATATCTCATGATTTCTGCAATTAATTATATAAAAAGTAGTTCAATGTATAACAGGAAACTCAAGCCTTCATTTAAAATATTTGAATTTGATAATGGTATCTCAATTAAGTAAAAAAATATTATGTTTAGTGAAATTTAAGAATTTAAATGAAATCGTTTTATATAAACGCATGTCCTAATTAAGTGCTTATAATAACAAATATTTGGCTACTCAAGTACTGTATAGTATTTATTTTACTTTCTTATCATGATATACGTCGTCATAACGCAATTGGGTAAATATATTAATAGAGGCGTTTCCAAGATGTGGTTAGAAATTTGCCTTTGTCTCTAATGGACTGCAACTAAATATGTAGTTCCTTTCTTTAATCTTCCTGCCTTACAGTTTTGTTTTAGTTTTTCAGATTTAAGTTCTATTTTTGACAAATGTTATTATGTGTATAATATGGCAATGAAAAACTGGAGAAATGTATTATATACTAGCTGTTACCCGCAGCTTCGTTCATGTGGTCAATGTTAGTAGTACTACATACTATAGTGTACAATGCATATATACGTTAATTTGAAATAAAACTTTTTACACAATCTTATAAATTAAACGCATTTCTATGGTACCGTTGTTGATTTCTTAAAAATAAATACTACATAAATAGTATGTATTTATGAAACTGAATTTTATACATTTATTACACTTATTTCAATTTATTACAATATATTTATTACTTTGCGGATGTGTACTTTCGTGCTATTGCTACATTACAGAAGTGTTAGAATACATCTAGAGAAGACAAAGCCAATAAATACATGACATCCCTAATAAATCACACCCTTGCACATTGCACTATTTCACCGCAATGACGCCATCAAATTAAAAAGTTAAACTTTCCCCCGAAGGGTTTGTATTATCACGACTATCTAATGAGGTAATGGACAACAGAGGGGGCACATCGACACGTGGCGCACACGCGACCCGTTCTCCAAATAATTTCATTATTAAAAAGGAGCCTGAAGAGTACAAATGTAGCACATTATAATCGTGACCTCGTGTCACATTGCTATAGTGTCACTTCCGTGTCAAATTACGCTTATATATCTCTGTAAAGGAATGTTTTATTACAATCCATTTTTCCATGTTTCGATTACCATATTAACCATCAAATATATATTTACCATCAAATAATGATTTTTATTTATTGGGTTAAGTAAATAGAAATAAAGTCGTATAAAATCGATATTTTCAAATCGATATATTTGCATATATTATGGAAAACATTCAAAAGACTAGCAAACTAAGCTATACGTTCACATTTCGCTATAGCAACATACAACTGATTCAACTTTTAAAAATATTTTTCAAAATCATTTTGTTTATTTGCGGAAATTCAGTTACGCAAATGTTTAATTTTTAATTTTCACAATGAAATTGATTAAATGCAAAGATTATTGATGCTAAAAAAAAAAATATTTTGTACAATATTAAATGTTATGGTACTTGTCTTTTAAATGACACATATTACAAAATCCAAAGTCTAGCTTTTGGAAAATAATTGAAGTTTATGAAGTAACTTTAATTATATTATATCAGCTATAAATGATGTATTGTCATAATAGTCAATTAATAAAATGATGAGTTACAGACATTACCCAAAAACTGCTCAGCGGGTACAATAATAATTATGGGAGCATTCATTAATAGCTGACCGCTGACAAACGGTGCCTTTGCCCCCCATTGCCCTCTCTTTACCCTATTATTCCTATAAGCCCCGGTCTCCTTCCCCATCCCTTGACTGGCCGGCCACCCATCTCCTCCCCATTCGGCCAGGTGTAAAACTGCCCGGTCACGGAAAGACAGACATGCAATGCGGCTAATATGTTTTTATTATTAAAGTAAGCTACACGTATTGCATCCCTTCGACGCAGGGGGATGACCTATGAATATTTATGCGGTGATTTGTTTATGGCGCTAAATGGTTTCTGTGGTATGCCGATGGTAATAGATAATGTATTTATATAAGTATCTTTACGAATATATTCGATATTTTTTAGTTTTTGGCCTGAAATTTGAGCGGTTGTATTCTTAATACAAATATAAATAGTCGTATAAAATGTTACTTAAACATGTATTCAAGACTATGGCTTTTAATTAAAACTGAAATGTTTTAAAAATATTATTTACTGTAAGACTAAGACTAAGGTTTATTACGTTGCACTGGTTATATCATTGGTGAGTCAGATGTTCTCTCAACAAAACTGTCCATGTTTAATGTTATGTTGAAAGCTGATGAGTAATCGGTGATGTGAGAGTCATATCAAGTTTAGTATCGAGTTATCTTTATGTTTGTATCGTCAGAAAGTCCCGCTTCCTTCTTTATTACAGGATCAGATGGTAGATACGATTACGCTACTTAATACATCGCGCAATCACCTGAAAAGTTTTTTAAGTTAATAGTTGCAAAAATTGTTATAATCTTTATAATTTCATATTTCTATTGTTATATCTGGTTCACTTTTCTCGCGGATTAATAGAGTAACGCTATTCCAAGTTACAAAATAAATACCGAGATTCTAGAGTAGAAAATTCAAAAATCTAAAATATGTATAAGCTAGAGCTTGGATGAATTTAATTATATCTTTTACGATTAAACTTTTATAAAATATAATAAAATAATGTTTAGGAATGATATACATTTTTTTTAACTAATAGCCCCATTAACGCTTAAAATACACCTCACCTTATCAACGTCACCATGACACTTTATACTAGAGTGTCAAAAATATGATAATGTAAATAAAATTTATTTTTATAACTTACTGTTTGGCGAAGTGATTAGTGCTCAACTGGCACGCTCGAAACGCCATATGATAAGAACCAAACCATAACTTACTGTATTTCTGATAAACTATTATAAAAAACATTGTTTCTTCATGTGCATTATATGTATGTTAATTTTCATACTACTCCATCCGCATAGTTTTCACAAAAATGAATCCAAAACTTTTTCTTTACTTATTGATATAATGATAATCAAAGTAAGTGTCATACAAAATACTTGAGTTAAGAAAATTTTGTAACTTTTAAAAGCGTTTTCCAAAAGCACAAAGCCATTAAATTTTGATATCGGTAAGAGGTCGTAAATTTCCATTGCACCATTAAATTCAGCACAACTTCACCAAAAGAATTCGGTATATCAAGTGCACTAAATGATGTAGAGATAATACCGGTAATATAGATATAAAGGTTTCTAGCGTGGAATGCATTGTGTCGTAATTGTTCGCGTGCTTTGCGCCCGGTCACTAACTGACGCCCGGGGAGCGCTCAGTGCAGCTTTGAAAGCATACCATGAACTGTGACACGACTGATGATATAGTACTTTCGTTCCGTACCCGTGCTATAAGTATAATATAAAATAAGTTGCATATTCCGTGCTCTTTAGCACACGTGGTCGTACTTTGTTTAAATAAAACCTACTTACTTTTAAAATAAATTAAATTACAAAGAAAAAATGCATATATTTAGTTGACGTTTATAATATAATGTAGATACCTGTAAGTTCCATGTAAGATTTTTTATTTACCAGCAGCTGCAGAAAAACCCGCTAAAAAGATATAGATCTTTTTACGTTAACTACTGAAATAAGTACGAGTATTCAAAATCGCATGCAATTTTTATAGAAATATATACCCGGGTAATTACATTATTGTATCCGATAGTCCCTCCATCGCTGTTACATAACATTTACTGTCAATTCATTTTTTGACTTCACAGCGCCACCCTCGACCCATCGCTTACCAAAAAATTATGGGAAACGCAAACATTACTCGAATTACAATGTCTTTTTCTCCTCTATATAGTGGTGCCGTGGGACTTAATGTGAAAATTATTTTATTAGTATGACATGTTTGCGTTATGCTTCATTAAACTTCATAATTCTTTGTCATTAGATATTAATTGTTGCTTATTCTGAAATAATATAGCTTATTTTTTGACTTTACATCATTATATATATGTGTCCGTATATTGAGATATAATAGGATGACCGACTTTTTATTTTAATATGGTAATATTTATTACAAATAAAAACTAATAAATTATCTATATATTTTCTAGGTTTTTTTTTCATAGCTTCACGCTGCATTCCGCATATAGCAGGATAGGTAGAAGGAACCTGTGAACCTAGTGTAAAGATACTTCGTGCCCCACTTCCCGCTGAATTTAAGCATTGCGTGCTGAGTGGTGGAACTCAACGCCACGCTTTGCCTTGTTACCAAACCCAGGAAATGAAAATACTAAACTTTTACATTTCCTGGAGTAGGAATCGAACCCAAAACTTGTCGCGTCTACGATCGCACGCTTTTGCGTCTGCGCTACGACAAGCGTTATAGGTAGATATTTAGTGTCTAAATATTTAAAAAAAAAATCTAAACATAATTATATTTTTCAGTTATCGCTTATTTGAGTATGTTCAATATACGTGTGTTTGAATATCTTTTATATTTCAGTTTCAGTAGTCTTAGAGCATGATAAAACCTACTTTATAGGCGGCCCTTCTTTGAGTGGGCGGCGTTAACTATCGATCGCCGCCCGCCTAGCGCCGCCCAGCCCCACAAGGACCATTGCTTCACAATGTACATTTTTTATTAT
The DNA here is from genome assembly GCA_033558755.1 of Philaethria dido. Taxonomy (NCBI): domain Eukaryota; kingdom Metazoa; phylum Arthropoda; class Insecta; order Lepidoptera; family Nymphalidae; genus Philaethria; species Philaethria dido. The sequence goes on from JAKGSA010000004.1 coordinate 648,847, forward strand.
AAAGTTTGATTGCTCATAATCCATCATAGTCGAAAAGCATGTAGATATAGAGTACTCATAATGCTATCTATTATTGTTCATATGTGTGACGACCTAATGCAAGATTCAATTAGTTGAGTAAATAGAAACTATTACATATGAGTGCAATGTGTGGTGGCAAAGTTAATAAGGTAAATTAACTTTGTATTCATTATGAACAAATACATAAATTCTATCAAAACGTTTAAAAATAACAGCTTTTGACCTTATACTTTGCGTGCTTATAAATAATTATTAAATGTAAGTACATTTAAAGTTAATTTAGAATAGGGTATTATAGACTACCTCCGGCATCGCATAGGTGTCACTTCGTAACCTGTTTTTATTTGCAAATTGAATCTTACGGCGCCGTACTTAGACACAGAATATGGATTTACAAATGTAAGTAATCTTCGCAATGTGTACTGAAGAATGAGTTAGCGTGGGTGTCCAGTTGAATTATGGAAATGGATCGTCGGCACGGGCCAACGTGCTGTTCAAACAATGCCATAACGGGATAAAGTCGCTTTAATACCTTAGCTGAATATATTATCAAAATGGCTGACTACACATATCAGAATATTATAAATAGAATATGAAAACTTTGAAACAAGATTTTATAAATGTGTCAGAACGCATTTTTACTATAGCTATTAAAATATATCGTGACGAACAAGATTTTTCTGAAATTATCATTATCAATCCAATTTGTACACCAAAAGCTTTTACAATCCATATTAATATTACAAATGGGAAAATGTGTTTGTTTATTTTTCTTTCACGTCGTTACAAAGCGATATTTTGTTATGGATTTTTGGAGTGGGGATAGTTGGGCCCCATGAGTGGCATATGCTACTTTTTACTGTAGTAAAACATCGCAGTCTCACGGGAAGATCCATAATAATAGGTACGTACTCGTATATGAGGACACCATACCCATGTGTCATTTATTATGAAGTTATTGTTAATTCCCATTGACCATACGAGTGAAACACCGTAGGTAACATCTATGTATATATATAACTCATTAAAAATAACAACAGCAATTTTAAGTAGTTATTTCACGATTAATCGGTGACAATCGTTTGTTTTCTAATAGTCTAGATTTGAGAAAAAATATAAACAAATTAATTATAAGTTATACTTACAACCACTAATAAAGCAAATAATTTAATAGAAAACGTGTATTTTAATATTATGTCGTGGTCATTACAAAGCACTCGCGATAGTCGAACAAATCACAAAAAATAATTTGTTGTCTTACACATAGAATCATTCACAGCTAGCCTAGTAACGAGCTAGGCGACTATATGTACTTATGCCCCTTTTCCCGAGTCGAGCAACAAGAGCAGGCATTTATAAAAGCAAGAGAAAATTGCTTTCATATATTGCGGCTCGTCACGCGAACCGTCCGTGATTGGTGGACAAACGTAGAAATGGCAGCGGAAACTCGGAAAGCTTTTTGTTGGCGATAAACGTTTTATGGACAATTCCTTTTTTGTGCTCTATAATTGAAATTCAATGATATCTACCCTATTAATTGATAAATTGGTTAATTTGCAATAATTGCCTATGGTAACACAGATCAATAATATTACAGAGATATCAATAGCACTTGCAATAAAAAATAGTGACGTTACACTTATATGAAGTATAAGTTAGTATGTATTATACTTAGCAACATTTTAATTTATTACTGACTGTCTTTATTACTTGCTATATCTAAAAAAAGTTAAATAGTCATAGTTGTAAGCTATTTGTTATATATATATTTATTTTTGGGTAATTTATATTGTCGTATTAGGTAATAAAAAATATTTGCATTTTTCCCGATATCAGAAATCAGAGAGATCCAAGAATCCAAGCATGTCAAGATATTCCGTTCTCCACAGTTTTCGCCTGAATTCATGACATTGCTTTTTGAGCGGCAGAACTCAGCGCAGCGTGTTTAGACAATAAAAAGAATAAAATAGATATAATATAAAAGAGAGCCGTTGAATAAATTTCTATTAATTATATTTTTTTAAAACTTATCTCTGAACGCAGACGATAAAAGTAGACCAGATATAAATCGAAAGTAGTCCGAAGCCCAACTGCACTGATAAAATGAAATTTTAAAACATACTTATACGTCACTGAGCCACAATCAACAATTACTGTGCTATTGGTCGAAATACAAGAGGCGTCACAACGCTTTACGGCGTCCATTGTAGTAGTAGTAGTAAATTCATCGTATTATCTTAGAGACGACCAATCATACATATGTATATACACGTAAATATAACACTCATATAAGTCACAAACATATAAAAATAGTTGTTTTTTTATATATTTATATTATAAATATTAGTTGACGCCTGTCTTAGTGCAGAGGTACAAGCGTGCTACTGTAAACGCGACAGGTTGTGGGTTCGAATACCCCTCCCGTACTAAATATTATTTAATATTTTCATTTCCTCGCTCTGGTAACCAAGCATAGCGCGTTCTGCCACATACACTTGCACTATCCTGATCCTTCTGGAATCAGGGATATTATAAGAACATCGTAATATCCTAGGATCAAGACACGTGGGAAAATTTTCAAGAAAAATAAAAATAGTGACGCGAGATTTTTTTACAAATGAAACTAATAAAAGCGTGTTAAGCGTACTTACTTAAGACCTGTACAAATCAGAACAATTTAGATTAGTATGAAGGTATCTTGTTAAACTTTGTATACAAAAAATTAAGTTAGTACCTATATAAATTATACTTTTCACATGTATTTTGCAGGAAGCGCACTTCTAACCTTGTACATTAATCATCTTAAAAAGCCATAATTTTTATGAATTATTAATTAATATAGCAAATAATGTTAAACATGTGAAAGTTTGAATGTCAATTAATTATATTTAATTTAGATCTTCCAATATCGCGAGATGAAGCTAATACGTTATTTTTTAAAATGATATTTTATATACACAACCAACAGTTAAGTGAAACTGAAAAATTATTACTATCATTTTTTGGTGAATTAGCACTGCATACTTGGGATATGTAGATCCCTATGTTCTTTATATTTACTTTTAAAATTTGTCGCTATTAGAAGGTATAGGCACAATAGTAAACTTAAAAATATAGGAAAATACGTTAATTACTTAACAAAATATATTTATTTAATTTTCTATCAAAATCTATTCTTGTCACTATCAGTATAATGTATAATACTTAATCCACTTTGATATTTGCTGCTAATAAAATGGGCTGGTATTATCGCGTGTTTAATAATAATCCATGGCAACTATGTTACTTGTGCAGCATAAGTAAATCTATGTTTCACTATCCATTTGTGACCTTTATCAAAGTGCAGTCAGGTAGCTAACGACCGAATACAGATTCATAAGTCGAAAAGTAGATATTATAAAATATTTTAATCTGTTTCCCAATAATACTTTAAAATCATTTCCTGAATAAACAAGCATAGTCGTAAAATCATATATTATGAAGCGTATCTTTAAATAAAACAGAAGCGTGGGGTCCAGATAGAAGTTGGCGTTACAAAGGCCCTGCGCGATCTGTAACACATCTAATCTATGTTGCAATTGCCTAAGCTCGTCTAGCCGTGGTGGAGGAGACGTTGGCGCAATCGTTTCGATCCGCAAAGGTCAAAGAAGGAATTCGCGCGGTCCGGCACGCTTGCGACACCACTCTACGAAGGAGGTTCCACTGCGCAAAGGGTTACCGATCTCAGCTGCGCCGAAGCAGGTTGATCTGATATTTACTCAATAATAGTTTCAAATTAAACGCTATTTTGCGATGCCTAAGTTGTACATTAACGTTCTTGCACATTATTTATGATGATTCAGTGAGGCATATGATTACTACACATTACTCACACATAAGGATATAATTTAAGAAAATTTCGTAAATTGCGACTAGATATTTTAATGTCCTAAATTTGCAAATATACAGTAGATAAAATGAGAATGTAAAATTTTTATTCATACTACAAAAATAAATATATAAGTATTATTATAGCTTTCAACCAAATGTTTGTCTGCAAATAAGAGTCAAGTTCATGAAAGTACCCTTCCATCTCTATTCACAAGAGAGTTCAAAGTGAACTAAAATGTCATGCAATGTTAGCGATTTATAAAAGCAATTCGTAAAGCGTGCGTCTCATCACCTGCGTCTGTATGTGGGCGCACCGTATTGTATGCTAATACAAAACTGCTCTGTCCACACTGCACGGAGAAATTAAAGACAGGACTGCTCTTATCTCGACATCATCATTCTCTGATATTATAAAATTTTACTCCTAACTTTAAATATTATTACAAAATTCAACTGCAGCTATTAAAACGCAATCATATCTTTAACGTATTTGTCTATTTGTTTTTTATACATGAAATAACTAGAAATATAAAATATACAACAAACGTATTCATGGCTTTAACAGACTTAAAACCAATTTCAAATAACAAGAATATCTTTGTTAACAATCTCTACTTTAGAATTTTACTTAAAAGCTGAAGCTGTCCTCTTAAAATACGCTGCCTCATGGGATTGGTTTACTGATCAAAGGATTTGCATTATAAATTTGTTGAAACATTCCTTAGAATAAATCTCAATATATACGTATTAATATTTGAATGCGTGACATTTACATCAAGATAACAAATTTAGAGTTATAGAAGCAAATGAGAGTAATTCTCTTAAAAGTAGCAAATAAATATTTACATGTATCATAACATTTTTTACAGACATCTGAGCTAGAGTCGCTGCTGTACAAGCAAGAGGGCGCCTCTCTCGCGCCCGCCCACATGGACCTTTTCGACGGTGGAACTAGTTCGCGCGACGATGCCTTCCTCCGCCCCGCCCTCTGGGAGGACATCGCGTCTTCCATCAGGAATATTGATCCTGAAAATGCGAATATGCTTGCTCCGTTGGGAGCCACCCACGTTAAGCTCGAAGCTGACGATGCGCTTCTTGAAGAATGCGCTACACCTTTACTCAGTCCGCTGGAAATCAAGACGGAAAGACTATGTGCCCCTCCCACATATGCTCACCCTCAGCCTCTTCAACATCAACCACAACAACAACCAGCGACATCATTTTCAAAATATCCCCAATCGAGGCTAGTGTACATGTCTCCCCTGACGCCGCCCGGCTCCGATCAGGGTAGCCCAGGGAATTCTATGCAGGTAGTCATAAAGTTTAATTAATAACACAGCTTTGCGATGTCTCGCGATTGTATGATGGTACCATCTTTTGCACGCGATTGTAATTGTACATGTGGCGATTATTGTATTAAAATTTTAAATGTATAATTTTTGGGCTTAAAAAGGGCTTTAAAGATAAGTAGTAAAATAATTAGCCAAACATTTATCAATAGACAATTGCAATATGTCATAAAATGTATAAGAATGTTAAGAGTATTAACAATAATTTCATACAAGGTAGAACGTATTGTTGTTATCTGCAGGGTGGACCGCGACGCACTCCGCCGCCACCGTATCACCCGCCGCCGCTGCTCCGTGCACCGCATGTACCGCCACATCCTTTACCTCAAACTCACCATCATCCCCAGGTAAATTTCTTCATAATTTAGTATTTTACATGATAAATTAATACAATAAAGTGTGTAAATTATAAATGATTTATTATTATAAAAGGCAATGCCGCAGTCTCTTCAAATGGCGCCGCAACCAGCGCCTGCGCCGGTGCATCCGCACGCGACAGTTCACCCGCGCCTTGCACCTCAATCCGTTAAATACAACAGACGCAACAACCCTGAATTAGAAAAAAGAAGGGTACACCATTGCGATTTTATAGGTAAAATGATTTACTTATTGTTTACTTATAATATTTTGACCTTCGGCAAACTCATAGTGTACTTACCTATTCAGTCCGCTACATACTCTTCAGGTACTGTGCACGCTCCTATTTATCTTAATTGAAGAATTTAAAAAAATGAATATAATTATGTATATATTTCTACGAGTGCGGATCGAAACAGAAACCAACACATTTAATATTAAATTGCTCCACAAACGGCCGAAAGCGTCGGTATTATATATATTTTGCTTTCAGACATTTCAGTAGTATGTACTTAATATGTTTTTTAAAAATGTTTACTGTTAATCTATGTATTTACATTAAAAATAATAGATAAATTTTCGGTCCTTAAATACGCAAATTATAAAATCAGTCAAATAATTTAAATTATATTAACTTCTTACTTTGAACAGCTTTTTTTTTATCAGCAAATAATTTACCACGGGTACATTAAAGTTAGTGTTGGATATGAAAGACACCATTCCAAGAAACTTAGCAGAACTTTTTTCAAATATTTTACTAGAAATATTATTAAGTATTTATTGGTGACACCATTAAAATAGACTGGAGCGAGGCTTCCATTCCTATGGCATATTATCATTTATGAAATCAAAAATTAGATTACAATATCACACATGTATCAGAATGCAATTATCAGTGTATTCATTTTCTTAAATTTTTGCCTTAAGGATCTTTAGGATCTAAGGAATCTACAAAGATTGCACGAAATTCGACTAATAGGGGGTGCAGTAACCCAAAGTGTAATGTCATAGCATACCATATAATAATATGGAAATAGCTAAAATTTTAGCTGTTTTCACGTCAGTTTATAATCTAATTTTTAACTGCGAAAGCTGCTGAGCCTAATCTATTCACCAATTCATCAATATGAGTCTGGCTTTACAATTTGGAGCTAATGGTGGTGCTGTCAAATACAAAATAATCAAAACAGTATCCACTTCTTCACCATTCAAGAGTATATCGGCTTGAACAATTTTCATTTTTGATATTCTAAATATTATGCATCGATTTTTGAGAGAGCATCATCATCATATATCAGTTATATAAGTTACGCCGCCTTTTTATTATAAAAAATTATGGTCATCAAACAATAGATACTATATCATGTTTCCAACTATATAGTAAAAAGAGAAAAGAATATTTCTTGCCACATCAACCCTCTGACCCCGTTTGCTAAATAAGACTTTGAGAAAAATAAGAACGTCATAATATTCATAACGGACGGTAGATAAAGAAATTCGGTATTTTTAAAGTTTATATGGAAAAGAATTACAGAAAATCAATATCTATCTATCTTGTAATAATGTACGTTTCCTAATATATATTTTTACAATATGCCATCCCTCCCTTGCTGAAGCAACGGGTATTTTACGCAATTTTATTATCAACAAGGCTTACTAGTAATATTTATTAAGTTCTAAATATATTGGCTGTTAGCACTCCTTCACTGCTCTTTGTTTACATACGAGTATTTAAATTGTTTTACATCGTCATTTACAATAATAACAAATCCAAAACAAATTTAAAAAACTTAACAAATATATTTTTCAGGCTGTACCAAGGTCTATACTAAAAGCTCGCACCTTAAAGCTCATCAGAGGATACATACAGGTGAAATATTTATTCGTTATTTCAAAAATCTTTACATGCGCTGCGAATACTAACTAGACCCTGCCTTTGCGACAATATCATCTGGAAATATATTATTTATATATAATATTACGTAGATAAAGTAAAATAAATAATAGTTCTTTAATATTTTATTTGTCCTGTACGGAAGATTTTTGATTACGATAAATTTGTAATAGTGGATTAGTCATCCATTTTTATATAAATATGTACAATTATACATATTTCTTTACAATGACATATAATTTCTTCAGTTAACTTTTAAATGCATAACTTAACGAGTCTAACAAATTATAAATTGTAGAGGAATTTATGGCAGCCATAAAAATTGATACTAATAACTTTATTATAATTATAATAAAAAAACTAAGTAAAGAATATAAATATGCAACACGCGAATGATAAAGGATTAACAGACATTAGCCGATTTGATTATAGTATTCATGTTCACAGGTGAGAAACCCTATACTTGCCAATGGCCTGAATGTGAGTGGAGATTCGCTCGGTCTGATGAGCTGACTCGTCACTACCGCAAACACACGGGCGCTAAGCCTTTCAAGTGTGCGGTGTGCGAGCGCTCCTTCGCGCGCTCCGACCACCTCGCGCTGCACATGAAGCGCCACCTGCCCAAAACTTCCAAATGACACCCGAGGAGAGGCGGGGACCAGGCATCCACGCCTCAACCATCTCAAGTACGCTATTATTTGTAACATTCTAAATATATTACTTATAATATACTTATTTATTTTGATATGAAATAAGCGACAATGTAATTAAGTACAAATACACAAATATATCTTTTCTCTAAACAAAGCATAACTTTTACAATTGTAAGTGGAACTTATAATTTTCATAATTTTCAGGAAGAAGGTACCGAGAACCTCTTTCTAGATTGCGATTTGGAGTCTAGCCTGATGGATACATTCTACGGCGTACTGTGATTTCACAGCGAAGGGCGCAACCACGACATTTATACATATTAAAGGAATAGATGAACAACATTTGTATCTGCTTGCGATATTAAGTAGATGTAATAAACAAGAAAAGATTACACACAAATTAATTCGTGAACGTGAGCGATGCAAATCCACAGTTAACCATAATGTAAAATAATTATAATGATTTTAAAAGCACAAAAGGTACAATCATTACCAAGGAAATCGCTTTACATATCTACATATTTAATTATTACTGTAAATTATTAGCACAGAGTCATCTATTGAAGATCCCAAAATATGTAACTGTAATTGATAAGTATTTTATAAATATTTATGTACATTAAAAATGACAATTATTTTTAATAAGACGTTATGTTTTGTGACACCTCGCTATTAAATATATTTAAGTTATTCTCATGACTCCAGTAAAATAAGTACAATTTGTATTTATTTTGGTTTATTTTGCAATTATTCAATTACGAGTACGAGTCTTAATAATAATATGCATGTTCGAGTGGTCTCCATAAAAAAATTCATGTCAAAAGAAAAATAAATAATAGTAGAATATTTGAAATGACAAATTATTTCATATTGTCATGTTTTCGTAACATACATTTATTGCTCATTGAAGTAGCAAAGGGTCACAAACACACCACGTCGTAAAAGCTCTAAGTATTCATTAGATATGATTAATTTATTGTAAGATTAAATAATATTAAGAAAGCAAGGAATATCCAAGATATTATAGATATTTTTTATGTTAATGACTTTAATAATACTACAATTAAGGGTTAGACATTAGTTTTAATTTACGAAAGCGTTTTTGGATATAACGACCTGATTTTTAATAAAAATCAGGCAACCTAATGCAGAAATAGACTTTCAAATTTTATAACTTGTAGAAAATTTGTAACCAGCGAACTTATTGAGATTAAGCACTAGTGACTGTTTTGATTATAATATCTTTTAACTTCAGGTCGTTAAATTCAGAGTCGCAGCTGTACACTTTCTAGTCTCGATTTATAACAATTTTTGTTGTTTTTAAGCACATTCATCACATCAATAATACTTTTACGTCAATCACATTAAACTTGGAAGAAATAGATACTTATATCGTAGAATCTTCGCTTCATTGAAAAGCACATTCTACTTGATGTTAAAATGCAGCAAAACTTTTAAAGTTTATAATATTTTAATTGAAAATGCTTTAGTACTTTAAGAATTAATCTATCTAATATAAAATTCAGCTAGCCTTATTGCCTCCGTCCACTGAAACAATTTACTACAAGAAACTACATGTATTAATTAAATTTAGGAGTGCCTTAACTAGACGAGACTCTTAATTGCATAATAATAGATACAATTTTATTATGTGTATATTTTTGTCACAATTGCCATCACAAATAGTCACTAGTTTCGAGATAATGTAAGTTGTGCCTACTTTTAGTGAAATCAAATATAAGGTACTTATTCTAATTATAAATATTATAAATGTCTTTATTATAACTTTGCACGTTTCTGCTTTTTATGTATATATATACATATAAATGATTTTATTATTTTATATATTCCTGTTAAACTTTTATTCAAACAAAAATTACCATGCAGTATGAAAAGTAATAAATTTTATTTTCCTGCCAGCTGTGAATGCGTTATATATTAAATTTAATATAATTCTTAATCTTGCCACTCTTTCTTTGCATTTAATAGGTATGTTATTAGTTCCTTTTGGAATATATATATATATATAAAGAAAAATATACATATAAAGAGAGCTTGATTTAGATATAAACTTCATGAATGAATATTACAATATTATTATCTTTTATTTTAATGCTTGTAGCATACAGATATATTGCGAAAGTTATTCTATTGTTAGTAAGAATTTTTTATATGATTTAAAACAATATTACAAGATGAAATGTGTATATATTTTTCATTCACACCCAATGCTTTATTTGTTTTAAATTTCGTTAAAACATTACAAGTAAAATAAGCACTGACGAGATGCATTCATTGTAAAATTTTGCAATTATTCTTCTTAAATCTTTTTTCACTTCTATTTTGTATTGTGTATAATTTTTAAATATATTTACTTTGTAACAAGTATAGTGTCAATAATATTTTTATTAGAAAACATTTGTAATAGGATATGCTATTATTTTCATTATTTAATTTAAAATAATATTTTCAAAATGAACTTATTATGCGAAAACGTATTATTCTTAAAATTAACCAAAATTGTATCTTGTCAAATCAATCTGTATTTTCATAAAAACTTTCAGTGTAATATGAGTACACACAATATGTACCATGAAGTTATTCTAAATGAAGTAGTATAAACAAAACTGGTAGGTGTTAGTTTGCCATAAATATGAGGGGATGCCATACTTTAGAATCATATATTTTAGTTTTATAAATAAATATTATTGACTTAAGCTTACATTTCTATGTGAAGAAAAAAATTGTACCTCACTTTTATTCTATACTTGCTTATTCCTCATCGTACCTTTTGAATATATCATTATGCCTAAAAATCATAAATGTTAGTTTATATTTTCACATTAATTTTACTTTTACATACATATCTAGTAATATGTTGACTAAGTCACAAAATAATTTATTACCAATGACATGTTTTTGATTTCTTTTATACACAAATATTATATACCTATTGTTTTATTTTTAATCATTTAAATTGATTAAGATAAGTATTTCAAACAAATGACCTAAGGTAACTATCGTACCTTCTATGAGAAACTATAGAAGTGATTATCTTACTCGATACATAGTCATACAGTATAAAATGTTCTAAAATTATTGTTATTTACTAGCATTCATTAAAATATTTAATATAATTTGACAAGAAATATAAATTATTATATAATATATTAGAAAAAACATTTTTTTACTAATTATGTGAATTGCTTCATGATTTATTTTGTTAACTGGCTGAAAGAGTTTCCTAAACATTTTCTTTTAAAAGATAACTGTTTTAGAAAATTTATTACTGAGAAAGAATCCTAAATGTTTGTAATTACGAATTGGTATCAAACTTGAATTCAATTAAATTTTTATCTTTTTTGTCCTTCATGAATATCTAATATATGTAAAATATGTTGCTGGTATATTCACTTGAGAACAAATTAAATTTAGTCACTGTGATATTGTATTTTCTTTTCTCTCTTTTACTTTTTTAATGTGAATAACATCTATTTTTTTATTTATTTATATTACTATTTTTTGATATTCCGATTAATTTATAAGCTTACAGCTCAAATTGAATATTAGGTAGGTACTAGACTTGGAAGTCTAAAAACATGTATGTTTCGAACATAAACATTTTCTTAGTTTGATTTGAATTCAAAACTTACTGTTTTTCTCATTAAAAGATTAAAAACTTAAAACTTTTTTTAAGTGACTAGACGATACATCTTCAAGAAAAAGGAACAGGGCACCTACTTTTTTTAATATCACGTAATTGTTTCTACACGTCTACATAATATTATTACGTCGCCCTTAATAATTTCGTATTTTTAATATATCTTCGTAAAAAAATTATGTTGCCTTACATTGCTTTGAATTAGAACTACTTTCAGTCATCATAATTGTCAAATCATAATTAGGTTACCTAGACTAATATTGATGACATAAATATAAAAAAAAATTTCGATCACAAAAAAGCTTAAGTATTTTTGTATCACAATCAGAAAATAGGAATCCATTTGCCGGCCAAATTCCAGCAGAAGTAAACGCTACGCTTGCCTAAACAGAGAGTAACGACAAAATATTTTCTAAATAAAACCTTTCTTCAGAATATAGATCGACCGACCTGTGATTGGTGTACACATAAGAAAAATAATAAGTTTCACATTTCGGGATTTAAAGTTAAAAAAGGAGAGTAGAAGCTCTCCGCTTGCGTAGTGACTCAACTCTCAAGTATTTATACTCTTATAAAGATCAACTACTTACTACAGAATTATTTATTATACATTTCAAAGATAAGAAATAGGTAAGAATTTCATGAAACATTTATCACAAACAACTACAGGTCAGAGATCCTTATTGTTAAGAACAAAACCCAGGTGGAAATATTCTATAATTGTGCGAGTTCACTAAATGAAGACAAACGGTTCTTGAGTTAAGGCACTCCACAAACGGAGACATGACATGACACTACTCTAGCCACTACGCTAGCAGAGAGTGAAGACACTTCGCAAACGGAAAGCGGAGAGCGGAGTGACTTGTGTCTCCGCCCACCCTGAAAGCGGAGAGCAGAGTGTCTTAACACTCCTTCCTTACGGTACGCGCAGAGCGGAGAGTCTTATCACTCCGAACTCACGGACGCGGAATCTTATCACTCCGTCGTTTCGGCAAGCTGAGAGCTGAGTATCTATTCACTCCGTTCCCACTGAAAGCAGAGACCGGAATGTCTTAACTCTCCGCCCGAAATTAACTCTCCGCCCTCACGGGTCGCTGTAAGCGTTGTGTCTTGTCTTATCTCTACGCTCACCCGGAAAGCGGAGAGCGGAGTGACTTATCTCTGCGCCTACTCGAAAAGCGGAGAGCGGAGTGCCTTAACAATCCGCCCTCACGGGCGCGGAGAGTCTTATCACTCTCTCCTCTAGGAAAGCGGAGGGCAGGGTGTCTTATCACTCCTGTCTTAATATTCTGTCCGCCAGGAAAGCGTAGTGTCTAAGCACTCTGATCTCTCGGTAAGCGGAGTGTCTCAACACTCTTTTCCATCGGAATGCGGAGAGTGGAGTGTCCTGACATCCGTTATTAATATAATATATATATTTTCAAATTACAGAGAAAAAAGTATATTGACACTAAGTACTGTGTGCCTACATACTTTAAAAAGCGGAAAAGTTAAGCTTAAGTTAAAAAAGTAAAAAAGAAATGTTTATTTAGATACCATTATAGTGGAAGTCCAAGTTTTTTTTACTAATATGTAAGAAGCAAAAACTTTGTATCCCTTTTTACGAAAATTGCTCGGGTATGAAACTTGGCACATTTGTAGTTTATATAGTGATGTGATGAGAGTGCAGAATACTAATATTTTTTTTTAAATAACGCATAAAAAGTATATTAAAATAATGAAATAAATGTTACACACATTACCATAGTTAGACATCCATATTGATATATAGCGACATATACATTGTTAGGCAACGCGTTGTTAACGCATCAACGGGGACATTCGTTCACCATAATAAAATACTTTTATATATCTATCTAATTTTAATATTTACTTTGTATCATGGTACTACGATCATCAAAGCAAAAAAGCAAATTAGTTCAGCTAAAAGGTGTTAGCTGAATTAATTTAGGCTTTGACATTCATTGTCTCTTAGGCGGTACGAAGTTCGCCTGGTCAACTAGTAATTTAAAAATAATCGTTCCCCCGCATGGATCGCACCCACAGCTATTGCGTTAACAGTTCAACGCTGTACCACTGCGCCACAATGACCAGACTAAGTATTTCAATGGGTCTACTAAGTATATCCTACTTTCCTAAATATCGCCTTCTGCTGCTAATCGTGTCACAGCACCAATACTCGCTTACTAGCGCTAATAGGAAAACGGTAACATCCCTAACACTTTGCACAAATAAACAACCGTTATCAAACACTTCATATAAGTTTAGATTCGACCCAACTACTCTCATTTCGGATTCGGAACCTAACGTGCAAATATATCATTTTTTCTATAAGATGTCTAACTTTTGATCTTGTTACAAATTTAGTGCTTGTGAGAAGTGAAATTCAAATAAGAATGACGGAAAAGCTGTTTTGGTTGTGTATTGCGACTTTTCTAGCCACAGTTGCGACATATTCTGTTTTAGATGGCAGTGCTGATGATGATCCTTATGACATTGACGATGAAAGCGAAGGGAGAGAAGGAAGAATTTGTAAGTATCTATAAAAACATGTTTCCAATTACGCACTTACAATAATTTACTTGTCTTGAAATACAAACTACAAATTTATTGATTATTTTAACAATCTTTTTAATCGATTTTTAGTAATAAATTTATTTTTAGTGCATTTTATTTGAAGTCTGTTTTCTCTTTTTGTTAATATCTTAACTATATAATTTTCCCGCTGAGTTTCTTGCGCCAGTTCTTCTCAGGTCTGAGGCATTAAATTTAGTGAACCGGTGGTAAATTATTTGACGTTCAAAAAATGAAGCTTGTAACTTCTTATTTTGAATAAAATTATTTGACTTTGACTTTGACTTTCAATTTTATAATTTTTCAAACATATTACATTAATGTTATATATTTGAATGATGTTATAGTGTTGATTATTTATATATATGTCCTTATAATACAATATGTTTTTTTGCTATGCTTTACGTATTAAGAAAACAACATACATATATATATAAATTTAAACTTAATTTCAATTTACACCAGCTGTTCATAGATACCGCCCAAACGCTCTAGCAAATTAAGTTATACGCGAAGCTTTAATGGTACCTACTACCGTTAGACCGACCGACTACCGAGATTTTTATTTATCTTCTCCAAGATTGTGGCAATTTTTTTAATTAACAAATCATTTAAAAGAGAATAATGCCTTAACACTAGATTCTCAGGTTCCCTCTGCCTACCCTGCTGTGTGCGTACTGTGTGGGTACAGCGAGAAGCTAAAAAAAAGACATTTTTTAAAGTTGTAGAAAACAATCCTTTGTTTTATTATTATATATTGAGCAAAACGGTTTATTTTACATTTATTTTAGTAGTAAGTATTGTCTGAGACGGTAATAAATCATGTTGGTGTATTTTTTTCAGTATTTCCTTTCGTGAGTATTGTAAGATTTGCCAATGTTGACTGTTCGAGTACTAACACCATGAACGGCACATGTCTAGCTCGCCGTGAATGCAATAACCTTAATGGTACCATAACTGGCACATGCGCGTCAAGACGAGGACGATGTTGTGTTGGTAAATATATGAAAAACGAAATGCTTTAAAAAATTGAAGTGACATTCTGTAATTTAAAATCTTTATTTTAGTTTCACGCGCTTGCGGCACGACGACAAACGTAAATAACACTTATTTCACAAGTCCTGGATATCCAGCCGCTTATGCCGGAGGTCAAGCGTGCACGATTATAGTCAACCGATGTAATAGTAATGTTTGCCAGGTGAATTTTTAATGCAATTTAGTAATTTTCAAACACAAACAAACACGCCTAGCGACAGGGGTAGGTTACCTACCGGACGAGTACTGTATAAAGTAGTATAAAACCACCAAATCTTTAAAACTTTTTTTATTTTTTTGCACTGAGCTTAAAATTTTCTATACTATATTTTAATATCTAACAACCGAATTTTAGCTGCGTATTGATTTACTGGACATGGTGCTATCTCAACCTAATGGTGACGGCGTGTGCGCAACGGATGCCCTAACAATAACCGGTGGCAACACTATAGTGCCCATTCTCTGCGGTGACAACACAGGTCAAACTCTATTTGTAGATTTCAATGGAGATGCTGCTATTACTATTACAGTAACTGCCACCCTCGCTACTACATTCACGAGGCGATGGAACATAAGACTCATACAATTAGGTTGCGACTGTCCCGGCATAGGTGTGTATTTATTTTGGTTTGGTTCTTTTCATATGTCGTTTCGAGTGTATTTATTTTATACTTAGAATATTATTTTTTATAGCTTCATGTATCTTGGTTATATGCGGGTTAAGTCACTATGTCTACCACTATTAAAACATACCCTTTACAAAAATTTAAAACATTGCTCGTTGATTTGTGAAACCTACCGCCACGCTTCGTCAAAGCGAATATAAATATAAATAATTTATAATATAAATATAATATTTTTTCCGAATAAATGACGAAACTGCGCCACGACGGCCGATCCATACATATCGTAATATTTTTCTCTTTATTCTAAAATAACGTAAGAATTAATTAATTATATATTTCAGCACCGAATGGATGCTTACAATATTACACGGGTTTAACGGGCACTATAACAAGTTTTAACTACGGCGCAGCGGCTAACACACTCTTAAGTGCGTCCTTAGTAACTGGCACAAGACAGATTGCAAATTTAAATTATGGAATATGTATTAGAATGGAAGCTGGATATTGTGCTATCCAATATGCACAGGTAAGAAAATGTATAGTTAATATATTATTTAATCTAATATTTAAAAAACAGGAATCAGTGTTAAGTAAGTAACACGACATATTATAACCTAATTTCAATATAGAAGCGATCACTTTGTCACAATTGGTTTAGATACTTGTTTACATCTATATAATTTTTTCTTTTTTTTTAAATTTAATAGTTTTAAGTCAATGAAAAAAACATAAATTATTTGAAGGTGTCATGGCAAAGTAGTAACACTTTTGCACTTTTCAACTAAACACGATAAGACAGACCCTTTATTAGAACTAAAAATTTGCATGAAGTTTCTGAGAAAAGAATTATAAGCATCGTGATCAATTGAGACACAATTATTTTCTTAACTTATCTAGCAAATGTAAAGAAAATAAGGACAGGCAACTTTTTACTTTAGAAAAGATTTATCTTTTCTATTTTTCAGAGTGCAAACGACGTTTTTTCCTTCACCGTAACGGGTGACGTGGAAGGCGTCGACGGGACAGTATTGGGCACAGCCGTGGGAGCAGTTAACGGGGCGGCGTGTACTACCGACTTCGTGGTCATACCTAACCCCGTTGTAGTTGCTACTAACGTTGCGGTCAACACCGACCGCTTCTGTGGTTTAGGATTTGTTCCCGTGCAAAGTGAGTTTTATTTCAATTTAAGTTTATTTTATATTATATCCATCATCAAGTTATAAATAATAAAATAAAATATGACGATTAAAGAATCAAAAAGAAAAATAACAATTTACTATTGTTACAGCGGGGGCTAAACCTTTCGTTTTGTACGTGGTGACAAACGGTGACGAAGGCGCTACTGCGACCACGCCTCCAGACGTCGCTAACAGAGGATTCTCTCTTGCGTACACGCAAGTCGCTTGCTAAATTTATATGTCAATTATTAAGTACTTTAAGATTATAGTTGGCATTTTATTTATAATTTTGCAAAAAAACAAAAAATCTTTGACACATTTCATAAAACTACGAAATAAATTCGCTGTAGTGATGCCGCATAAAAATATACTTATACTACTATTGTTAATGTTCCTAATTAAATAATCACAAAATAGTTTTAAAAGACTAAGAAACTCTTCAAATAATTTTTATGATCCGCTGGCCATCTTGGCAAGGGCTCGATCATGTTGAAAATATTGTCATCGGATCTAGATGCATGTAAACTTTTAAGCAAATCGGATAGCGGGAATTGGGTTTGAATCGAGTGTAGCAAATAGTTCACTTGTGTGAATGTATAAAAAGCATGTTAGTAAAAGTAAAGTATTTTTTTATACTTCTATATAGAATTATTTTAAAATAATTGAAAAGAAGACATTAATGTTATAAAAAAATAAATTTTTGTCTTTTTTTCGATAATAAGTGAAGTTTAAGTAATTTAAGTGTTAATTATATTACGATAATAAAAAAAAAATTATACTTAAAAATTGTTTTATTAAACATTCCTACAATACTACATTATGATACTGACTATACGTAATATACTGGGCTGGTGAATGTAATCCAACATTTTCAACAGTCAACAAAAATATGATAATATTGCTAGCATGTTAATGCAAAAATAAACAGTTACCAACAAAAAATCACTATGAAAATTTTATATATTTCTATGCAATAATTCGACGACAATACTATAATACCTCAAATATACATATATATTTTTGAGGTTTTACTTTTATTTTGTGGATTAATGTCAAGAGTACAAAAATTGAATACGACTTGTGAATGTTGTGACTATAAAAAATAAAAATAAATATATTTTTCATTATTCACAAATTTGCCATGTATGATATACGATGGCTTTTTAATTAATTTGCCCAAGATTTTGTTTTTGTTTAGTAACACTAATGATAATAATATCGCTATGGCCATATATTGCTATATAAAATTATCAATAATTTAAATTTTTGTATCACCATCGCATTGCTAATTAACAAATTAACAAAAATATTTTTGTTTAGCTTTTATTCATCACCTTAAAATTCTAAATTTTAACATTTTTCTAATATTTAACTATTGACTGTTGAAACATTTTTGGATATAACTATACTATTAACTACTAAGTAAGGACACCCGCTGTATATATTATACCTATACGTCATAATTATATTCGGACCATACGAAAGTATCGTATCGTTAATTTTAAAAAAAAAAGATGTTATCTATTGTCATAAAATGTTGTTACAGAGAAAGAGTGTGTAGTAGACTTTGTTACTCGACTTTACAAATACTTATTATTATAAATTAAAAACAAATTTCCTTGCTTTAAAACAAATATATTATATTGAAAAGAATATGATACTGACACGTTGCGATATTTGGATACAATAAACTTTACGGGTATCCCTACTACTAAGTCTACATTATAATAAAGCAAATATAAATTAGAACAATATTATATTAACTCAAATTACGTCCTTTTAACGAAATAAAAAATACAATATTGTTTGTCCTATTAACAGAAGACAATCGCATTAGCAAAAACAAAATTTTACTTTGAAGCCATCATCACTCTGCCACGACTTTCTAATATAATTTGTTTCATATTATCAAACCATTTGCCTATATCTGTATGGTCTCTCAAGTCTTCAAAAGCTTTACATCCCTCAATGCTGCTCAGAATACCATATACAGATATGTCAGCAAGGTTTGGTTGCTTTCCTCCTAAGAATGGTGTGCCTTTCTTAGTTACAACACTCATCCATTCATTAGCAGCGTCATACAGCGACTGTCGAACATCATCCTTAATATTATGTCTGAAACAGATATAAAAATATTGCAAATATATTTTATTATATTATTACAAATCTGTTGATATATTACATAAATTATTTTTAATAGCAAAATTATATTAAATTAACTGAGGAAAAATACAATTTATCCTTATCTGGTTTGTATATGAATCTCTCAGAAATGTGTTTAATATCACTTAGACACTGAATTATATTTAATAATAACAATAATATTATGTATATTATAATAAATCTTGACAGTTTTAACATTTCTCAATTCTTCAAATCAGTCTTGAATATCATCTTGCAATAATTACCTAGTTTTTAATCTCTTTGAAATTAGCCACATGGCAGCCGCGCCAACGTATACCATTAAGGCACATTCCCAGCTAGGAAAAGACTGCTTCCAACCACCGGCTTCCTCAAACCATTTGAAAGTTTCAAGTGATTCACTTGGAGACCTGTATACGTTTGGTGACAATGTGTGAACAAGAACTTTATCAGCCCATTGACGCCATTCACGTTCTTCCCTAAAAAAAACATAGGCTATATTTATTTTTGATAGATTTATCTTAAATTATCTAAGATTTAAACATATTTTTAACACATCTGTTTTTTTTAGATATATTACAGATTAGAACTTACGCTTCAATGACACGTTGCTTTTCATCAGGTACTGCACTATTGCTCATAACAAAATATTTATTAGTTACATCCATAGCATTCTTGCCAGCATCGGTGGTGTAGTGATACAGTGGATAAAACTTTATAATGTCATTCAATTGAAGTGATTTGTCATTCAAATATGTTTCCAAAATTGACATAATTGCAGTGCTATCTACTAGTTGCTGTAATTAATAGATAATAATTAACTATAGATTTTAAATACTTTACATAAGTTTAGAATTTGCAATACATTAGGAAATAACCTTTCTTTATTTTTATTAATACATATTGTGATAGTAATACATAAATTGTAAAATCATTTCAAAGCCAAGTCTCTTAATCACTGCTCAAATATCCAGCAAATTAAGTATTCCATACTCATTGACCCGCATAAAAATCAATATTTAGCAACTTCTGATTTTTTTACCACTATTGACCCTATTGAAAATATTTTCATATGTCAATGCTTAGACAAATACAATATTAAATGTTGCTTTCAAACACTGAAAACTACAATGAGTTTCAACAACGGACAATGAAAAACATCAAAGATCTGCAATTCTTAATTTTAACCTACTACTACTACCTACATGTCATTAATAAAAGTTAATAAACAAGGATTCTACATGGAAATAAACAAACATTCTACAGGATTAAGTCTATATCTCTGTAAAATTGAATGTAATATAAAAATAAAAAGAAAAATGTCAAATGCCAATATACCTGATAACCTCCATCCACTTTAGCAAGTAAAATTGGTACTTTTTTATAGCCTGACCATTTAATAGCTTGACGAAGGACAGCATCTACTTCAACTATCTTATAGCTTATGCCACGAGTATCCAAATAAGCTCTTACTTTACAACAAAATGGGCATGTTTGATATTGAAAAAGCACTAATTGTAAATTGCTTTTGTCAGATTCATTAATAATCTGAAAAACAGTAAAATGATATTTAATAAAATAGTACTAATATCAAGGTAACAACAGGTACACTCTTTTTTTCTGCTTTATCGTACTGTATTATTTTTGTAGACAATTACAACACCAATGCATAATATAAATATTTATCACTTTTCATCACGAATAATAACAGTTTAAATTTGAAAAAAAAACATTTTATACATAGAATACAAATACCTGCACTAACATGAACAGATACATTTTACTAGTAATATTCATATAGTAAGCAAGTATTATTAAGTACTAATTACATAATAGCACAAAATATAAAAAAATATGTCTTAATTAAAAAAAAATCCTTAATATATAACATAGTAAAAATATTAATATTATTTTACATTATGCTGAGCATGATATTTAGGAGCTTCTTTTAAAAATGCGTGATCTTCCTGTTCTGTAGGCGTGAGGGACTTCTTCGAATTTATTTTATAGTGCGTATAACCGCCATATCCAGCTCCTACTAAAATACCGACACTCGCACTTATCAGGGTTAACTTTGCAGTCGATCGAGGTAGTCGGCTTTTAGTAGAATACAAAAGCTTCGATAATTTTACATTTTCCTTCAATGAAGGCACTATAACTTTGCGAAAAATTGTAAATGTAGGACGCCACATTTTTATTTATTACATTAGATAAATAATTAAATATTTAAAAAATGTCTGAAATAATCGGCCACCTGATATTGAATAATATTGACATTTGACAATTATGGTCTAGAACTTAGACATTCCATGCATTTGACATTTCAGATCTATAAAGAAGTTACAGAATAAAAAAAATATTCTAAATAGTAAGCATATCAACATTATCTGCGTTAAGAACAACATTAAAAGTAAAGAATATACTAGTTTAGCATGCACTCCAGTTACAACTTTAATTATTCACATAAAATATATAAATTTGAGTAATTATCAAGAATATAAAATTAAACGACTTAAGAAATATTACTTTGTATTTTAGATATTCAACAATAACATAACAGATTAATAAAAGAATAATATGTTTACACAACGTTGGTTTTATTCATTTTTTTTAAATTTGTTATCGTTAAATCAATAAAAAATCGAAATACCATAGATCAACATTCCCGTTGAATATTAAAATGCACAACACTTGCTTTAAATGTCGTATTTGTGGTTGTCCGTCGTGATGTATATGCGAAACATTATTTGGGAAACTGAAGATGCTTAGTTCAGTTTTCTCATTTTTTTTCTTTAAATATAGAATCACAAAATTTAAAAGTTTATATTAATTCAGCAAAATTCTGTTTAGAAAAAAAAGAAAGGTGGGTATCTAAACAAAAGTTACTTCACGTCGTGATTTTGGCTCTTGGCGCGTTGCAAAGTTTGGACTTTTAATACGAAATAAATATAGCGTTATATTATGGAATTATTATATGTGTAGACGCGTGGTTATGCTCGAAGCATGCCGTCTACGTCGCGGTCGCGAGGCTCAGGGCGCGGGCCTGACGGCGCGCCACGGAACCAAGTCATAGCACCTATGTCGGAGCGGCAACAGTTGGCTCTGGTGATGCAAATTTCATCCCAGGACGCCCCTCCAGGTGAGGTGAATTAATAAATGTATTAATAACAACGACTAAATGGGTCATATATAACTTCCCGCCATTTTTGAATACAGTCGCTCCGACACCAGCTGAAGAACGCAAACGCAACAGACAGCAGCGAAACGAACGCGGCGAAACGCCTTTACATGTAGCTGCTATTAGAGGAGACCATGACCAAGTTAAAAGACTTCTTGACCAAGGCCAAGATCCTGATGTCCCAGATTTTGCTGGTATGTTTTATTTATTTACAAACATGTAATATGACCCCTTCATTTGACACAACACACACTCATATGTTTTAAATCATAACAATTACCTCTCTAGATAGCAAGTTATTTAATATTTTGAATAATCATCATTATTTACAATAAAGTCGAACCATTTTTATTAAAATTATGTTCGTTAAAATACTTATGTATATGTGTTTGTCTCTAAACAAATAATTTGATTTTATATAGAATCAATATAATTTTATTTAGAATACTTGTTCCTAATTTTTGTTTTTGTAATTTTATTAATATAGATGACATTTTCATCTTAATTGTTTGTCTTGTTGTAGTTCAAAAATTTATGTTCAAAAAAAATGTTTTAAAACTTTTGTTAGGCAATTTCTTAATTTATATAATTTAAAATTTTATGAATCTAATGAATGTTAAATTCTATAAAACTTTTTATATTACAATATAAAAACTCACCAGCTTATGAAGATAGAAATGAAAAGAAATTCAACAGGATTTGATTAAATGCTTTTAGTGTTCCATAAAATTCTGCACAAGAGTTACATAGAATACAATCTCTTAATTTCAAAATGTGTTATATATTTGTTTTAAATGTATTATTTTAAAATAAACATTTTTTTGAAAACTACATAATTCTTTAATAATTATATTATTTTTGAAATATTATTATATTGTAATAGTTATACCATGTTATTTAATAGTAAGCATGTTCATCAACAATATTAATTAAAAATGTATTTCTACTTCTAGGTATACCTATATATTACCAACCATTCATAATATTTACATGAATAAATTGAAAGGTGATAATAAATATTTTTTTTTCTCTATAATCTAAATATATATAAGAACCACAATTACAAATTGCATGATACTTTGATCGACAACACATTGAATTACTTACTACTTTATTGTACCATATAAGATACATTATTTATATATTTTAAAAAGAAGCTTGAAGCAACATTGTCTATTTTTCTGTTAGGTTTCTTGGATGTTGGAATTAATTTAATTTTAAATGAAAATTAGTTTTAACATATGTAACTACGTAATATATTTTTCTTGTAAATATAAACTTATGTTTATAAGAAAAATAATAACATCTAATTCTTTATTGTTAAAAAATAGTGAATTAATATCATATCTATATTATTATATCTATCAATGGATGTCGATGGTATATTTTGTCAAATATATCAAAGTAAAATTAAAAACTCACCAAATATACTACTTCTGTATTTCTATTGTTTTATAATTGAATAACTTCTGGCTCATAATTTATCAATACTAAAGAATGAACCTGAATTCCATACAATGCTTATTTACTTTTCTAGATGTATTTATTAAAATAATACTGTGGTATTGGCTGTAAAATAAATTGTATTCAAAAAAGTAATTATTGCATCCTTTTTTGTATTATTATTATAACAGATTAATTTTAAAAGAGGCATATATTGGAAATTGGGTATTTGAATAAAAATAATGTATAATTTTTAACAAAATGGGTTGCAAAATATTATAATTAAAATAGAATCAAATTTCTTACATTGATAGTTATAATGAAACAAGTGAAGTCAAGAAAAACCTCCTAAATTTTGTACAAATGAATAAGATATATGTGTTAAAAGTAATCCTAAAGAGATCCCTAGAACAGTATAAATTTTACAATTGTTATTGACATATTTGCAATAAATGTCACAATAACAGCCAATTCAATTCAAATCAATAGTTTGAATTCAGGAAATACTAATATACACTTATTACATCTTACATTTACTTTTTTATACTTATAAATACCAATTTAATTACCAATCAATATATAAACTCATCTACTAAAACATTTTTAAATTAAATAATTGTGAGTAATTGTATTAATGGATTGTTACTGGCATATGAAAGGGGTTTTTGGAAACAAATAATGAATACAACAAATATTTTATTTGAAAATTATAAATTTGTGTATTTATAAAATAGTGCCGAATGATGTTTTAGTGCAATGTTTTATTTTAAAAAATGTAAAAAGTATACTAATAGAAAATAATGGTAAGTAATATTTAATTGATATTGTTATTGATTATGATAATGTCTTAGAGTGCTTTGTTAATTATTTGTGTTTATTATGTTTTAGTTCTTTCCTAAATTAGAATGACTTAAAATTATTATATATCAGTTCCTTTTATTTGTTTTCTTTTAATAATTAATAAGAATGTTATTTGACACATGATATATATATATATATATATATATATATATAATATGAAAAATAAAATATGATATATATTTAAAAAACAACAATAATTATTGTTTTATATATATAAAATACATATTTGTTTGAGGTGCCTTGGTTTGGGGGTTTGGGGGGAACGTCGTAGAGGTTGGCAGTGTAAGAATAACCAATAGGTATTGCCTAAAGATTATACAAGTGTACATCGTCCTACGTCAACGCCCTGACGACGAAGTCGACGCCATGTATGAAGACATATCAAAAGCTATGTCTCGTATACGGTCGTTATAGGTGATTGCATTGCTAAAGTGGGAGTATAAGAATATGATAAATCGAGGGTAGGAGTATTCGGCTATGGGCGTAGGAACTACCGAGGGCAAATGTTTGTAAAATTCCTAGTAGTTTTTTCTAAAAGAAGCCCCAAAGGAAGTGGATCTGGCAAAGGTCTGATGGCGTAACTAAAAATAAAATTGACTTCATTATATATACAAGCGCCAAATATTCAGGGATGTTTCGGTGACCAACAGGGTTAAAACCAGAGCTGACCACCGTCTCGTAACAGGCAACAGGCATCCTGGATACAAACATACAAATAGAAATAGCAAATTTAATGAAGTCAACAAGTCTCAGACGAACACTGCCGCAACTCGAGGCTAGCTGTGAAGCTTTTCAGCTGGAGCTACAGAATCGATTCGCCATGTTGGAAACCGTGCAAGTGAAACATCGTCTGAGCGTATCTGACGCTTAAAAAGAAGGTACAAAGAGTAATTAAGCGTGACATAAGGCGTTCCAATACCCTTTACTTTGAGTATACTGTTGCACGTAATAGGGGCTTGAAAACCAAGTTTTCAAGAATTCGCCAAGCCATATAACCTGTTTTCATGTGATAAAATTCGGAAGTCCATAAGAAACCACCATCACCTCCAAGCTCGTTGAAGTCGAAAATTTCTATTTGTATCTTATACTTTACAAAATTACCACCACCGCAGTCCCACAGCACGGATGACCCGCGAGCCACACTAAGTCGTCGCCTATCGGAAAACTTAGGAATAAACAGCTCCGGGGAAGGGCGAAATAGCCGTAGAGTTTCTCAAAGCAGGAAGTACACCTGTTTTGGTAAGCCTTTAACTCCGCTATTTAACTCCGTCCTTCACATTGACACTACAACGGAGTCATGGAGCAGAGGTGTAGTAAAATTCTTCAAAAAGGGTGGCAAGGCCTTCTTAAAGGACTGCCGCCCGATATCACTCTTGAGCCATGAATATAAGTTGTTCGAGGATTATGACGAACTGCCTTGCGCAGAATTTTGATGACTTTCAACCTGTAAAGCAGACTTGGTTTCCAAAAGGCTTTAGTGCCGTGGACTCATACTCATGTAAATTATCTAAAAGACCATGGAATATAATCAGCCTCCATGCCTACCGCATGTGGACTACGAAAACCTTCGACACGATCGAGACTTGGGCTATTCTGCAATCCTTTCAGAGAGGCCTTATTGAACGCGGGGTAACACATGGAGACATTAATTTTCCGAATTTTTTATCATTACTTTGGAGGATGTCGCATACACATCAATGGCCAATACTTGTCACACTTGCGATTTGCCGACGATATAGTCATCATGGCGTAGGCTACAGGATTTGGAAGATATGCTGAATAGCCTGGGCCATTCTTCAAGACAAGTGGGTGTCGGGATGAATCTTGACAAAACTAAAATTATATTTAATGATCATGTATCCTCGAGACCAGTGGTCGTAGGCGGCACTACACTTGAGGTTGGAGAGCTTGAGGAGGCAGGATTATGTATACCTTGGCCAAACGGTTAGTTTGGCCAAGGTATAACAAGGTGTAACTTGACGGAACAACTTCGAGAACGAAGCGCACATAAGAATACGCAGAATACAATTGGCTAGCCGGAATTTAGAAAGCTCCGTCATATTTTTGAATCTGTTATTGAATTGTTTTTGAATCACAGCGCCAAAAAACTAAAGTTTTTAATCAGTGCGTCCTACCTGTGATCTGACCCACGGATCCGAAATGTACGCACCGTAGGGCTGATCCATAAATTAAGTTGCTCAGCATGCGATACCACGCACAATGCTTGGAGTTTCTCTGGCCGACAGGATTCGCAATGAAATCATTCGCCAGAGAAGCAAAGTCACCGTCATTGGGCGTAGGATAAGCACGCTGAAGTGGAATTAGGCTGGTGATGTCGTTACGTCTAGACGTAACGACGGACCGCGCTTAGGCAAGCCTAGTGTAGGACGCCCTGCGGCACGATGACGATACACGATTTAAAGAAGATGGCTGGCAGCGGATGGATGCGAGGTTCCCATGACTGGGATGATGATGGCTCTCTATGAGGGAGGCCGACGTTCAGCAGTGAACGGATACAGTCTGATAAAAAAAAGAGGAATGTTTGTGTAATATGCTCATAAGTTTTTTTAAAAAAATAGTGCACAACAATGAAAGTATAGTTTATAGGAGAATATGTAAAATTATTTAAATTTTTCATTGTTATATGTTTTTATGTCATAAACTTATAAGGCTCACTCAAAACATTCTGGCTTAAAAAATATCTCATTTAAAAAAAAAATATTGTCTTTATACACATTTTCTGTTATCCTCACAGTGTTTAATTTAATTTTATGTTTATATTTTGTAATTGTTTTTTTTTTATTTTCATTTGAATTATTTATTTGTTGCCTTTCCTATATAATATGGGTATGATTTTCTTGTATTATCATTATATACTTTTGTATAAAACAGGCTGGACTGCATTACATGAAGCATGTAGTTATGGATGGCTAGAAGTTGTTGTGGTTCTCATCAATGGTGGTGCTAATGTTAATGCTAAAGGCTTGGATGACGACACCCCTCTCCATGACGCTACAACTTCAGGAAACTTAAAAATGGTCAAGTTTCTCATTGAACATGGCGCTGATCCATTTGTAAAAAATTCAAAAGGAAAATCACCATCTGACTATGCAGCTCCCCACATTTCTGATTATTTACAATCTTTGAAAGGTAAGAATTTTGTAATTCTTTTTGTAGTTTGTAAGTGACAAATGTGGACACTATATTACTATGTATTTGTAGTGTATATGCCTAAAACCGCCTGTCGTGGCACAGAGGCTCAAACGTGCGACTATAAACGCGACAGGTTCTGGGTTCGATTTCCCCTACTCCAGGAAATGAAACTTTCATTTCCTGGGTTTGGTAACAAGGCAAAGCACCGCGTTAAGTTAATAAAATGGATGCTACCTTTGATCATCTTTCTCATCTTTCTGTAAGCATATGAAACTAATAATTCACTAGCTACAATTTTATCAACTTATACATGTTATAAGTTGACTGCAGGATCCAAAAAGCAAAAGGTTTTTTTTTATTGCAAGGCAAATAACACATCGGTAGGTTGTTTTCAAAAGTAAGTAAATATGTATGAAAAGATGTAATCCAAGCAAGTAATTTCGAAAGAACATTTATTAATCTAGAAGAGGTGAAAATTCTATTCAGTTAAAAATTCAGATATACGCTAAAATATTATTTTTATGTGAAAAATACAGACGCTTCAAATGTATGGATGGGTTTATAAAATAAGAAGTACAAAGGAACATAAAAAACAGAACCTAACTATCATATTGGAAGAAAGGTTATTTATTATATTACAACGAGTTTTACCACAACCATAATAAAAAAGGCTTAATAAGCTACAGACTTTTATGTGAATTATAGTAATAGTAATATTTAAAGAACTTTTGTAATTTTTTGATCACAACATGAGTGGCTATAGTGAGGCACAATAATTTTCTTGCTGCAATATTATAAACATGCAATTTTTATTTATCAAAAGTTTTAAAAATCGACGACAGACCAAATGTGCAAAATTGATATAGTTTTGGTTACAATTTTTTTACAATTAATGTTACAATACAAACAATCATAAATCATAATATTTTCACAGCGGCAAAATTTTGAAATAAAACACTGAAATTAATCACAAATTAAAACAACAAATTATATAAAAAAATTGAACATTCCCGCATTATTATGCGGGAATGTTCATGCCAATTTTTTTTAGTTATTTAATAAAATATCACAGTGACACAAATTCATAGACTAGTTATCTAAAACAGATTTTTAGACTAGAATATTAAAATCGTCGACATTTTCTTAGATGTTTAAATTGGCGAATAAGCGGAACTAATAACATTTCTACGACAATATTTCTTGTTTAAATAACTTTTTCTGTCTCAAATTCTATATATTCTGAATTTAATTTTAACTTTAAAATCAAAGAGTAAAAGAAAAAAGAAGGAGCTCCTTAGCAATCTACGGATTGTCAAAGTGGAAAGTGCTTGGGTTTTTTGATCCAAGTGTAGGCTTAAGGGGCCACTTTAAAATGTACACTAACATTCGACTTGAATTCGCACTCCTGTCTCTACCTAACCAAATTTGACAGGATCCTACTAATTTCGTCTTCAATATACGTTCTAAAAATTAACTGATGATAGACTTAGACAGGCCGAAATCTTTAAGAAGATTATAGAGGGATTTTGCTGATATATTTCTTACCTACAAATTAACTCTAAACCTGTTTCTGGTCACTTCATTAGCAAGTTCGAAATACTTGTTCACCTTGAAATCGTGATCTTTAGAAACAGTTGTATCCCATGAAATGGAAAAGATCTGTCAGTATTAGGCGTTTTAGGCTTCTAGAGTAAAGAAAAATGTCCGATCTGGAAAATACCAACATCCTTAGGGATTTTATACTGTTTCTCATCGTACAAACTCTATTAATCGTCTGTTATATATATAGCGACGTGACTGCTGGCCGCTATCTAGGCGTACCTTACACCTTACCAACATGTGTTTGGCTGTTCCTACTGCCTTTTCGGTGGATTCACGCCATCTCACTAAATTACTTTGATCTTGGAGAGTCATTTGGATTGCATTAACATAAAATTTTAGCAGCACCAGAGACATGAATTAGGGTGCACCATCTAAAAATAACAGGATACAGGACTTCTATCGTTTTGCATTTCTAAACTTATTGCGTGCAATTCATATTTATCATTTGCGAATAAAAGATTTTATGATGTCTGCGATTTCCTTTTCGATCCTAATCCCACTCTATCAGATTGTACTCCTATCTTAAATCCTTTATAAAATTTGAGCCTTGGCTCAAATTGAAGTGCCAGAGTAACAGATTACTCTGTGGCACTTCTGTCTTTTGAAAATTTTGTGACAATATCATGTTGTGATTTTCTCAGTATGTCTTTTGGCTATACTTTTCTCAGTAAATGTCTTTTGGCTATACTTAGGTGTTTATAGAGCTCCGATGGTTTCTTCAATCTCAAATTATTTTTATTATGAAAATGTTTTTATTTCTAAATAGCGTTGAGGTATCGGCAAACGCATTAGAGCCCTAGCCAAAAATTCAATATTTTTATGATGCGAGTATCTAAATTGGCCAGGACGTTTGTATCGTACGTAGGATCGTAGTTCGATATTTTTTTTGTAACGTCTTCTTGCGTCTTCATATAATTATTTATTATTCAGACAATTAATTTTTATGCTACTGAATGTTATTCATGCATTAAAACATTATCTTAGTACACAAGCTTAAAATTTAATTACTTTGATAAAATGTTGTTTATCCCAGTAATGTAAAATTTAACTTATTGAAAACTTAATACTTTATAAAAGTACTTAAATAGAAACAAAAATATCAATATGTGCTGAAACCAAAATCCATTTCTAAAAGTGTTCATATTTCTTAGCAAATAGTAATAATATGTTTGGTCTCTGAAATAATTGAAGAATACCGATATTAAATGAAGTAAAAAATGAGTATTTTCTCGGACAAGTATTTTTGAAAATTTTAGTGATACTGGCAATTTGGTAATAGTTAGAATAAATATTATACAAACAAAGCTATAAATTATTGATAATTTTTAATGACACTTTCTAAAGATTTTTTTACCATAAAACGATCGTTTTTTTGCTATGTGGAAAAGTTGCCAGTAAAAAAAAATATAATATTTAAAACAATATTGTTTTTTATTCAATCTGCAATATTTATTAATATTTCGACAAAATAAAATTAACTATACTTTTAGGTATTATATTACATTTGAAAATAAAAGATTTTTTTTCGTGGAAAGGAACGTTCTCAGGGGCGTGTTGCTTATACTGTCGTTATGGCCGCTCCATAACGTCAACGTTGTGATGTTAAATTTTCCTTTATAAATTAAAGGTTTCTTGTTGAAAAGTTCTTTCCCCGCCAGCAAAATAAAAACTAAACGGGCCGGGCGTCGTGATATGCAAAGGAGAGCACTCTCGCAAAATAAAGGGGAGTTGGTTTTTATATTGTTCTTGTATATTGCACGCCGCACATAAATCACCAATCAATCATAAGATGACCCTTTTGTGAAAAGTTTGTGGTTAAAGTAAGAGATGATATTTCAGTACATAACATTGAAATGTAAAAAAAAATGTTTATCCATTTGTGGCAATTTTAATATATTCGTCTTTTTAAATAAAATAGAGTTGTGCATAATTACGTTCTTTTCTTGTAATCCTAATTAATGCGTGTCATTTATTTCTAATTATACATTGACATGTTCTACTTTGAAGAGACATTGATGTATATCAAGAGTGTTCTCGGAAACTGCTTAAAATTTGATACTATTAAATATTTAACCTTCATTTGATTGCATGTTTCCATTTCAAAATGTACTGCTTGTTATTTTATATTACCTGTGCCAATAGACGATAACTTTTACAATTTAAAGTAGGAAACTATTATAATATTTTGTTCATTTCCTAATGCAAAATACATTAATTTGAATAGTACAAATTGTGTTAGGTTATCTTACCTGATTATTGACCTGTCTTGTATAAATAATGAAGTGGCTTTATTTTCAGAATATTGTTTACTTTTGACATTAAACTGATAAATTCACATTCTTAATTAAAACATGATAATTACTTAGGGCCCTAACGACATGTATAGCACTTAGTGATAATATGGTTGTAATCACTGCTTAATGAAATATTGTTACTAATTAAAACTTGTCAATATTTTATATATTAAGGTAATATTACAATATTATAATAGTAGTTTTGATAAACAGATAACGCGAGAGCTGCTCACACAGGTCGCACAAGGGATGACAGCAGTAAGAAAGGCAATGCAAGTGCAAACAGCGATTCTAGTAAAAGAAGCAACATGGAGGGCCTAGCGCAGGGCGAAAGTTTCGAGGGCAAGGAGGCCTCGCAAGAAAAAGGCAATAATGTTGAGAATAGAGATGGTAAAAATAAAATTAATAACAAAATAAATTGTATTTCTTTTCAAATTTCATCTGACACTGGTGATATTTTCATAAGTTTCTCATTGGTACTAGTAAATTTTATATATTATATAAGATCTACATATTTTAAGATCGAACTAAAATTTCCTCTCGTGCAGATCAGACAATAGCTTATTTCCTTTATGCATTTTTATATTTATAGAGGGAGCGCAACTCAGTAGTGGAGTGGTATCATCGACACAGGATGAGGTGGGCACTAGTTCAAGAAGATCATATGTAGAAGACAGTCAAGAAGCAGAAGCAACCGAGGATGATACATCAAAACGGAAAAAGAGAAAAGATAATGAAGAAAAAGAACCAATGGCAAAACCTGCTCCGGTAGCGAGAGGAGGCACTGGCCGGTAATTATCAGTAGCATTAGTTTATGTTTTATCTTTCTTTTGGTTTCTTTTTTATTTTTGAAAGGTGACGGAGTTGTTTACTTAGTTAGTATATTTATGAGTTGGTTTTAAAAATATCCTAACAGAATCCTAACTGGTAGCAAACCTCCGGGACCTGCAAGTAAAACTGGTGCATCACTTTTGGGAAAAGGGTCACAAGGAGGAGGCAAGGGAGGGGGATCGTCAGGGAAAGGTGGACAGGCGCAAGGGAAGGGCGGCGGCGGAGCTAAGGCAAATGCTCAGAATACACATCAGGTAAGTCAATACATTCTTTCTCTTAATTAATAATTTGAAATATGGAAACCAAAGTAAAAAATATAAATATTTATAGACTACAGGCCCATGTTGAAAAAATTATGGGTCATTTGAACCACCAGGTGACCTATCTAGAACGATATAAGAGCATAAAATAATAAGATTCAGCACTATGCCGTCACTTGTAAGCTGTCCAACTGAGTGCAGGTGAGAATTCAAAAGTATGGGTATAGTGAGTACATTTTGGTCACATATTTTTGTACGGCCACCAACTGGACTACGGAAAGAGAGGGGATTGCAACCCTCGATTTGTTCCCCTTGTCGCATGATTTTTGTACGGCGTTGCGGAATAATGGATCAGAAGCAGTATTGAAATAGTATGACACAGATGCTGTACAAAATCAAATTTACCCCAGTATTTTACGGAAAATAAAAAAAAATCCGACTTTGTGGCGCACCATTTTGTTACGGCACTGCGCGTTTTCTTATTATTTTTAATGCATCTATCGGTGGTAAGAACTCCGTATGCTGAATCTTATTATTTTATGCTCTTATATCGTTCTAGATAGGTCACCTGGTGGTTCAAATAACCCATAATTTTTTTAACATGGGCCAGTAGTCTATTACAATCATTTTTATATTAGGGCAAATCTGGAACTGGTAAAAACTCCTCTGGGTCTCAATCTGGTAAGCAAGATCGAAAGAGTCCGGTAGCAAGCCCAAAGCCTAATCAAGGGAAGGATAATGATGGTGATGAAGATCAAAAAAGCCAAGAGTCATCGGCGCCGAAGGTTCCTCCTCTTAAAATTGTTATTCCTGGTGGAGCAGGAGGATCAGGGAGCAGAAATGAACAAGAAGAAGGTACAGTGCTCTATTTTATTTGTTATAAGTTATATTCTACACAAATAAAGTCATGGGATACAACTAATATTATATACTAGACTTCACTTTTAGATTAATTTAAAATGTAGTTACTGATATAGTGTCTTAAAAGACAACAATTTATTGGTTTAAGCAAAACTATAAAATATATCATAATGCAGTGCAAGCTATAATATATTTATTATAAAGACCCAATATTGACATGGTCTAATGATCATTTTTCTTAGGCTAACATCAGTTTATTATATTGTGGTATGTTTGTATATGCAAAATAACTTGTTAGTTAGTTAGTTAGTAGCTTCTAAGCAACAAACATCGTAATTAAAATGTTTTGTCTATTAGATATGATTTAACTAAGATAAGCACAGGGGGAACAGGCTCAAGGGGCGGCGGCAAGGGACGTGGAGGTGCGTCGACTCTGCCCTACGTCATACCCTGCACCAGCACTGATACTGGACAAACATCTGATAGCTCCGATGGCAACATAGAAGAGAAAAGATCTGGAGAAGGCAAAGTAAGCTGATCCTGCTACTATACGCTTATACATCCACATCTAATAGTTTACATCAATTTTATATAGTGCAATGCAATTACATACATTAACTAAAAAAATATTTACAGTTCTATAGGAAGGTTCATTTAACATAATTAGTAACCTGTTTTGACTATTTCATTAAATAATTTACCAATTTCATTCACAATAATGCACATATTGCTTAAATGCTAATCACACATTTCACTAACGATTTCGTTTTAAGAATGACTATTTCTAGATGGTTATTTAAGAATACAATATGTATATTTAGAATACAAATTATTCACCGATCCAACGAATATTTCATGAAAGGTTTAAAGTAGTAAGACGTTAGTACGTAAATATTAAATAATTGTCTTGTAGGCAGGACAAAGAGTACTTCGCTCCCACAGAACGAATGACGGGGATAAAGATAAGGGGAGAAGTTCTCCAACTGGGTCGGAGACCCGCTCGGGACACGGTCAGGCTTTGAATTCCATCAAAAGTCCACAAGCCTCTGTAAGTATCTAGTACAGTACAGTAGTTGCCATTTCCGTGTAAAGA
The DNA here is from genome assembly GCA_033558755.1 of Philaethria dido. Classification (NCBI taxonomy): domain Eukaryota; kingdom Metazoa; phylum Arthropoda; class Insecta; order Lepidoptera; family Nymphalidae; genus Philaethria; species Philaethria dido. Next base: position 683,783 of record JAKGSA010000004.1, read on the forward strand.
CCTAGGGTATTTTTGAGATATCTGCCTGTCTCTGTGTTTATCATTTGTAATATTCATTGGACTTACTCTAAAATTTCGTTGCAGGGTCAAGATGGCGATCATGCTACGTCTACATCTGGTTCTGCTGGGAGATCCGAGTCAGGTAATATAATATATATTATATCATTAATAAATTTAATTATGTGCAAAATAAATATATTCTAATAAAATATGTTTACATTTTTCTACATGCTATCTGTTAATTTTTGGAATGGTAATATAATGGCAAGTATTATAACAATACGATTATGATATCATAGTCTTAGGAATATCAATAATTGGATATTAATTTAAAATGTATGAAACAGCTCCGGGCCCCTCCGTAGAGTTGCACCCGAGGAAGCGCAAGATCAAAGCATCCAAGGACAGCCACTCGCGGGAGTCTAAAAGCGATCAAGTGCCCGACAGCACTACTCTTACCCATAACATCACACATTCCAACCCTTACCAGATGTACATTCACATTCGCAAACAGGTAATTAAAGCCTTAGTATATATTATAAGCTCATTACACTTGTCAAACAATAATTATACATACATAATTGTTTGTTTTCTTTTCAAACAGACTAACTGCTTAATGAGACACGTAGTTACAAAAATATTATTAACTAAATTTATAATTAATTTCTGTTGTTTGTTTACCATAGATCGAGCGACGTCAGAAAGGCTTGTTTCCTGTAAAACCTAAACCACCAAAAGATTTTAATAAATATCTAATGAATCGATGCACGTATACCCTTCAAAATAATGTGAACCCTGAGCCTCAAGTCGAAATACCGATAAATTTGCCTCCTCAAATGGTTAATGAATTTTTATCGCAAGGGAAAGAAAGGTTAGTAATACATATTATAGCTAGCAATTAATACAAAAAAAAAATACATATTTTCGTCCACATACAAAACAAGAATGTATAATTATTGGCCACAGAACACGACAACTTAGATTGGGCTTATGCCCATTATGTCCTTATGGACGCAATATTTTTTTCATTTGTTCATACGTTATTTATAATATTTGATATTTTTACAGAACAAGACTGCGTATACAACATCTAGTAGAGAAAGAGAAGCTTGTTCTGGCCGTCGAGCAAGAGATATTGCGAGTACACGGTCGCGCTGAACGCGCTGTGGCCAACCAAGTATGCTATAAATATGTCATTATTACTCGCTTTACTATATAAAATGACACATCACATCATATATCATAAGTTTTACAGAGGATTACAATAACAATATTCATTTTATTAAATTATTGTGTAATATAGGAATGTTAAACTGATATTGTATTAATGTTTTTATAAAGTTATAAAAAATGTTGAAATATTTATAATATTCATAAAATAAGGAATGTAAATCTTTGTAGTTTAATTTAAATAGTTTGTATAAATAGATATGTATAACAGTGGCGAGACGTCCATGAACACGGTTCCCACCGACTACTTTGTGTAAATGAGAATAAATTTTCTGGAAAAATTTTTGTAAATAACTATTTTCGAGACCTAAAAATAAAAAGGTCGCCAGGAAAATGTGGAGTTTAAATTGTAATTGAGTATACAGAAAAACAAATTCAAGAAAGGTGTAAGAGCTAAATAAAAAGTCGCTAGAAAAATTTTGGGTATAAAATTGCAAAAAAAAAGCTCTTGACATTTAAAATCACCTGAAAAAAAAGTCATTACTAAAATTCCATAGTGAAATTACTAAATAACTTTACATCCTATACCGACTTCCCTAAATGTATACCAGCTTTTCTAAATTTACCTGCTTACCTTATTAAAATGTTCACCCCTCGCCACTGATGTATAATACATAATAATAATAGATCCTTCTTGAAATAAAAAGATGAAAACATACTAAGAAATATTAGTGGTAATTAATGGTACCATTGATTTGGTAGGCTCTTCCTTTTTCGGTGTGCACAATACTGCGAGACAAGGAGGTGTACAACGTGCTGGCACCGGACCAGGAAGAGAAGCGCAACGCGCAGCGCTCTCGATGTAACGGACGACAGATCAACTCGTGGCTACAGGAAGTTGATGATAAGTGGGAAAAGATCAAGGTAATATGTTCATTATATTACATACATATACCATTGAGGGTATTCATTTTATACCATTGAGTGTATTTATTTTATATTTTCTACAATATGCTTCAAATAAAATGAACTAAAAAGTTAAATTATTGTGAATAACTCAAAAACTACTTCCCTTAACTAAATTAAAGAAAATAAATAACATCAGATCAGGAGCAATATAGAAAAAACAATTAGTTCACCCAGTAAAATGTCATATAGTAACATACAAAAAAACATGCTAATTGAAAACCTCTTTTTAATGAAGTTGGTTAATAACAAAGCTAAAGTGTTGGTCTTTATGAATGTAGGAAGGTATGCTTCGACGTCAGCACACAGAAGCAGAAACACTGCACGCGGTACAGACGATGGGATGGGAGTGGAAGTTAAAGGAGCTTGGTCTATGTGATTATAAAACTTCCCCTAAAATAGAACCCACGCACGTACCACAAATACACGTGTCGAATTTTGACTTGCCCGCTTGAATTTTAAGTTCATATTGCCTGTGTTTATGTAAGGCTAGCACAGTCCTCGTGCCGGCATAACTATAAGTTTGTCATTCTAACGATCTCTTAACACTTTTATAACATCGATTGGTAATACGACTCAAGCGGAGCTACAAAATTGGATTATAACATTTCAAAATTTTCTTGATTGTCGTCGACCCTTTCTAAGGACTTTCCTGCATACCATTTTCCAGTGACAAGTGATTCTCGGCTTTTAAAATACAAATTAACATCCACAATATGCGAGAATCAACTGCCACTGAAACATGGTTATTAAATTTTAAGTTCCCATTACAAATCTGATACAAAATCAGATGATAATTTGGCGTCAAGGCCTCCTTCAAATAATCACATTACGTATTACGTAACAATCATATCATCATTATTATATCATTGCTTTGGTTTAATTTATTTTTGACAAGGAGTTAGTTTTTTAATTCCGTATGTAATGTTTCATATCAATCATGTCACTACTCATTTAGATGTTAAGTTAGTATACATACATATTTTAATTGGAATGAGTAAAAAATTTTACAAGTTTTTAGTTTTCTTTATTAATTTTGGTTATAAGACTGCATTACTTTAAGGATATTTTTTAAGATTTTATAATTAATTGTTATGTTAACATTTATTAGTGTATAATTTATATTTAGTTTTAAATTCATTTTACTCATTAATTTTTTAGAAACTTTACTTATTTGCTGTAAAGTTATGTAATACTTATCTGTGAAATAAATAGATCTCAAGTAACAGTTGGCAAGTTTTATTTATAACTAACCTATCTCATATTAAAATATATGGAAAAAAACAACAGACTGTATAACCTAGAATAAAACATCTTTTAGGTTATAACATAATATATATTAGTATATTATGCTTTGTTTTTTTGTATTATTAATTGTGCAGTGTACTTAATCCCACATTACCATGCATTGCCGGGTCAACAAATCAGTGACAAAAATTACACTTTCTTTAATAAAAGTGTTTGATATACATGTTTCTACCCAACTACTTAAGTGGCATACATGTTCCCTATTGATTAAATAGCCCTTAGGAGACCTTGTTCATGGTTTGCCTTAACAATGGATGTCTTTTTCATAAAAGTTAATGTCGAACCAATAGTAGTGTGTGTAATATTTATTTTATTAATTTAATCTAATTCTAAGTATTACATTATTTGAAAGTTTCTTCACTTCTTGTCCATTTAAACTTTAACTGTGCCAAATTTCGTACTCCTCTGTCATCACAATTGTCATAAAAAAGGATCCAAAATTTCTTCATTCACATATAAATATTATTAGCATACACTAAAATTATATGTGATTCAGCATTCATCGCAAAACTTTATAAGAAGGATTGATTGATTGCTACATTATAAATTATTTTGTGATAATAGATTGTTTATTTAGTTTATACACTACATTTATATAATAACACCTTATTTTAACAATACAAAACCTAAAACAATACTTATAACAGTGGTAATTTCTTAATGAAGTAACGATGCCACATCATTGCAGTGAAAGCAGACAGCATATACCAGGTGATAAGGTATGAGAGATGCTCATTTCGCATGGTGACTCTAGTTTGATTTGGGAGAGGCCAGCCATCCAATGGATCAGGAATACCTTTTACATCTAACCAAATTGGAGCACAATTAAAATATGCACTCATCTGGTCTAGATCCCTAGAAAATGAAAAACATGGTAATGTAAAAGAAATTAAATCAATGCATTCTGTAAATTTGAAAAAAAGAATTACCTATCAGTAATGTTTATACATAAATATTAGCCTTAGAATTATGTAACTAACAAATATGTAACTAATAAATACCTAATATACTCATTCCAATTAAAATATGTATGTATACTAACTTAACATCTAAATGAGTAGTGACATGATTGATATGAAACATTACATACGGAATTAAAAAACTAACTCCTTGTCAAAAATAAATTAAACCAAAGCAATGATATAATAATGATGATATGAGTATATTTAATACCTGTAAAGCCATGAACCTTTCTCAGGGTTATTTTTAGGCATAAATGGACTCCGTTTTTCTGTGAGGCGAACTATTCCAGTTAACTCAACTTCACCCTCAACAAAAGATGCCTGGCGCTTTTCTTTTGGTCGCATATTTTGTGGAATCCATCCACGATTTATAAGAATTACTTCTCTATGGAGTGAATGCATAAAAATCAATTAATAATAAATACATTCAAACTACAACATATTAATATTTAAGTTTAATAGATTAAATGTATGAATTTCAGTGACTCTTACCCACTTTCTGATAGTTTAAAGGGAGTAATAACAAGCCATCCTTGATTTTTTTTTGGATCTGACATAAGTGAGCCAGTTCTAGGCAAAATAACATCATTTTCAATGAGTGCACGAGGTCCTATTAGAAACTCCTTACTATGAATAAACTCTCCTTTCACCTTGACAGGTTTATATTCCATTTCTTGAAGTTCATTAAAGCTAAAAGAGTTAATAATTTCAAATACTATGCAAAATTATTGAAAAATACAGTCCAAATTGTATGTATAAAATATTTAACAAATCATTAATAAAAAAATACTGAGTAAAGCTCATACAGTAGAATAATAGTTCATACTCATGAGGTATTTCAACAGGAGCAGAGTTGACCTTTGATTGGAGCTTATCTATAAGTTCTACTTTCCACTGCAGACGATAAACTTGCCAGCATCCCAAACCAAATGATGTAACTGGCATTACCTGTAATAACAAAGGTATCAATTAATATTACTATTAGAAATATATTCTCAAGTGATGACCAAAAATATATATATTTTTTAACAAAATTGAAAAAATAAAGAATTGGAGTAATTATAACCTTACCAATAGCACCCATTTTATGACCTCTCCTGGTTCCTTTTTGGGATTCTGTACTCGAATAGAATGTGTAAAAGGTTTATTAAGCCTGAAGGCATTAACAGTAATATTTCTTGCAGATTTTTTATTTAAAATACCGCAATTATTTATTATTTTGCCGATGCCCCTGAATATTGACATTTTGCTACTTACGATAATGCCACAGAGTATTAAGTAATTAACTGTCACTGTCAGTATTAAGACTTATTAGACAATGAAGTTATATAATGTCTTAATTTGTATGGCAATGCAGAGCGCCATTAAAAAGTAAAAAAAGGTTGTGGAGTGGTAAATTAAGGCCTTTATGAGCTCATAGTTGTAATTAAGGAATAAAATATTTAACGTTTTCATCAAAACTTTTCTAATTGTTTCTATTTATTTTAAGACAAGTGAATTGACATATGCTACTTGAATTATATTTGGTGTTAATTCAGTTCTAAAATTATACAAACACAATAATAATCAGTCCCCACGAGATCTTTTTTATGTATGATAAAATTAAAATGAATATATTTCATCACACGATTATTTAAAAGATTATCTTCTTGGTTCAGCTTACAAATCTATTTGCTTTTAGTTATGTTGTAAAATGTTGTGTATCGTACATCGTACAGAGGGTACGAAAACTTAGAATAAATATTACTCTGGAACTAAATGACATTTTTCCTAAAAACCTTATCGCTTCATTCCCCTAAAATAATTCGAAGTAACTAAAATATGACTTATGTATCAGTTAAAATTAAACAAAGTCAATGATAGGCTAAGCGTGCGTCGTAGTACGTCGTGTCACTTTTGCACACGTTATAATATTTAAATGCAATTCAAAGTAAACACATATTGTTCTAGTACCTAGTATACTCATAGTAAATGTAGGTACAGGAAGATTTAAACATAAGCTGTTAATGTGAATTAGATAGTCTAATTTTCTCTGACTCGTCCTTATAGTTTTCTAAATATTATCAAACAAAATATTAATCTTAATTCAAATCACCTTAATTAATAACAACGAGATTAGATAATAACAACGAGATAATTAGTTAATAACAACGAGAACGGCCGTAAGACGCAAATTATAAGAAGCGCTACACACTAAGTCGGTAGGAGACATAACTTGCCGAATGGTGAGATCAAACACAAGTCGATCATACTCCTCGACAGCGGTGAACAGACGCCCTTCATGCAAGCTCGGGATTTGCTAAAGACCATAGAAGGACTGGCAGAACAGGGCGCACGTGTGGTAAGTGTAGACGCTATGGTTGTTACAGTAGAGGAGAAGTAATAGACCAACTAGGATGCGTAAAAGCCTCAGAATAGCATGAGATTTTAGTGTATGAGGACAGAGGTGAAGATGTTATGATGTTACCTTAAAGTCAAACATTCAGGCATCTAAACGAGAAAATCGTTAATAACTTCGACGACCTTTGAAAGTAGCTCAGAGCGCTTTCAACGTAAGACAATAGAGGAACAAGCTAAGTATCCAAAAAAACAGCGAAAACAGTGTTATGGTAAATCATCATAACATCCGTGTCCAGCGATCTTATGTCAGCCATGGGAAGTTTGTTGAGAAAGAAGGAAAGTACATCGGAAGACAGGCAGGCGTTGTCGGTGGAGGAGTTCATGAGGAATTTTGTAAGGGATCCTTACGTCAAAACCCGACCCAAGCTTACTAAGGCGGCAATGAATCAGATAGAGCCACCTATTCTAATATCGATCTCTGGACACAAAGACCATTATAGAAACGCATTCCTAAAATTTGTAGCAGTTCTGAAAGCTACCAAACAAGTCCAGCTCAGGACTCGCAAGGAAATAATGCTTGCCTTCCAGCGAGAATATTTGATTCTGGATGTAAAGCTCAAAGAGGCAGAAGCCACCATATACAACCAGATTACTTAAAAAATTTAAGTTACTTAAATTCAAAATACCCATAAATGAGACTATCGTAGTCATCGCCAAGTGTACCCGCGCGATATTGGAGGATAAGATGCCTGAAAAGGTGAAAATCCTTGACAGACCTCTAGAACCCACATCATGGCGAGCATGGGAGACGCCTAGGATACAATGGGTCAACTGGTATCCCGGATGCGGTAAAATAGCCCGGATTTTGACACCGATAGAGACATTATTATCACTACCACGGCAGAGGCAGCAAGTGAACTTCGGGAGAAGCTGTCGATACGGATAGAGAATTTGGTGAAAAGTAAAATTCGCACAATGGCATCAATGTTGGTTAATGGGGTGAGAAAATCAGAAACGTATAAACGACTGATTGTGGACGAAGCCCCGATGTATCACTTTAATGCGATAGTGACAGCTGCTAGAATCTCCGGAGCAGAAGAAATACTTCTGATCGGAGATGTAAACCAACTTCCCTACATTGACCGTGAAAATCTTTTCGACATGCTCTACCGTAGTCCATCGCAAATGGCCAACATCAACCAGGAGCTAATGTGCATCCACTGAAGTCCTATGGACGTTGCTTACACCCTTAAAGAAATATACCCTGGTATATACTCATCACGACGACGGCAGTACCACGAGACCTAAAAGACACACTCTACCTCACATTCACTCGAGAGGAATCCAGGATACGGTATGGGAATAGACTCGAAGGTACTGACGATTCACGAGGCTCAGGGTCTGACTATCACCACTGTTGTAGTAGTGAACACGAAGTCGGTGAAATTGCAACTGCATGACAGCGTCTCGCACGCTGTCGTGCTTACGGCTTATGCCTATATCTTTTCCCAGGTTTCAAATTATTGCACTATAAACGGCTTAGCAATTAAAACGTTAAACTTATATTTACACAGATAAACGAACATTAAGAAATTATTTTCTCTTTTATAATATCAGGTAACGATAAGTCTTTATATTATTGAGGAAGTTTACTTAACAGCAGCTTACTGTACTACATCAGCAAAAAGTGAAACGATGAGAATAAAGCACACAGGTATCAATCAGTTCATCGATATAACAATACATGATATGCTAACTGATGCTAACTGATCAATCTTAACCTAACAATATTATAATAATCTGAAGAAAACAAAAAATAAACTAAAAAGTATTTTTTTTTGTAAAATGTATAAAAAAGTTATAGATAAAAAAATATTTTTTTTATAAAAAAATTCCCACTTTTTTGCTTATAACTTCTTTAATTTTTAATTTAGGCCAAAACTTAAACATATTTGTAGGCAAAACAATTTGCTACAAATTATGACTTTACATTTTTTTTGTAAGACGCATAGTTTCCGAGATATCGTGCAAAAATGTTTTTACTCCTTTTTCCAAGATGGCGGCCGGAGGACAAAGGTGGCGACCCACACAAACTTGAGGTTAAGCTTTAATTGACCCCCCACACGTCCCAAAAATAAAAGTAACATTTCAATGGGCTAAGGGTATAATATTCTGGCGAACCATAAACAATATATATAAAAAATTTATGTATCTATATTATAAGTTGTTCGCGTCAAAAATAAACATAGTTCAATAATTGAATGAAATGAATTCAAACTTCAATTCATTCGGTTTCATTTGGCCGGCAGTTGTCGAACGTACACGTGGTCTAAAACTCGGTACGTTGTACGTGACGACATGAAGATCGAAGATAATCCTACGGTACGTTTTGATATATTATTATATTTTTATTATTAATCGCTTCGCGAAGGTATTATATGCGAATTTATATGCTTTTACAATAAAACCGCCAAGTAGTCTAATATGGTAAAAAATATATTATATTTTTAACTTAAGTTCTCAAAGATTATTTTTAATCCGAATCTTATTAGATTCGGAAAGTGATTAAAAATATCTATAATATAACAATTATTATTTATGTACGACTTGAAATCAGTTTTTTATCAGAAATTTTTAAAGATATAATTAATGCTGTTTTTTATATGATTTCATTTGATTACTACAGAGACGTGTAAAATTATCTTGTTACAAAAATACAATCTTACGTTTTTTGAAAAAAACATCAAACTACCCTCATATTGACAAACCTTATATAGAAAACCATGATTTCGAATTTTAAGGTACACATTATTAACAATTTTACATTATAATATATTATAATCATAACAATATATCTATTTATGGGCAATATATGTCGATATTAATATTGTAAACTAGGCTATGGGGAAATTTTTCACGTTAGCTTAACAGTGATCTTAATTAACTTATACACAGTAAATTTCTTTCAAAATTTTATTTTCTCTGAAGATACTTTAGATGTAACGCCACTTTTACTAAAATATTATTATAATCAGTATTTCGAACTTTTTGTTCGAGGTGTAATAGTACCTTCCATTTCACATGCATACAATCGTTGCCTGATCATAATTTAACAATTAAAAAGTCGAATTGGATATGTCCTTTGTGTAGTAAGGCCTCTAAAGTTGTAAGGAACGACAATACTCCAATCCGTACCACTTCTTCAAGTCCTAACCAAAATAATAATATAACTAGTCGTACAAAGAAGAGAGTGGCCCTTTCATCTCCGCCGGAAGTTTCAAAAATCCCACAATTAAAAAGCGAAGTACGTGAAATTTTAAGAGATGAAATCAAAACACTAATGGTTGACATAAAACAAACAATGTTTAAGTTACTTACCGATGAATTAAAAATTGTAAAAGAAGAACTAATGGAACTAAGAAATTCAATGAATTTTATTAATAATCAATATGAAGAGATGAAACGGAAAGTATTAGAAAAGACGAATACTATCGATGAGCTTATAAAGGAAAATTTTCAGTTACAAAACACACTGAGCGACGTCAATAAACGACTGAATATCTTGGATCAAAATTCTCGTGCCACCAATATCGAAATTCAGTGTGTACCTGAAAAAAAAAACGAGAATCTTTACACTCTTATAACAAATTTGAGTTCTGTCATTGGTGCAGACATTAATAACAATAGTGTCCATAATTGCACGAGGGTATCAAACATGAATCGAGACTCAAATCGACCGAGGTCCATCGTGGTGCAATTTGATTCTGTTAGAACTCTAGACAAATTTCTTGCAGCTAGTATCAAATTGAATAAATCAAAATATAAAGAAGATAAATTGAACACAACTCTTATTAGATATGGTGGCGAGAAAAAACTTATTTTTATAATGGAACATCTTTCCCTGCACAACAAAAAACTACATGCCGCAACTCGAGTGAGAGCAAAAGATAGAGGTTATTCGTATGTCTGGGTCCGCAATGGTCGAATCTTTGTTCGTAAAAACGATCAACCTCAGTACATTATTATAAATGACTTCAAGTGCTTAGATAAAATGTGAATATGTACTCGTATACGTTAATAAGTTACAGCAAGTATTAGACACTACTAAGTTTTAACATTCACTAATTTAAATATTTACTACCAAAATGTTAGGGGATTGCGTACTAAAACAAATGAATTTTACCAAAATCTATGTTGTAATGATTATGAAATAGTTATTCTCACTGAAAGATGGCTTAATAATACTGTACTATCTAGCGAGTTTGTAAACAACAATTATAATGTATACAGAAAAGATAGGTGTCATTGTCCTTCCGTCAGTGGTAAGGATGGCGGTGGAGTCTTAATAGCTGTAAGGAAAAAAATTCATTCAAAAAGACTATCCTATCTTGAAACTGATGCAGAGGACTTGTGGGTTTTAGTCGAACTTCCCTTAAAACCCTTAATTAAACTGCAAATCTGCGCTATTTACTTTCCTCCACCCGTTAACCGAAATATTTTAGATACATTTATGAACAGGTTCAATGTTTCCTTAGGAACTACGGAAAACCCAACATGTATTGTAGGTGATTTTAACTTAGGTTGCATTGACTGGGACCTCAACTCTTCATCCTCAAATAGCTCAGTATTTGTACAAAAATTCCTTGATTTTTTATCAGTCCATAATCTCAGACAATGCAATTTGGTTACAAATTGCAATGACAAAATATTGGACCTTGTGTTATGATCACAAGTTTTGCGGTGTGCAATGTTAGACTGGCACTAGATGCATTGAGCAAAGTTGATGAGTATCACCCTCCAATCTCAATTGAATTTGTTTTTACCGGTGAAAAGACAATGAAATCTAATCCTCTTTCTCAGAGGCACAATTTTTTAAAAGCAGATTATGACGCTATAAATTCTTACCTGGAATTAGTACATTGAAAGAAGTTTTCAAAAGTTGCAAGGATGTTGATAACATGGTTTTTGAATTTAATAGAATAATCATAGACACTATAACAAAATTCGTTCCATACTATGTACCCAAGTCCAAGAATTACCCTCACTGGTTTAGTCGTTGCTTAATAAAAATGATAAAAGAAAAAAATAAAGTCAGGAAAAAGTATAAAATTTATAAAAACACTAGAGACGAATTGGAATTTACTTTACTCAGAAAGCGGTGTGAAAACCATGCAAAATTATGTTACAATTCTTATATACGAAACTTAGAAAAAGTAATTAAAAGTAACGCTAAATTCTTTTGGTGCTATATAAAAAATAAACGCGGTGCAAAAAATTCCTATCCATCTTCTTTCTCATATAATTCTGTAACTTCATCAGGCGGAAATAGGATATGTGAAATGTTTGCTTCCTATTTCTCCTCAGTAGACTGAGAAAGACTCATTTTCTGATATAAGAGCCGTAAATAACGTTAATATCAATGTGAATAGTGACTCATTCTCGTCTTTGACATTTAAAGAAAATGAGGTACTTAAAAAAACAAAAAGTTTAGATGTATCTAAAAGAGCCGGACCTGATGGTATACCACCATATTTGGTCCAAAAATGTGCCCATAGCTTAGCTTTACCTTTAGTAGAAATATATAACTTCTCTATTGTGTCTGGGACTTTTCCTGCGATATGGAAAACCGCTAGAGTTGTACCTGTGCATAAAAATGGGGACAAAGCTCAGGTAGCAAATTACAGACCCATATCTATACTTTGTACCTTGGCCAAAGTTTTCGAAGCCTTGCTGTGTCCGTATATTCAGCATTATTTTCAAAAATACTTGGTGGAAACGCAGCACTGTTTTGTCAAATCTAGGAGTACTACTACCAATTTGGTCACCTTCATCGAAATGCTTTCTAGTAGTATTGACAAACACAAACAGACTGATGCTATATATACGGATTTTAGGAAGGCTTTTGATACGGTATCCCATTCTGTACTGTTAAGTAAACGATCTGCCTACGGAATTTCCGGTCCTTTGCTGCGCTGGTTCAATTCATATCTTTCAAATAGATCCTTTGCTGTTGTCGTTAATGGCTACAAGTCGAACGAATACGATATTAATTCCGGAGTACCACAGGGATCACATTTGGGTCCAATCTTGTTCAACATTTTCATAAATGACATATCGAGTTGTTTCTTGAACTCAACACCGTTCATCTTTGCAGACGACATAAAGTTCTCTCGCGAAATAGCCTCCTTTGATGACGTAGCGCCGTTACAGGGGGATTTAAATAGGGTTCTTGAATGGTGCAAAACCAACCGTATTTCATTAAACAAAACGAAGTGCTCTCATATAAAATTTACTAGGAAACATAACATTGTACAGTCCTCCTACACGATAGCAATATACGTTAACTGAAGTACAGGAACAAAAAGACCTTGGAGTAATTATTGACTCCAAGCCGAGCTTTATTTCGCATATTGACTCTGATGTCAATAAGTCTTCCTAAATGTTAGGGTTTGTGATTCGAAACAGCCGTAATTTTAAAGACCCGAGTACTAAAATTTTGTTATATTATGCGCTAGTCCGAAGCATACTGGAATATTGTAGTATTGTTTGGAGACCACATTTTTAAACTCACTTACTGCGGATCGAGCGAGTGCAAAAAAAGTTTTTTATGGCATTTGTCCCACAGCACTAACGTCACACGCCGTTTGAAATCTTACGAACAAAAGCTCTCTCATTTCAACATGCTCGCCTTGAGAAATCGTGGTAAAATTCTGGACATATGCTTTCTTCATGGTATCTTGAATCGATCTATCGATTGCGCTGAGTTGTTGGGTTCAATTAATTTCAGACTTTCAACTAGATACCCTCGAAATAAAATTTCACTGTTTAATGTCCCTCTTCGTAAAACGGTACTGGGTGCTAACTCTCCTATATGTCGTATAATTAAAATCGCAAATGATCTCAGCAATAACATGGACATCTTCGCAGACTCTCTCCAAAGTATGAAATACAATTTAAAAACACTGTACATGAAAATTTAATGTGTATTTAAAGATTTTTTTTTTTAGTTTATAAATTTGTTTGATAATTATGGACCTAATATTTTTAATTTAACTCAATTTAATTACAATTTTTATTTTATTATGTCAATTGTTATAAAATTATTATTTATTATTATTATGTATCTCATTATAAATTCTCGGGTTCAAAGGAACCCGGTCCTTTGGAAGGCTTGCGTGGGGACACAGGTCCAACACGTAGAGGCCCCTTTGAGACAACAATATTTTTTAATCTGACGCATTGACCGGGATCCATCTCTGAGTAACCATAGCCAATTGCTCAGAGATGGTCACCGGTCAATGCGTAGGAGCTATGGAACATATGGAAAACTATAATAGGGCTATGGAATGGAGTTTGGATGGACTAAGTACTGGGCTATTGATTGAGACTACCGGACGTCCGCCTTTTCAACAGTCTCAAATTGAAAGGTTAGCGGACGGTGACTCGCCTCCCACTAGATGGGCCCCCACAAAGCGGCGTAGTGCCTCGGGCGCAACATCGGTGTGGTCGGCTAAGGGTGTTGAGAGGTGTGCACCGGTTTCACCATCGCGAGTGAGCTCGTGAGCGGGTTTCCCCGCTATTACGCAGATTGAGCACTTCCACCCTTTCGAGCATATAGCTCTTGCCCTCCACTCTGCCGGCCAATGAAGGCAAGCCAGAGGCGGGGGATAAATTACAATTCCCCTCTGGAGGTCTCAGGTCCATGGGGTCGCCACTCCCCAACAGCTCGCCACAAGCTGCCCTGCGGGCTTATTATTATTATTATTATTTTTTTTGTTTTAATTATTATTATTGCATGTGGTGCTGGCCTTTAATTGATTGTGCAATTGGGTGTTATTTTATTAATTATTGTAAAATATTATAATGTATTAATTGTAACAATTGTTGGCTGGCCTTAATAACTAAATAAATAAAAAAAAACTTACTAACGAACTCGTCAGAGTTAGGCGCGAGAGGTATACCAGCGATATCTGTCTATAATATACTAAAAGATCTCGACCTTTTTAGAACTAGTATCACGTATTTCGTAGGACCATTTCAAATTTCGGTTAGGGAACGAGAGGAGCGCGTACAGTGGAAGTAAACTTTAATGCTCACTTTAAAAAGGATCATTAAACCTACACTTGACTGGTAAGTCCCGGGCACCCTCCAAACTTTTCTCTCAGCAACGAAACGATTTCGGCACCTGCACAGTGAATGCATGGATGGCTAGTAATTAAATATAATTACTTTAATTAAAAGTAGAACAAAATTAGTAAACGTCTGTTTACAACTTAGTTTTTTGGCTTGTAAATTTGATGAGCTGGGCATGTGATTTCGAAGAAAACTCTTCTTTCTTCATAATATTCAAAAGAACACCAAAGAAAAAGTAGCTTTTACTGTTGCCAAAACACTTTTCAAGAATTTTAATGTGCCACTTTCATAAGTAGAGAGTATAAGCCCATTGTTAACGTCTTGCTACCACTATTTCAAATAATTCTGCTGTAATGGCTCATAAAGACAGTAAAACTTCCAATGTTAGGGAGAGAATAATTAAAAAATACTTTAATATATTGTATTACTATCGGTTCTCCTTTTTTTTATTTTAGACCATAGTAATTACCTAATATTACTAATTTAAGTTTATTTTTTAATATCCACTAATATACTACGAGTGTATTCTTTTAATTATTAATAACTTTATAAGACACTAATTGAATGTCTCCAATTTGAGTGAAAAATAAAGACGTAGGCTTTCACTACCTACTCGGATATGCAGCCAAAAAGCATGAAGTAAAACGCATAAATAGTTGTAATAATTACTGTACAAGTATTTTTATACTTTCAGTGGTGGCAGTGGCTCGTTACTGTCAATGATGTACAACCACTTTGGAACGCACAACCTACTTACTTGATATCGCAAGCAATTTATATGTTAGCTGCTTTAGTTACGCTTCTTCACGGTAATCTCATTTATTTTCTTTCAAGAATTTAATATAAAGTTATTTGATTTAAATAAAAATTAATGTGATTTTTAGCCTTGAAGAAAGGAGGAAGATGGCCGTACTTCTGGTTAGGAACAGTACTGCATGGTCTCTACGCAGACAATTTCTGGCATTTTGTTCTTCCAGAGTATGATAACTTTTGGCATTCACAAACTCCTATTGTATTGCTTGGTGCTAGATTACCTCTGCATATCATATTTTTATGTAAGTATTTTTTAAAATCGAAACTAATATAAATACTAAAAGTTATTATGAATTAGAAGATCTTCTCGATTTTACGTGTACGTGTTAATTAAAATACTTATTTTTTCGCTTGATCCTAGTTCGGATATCAGACATTTTGTTACCTAATTTTAGTTATATTTAAAGCCAAAATATGTACAGCTGTTTCAGAATAAGGAATTGTTATTATTATTATTATAAATTATAATATATCCGATATTTAAAATTTCTGATGTGCTCGTTGGTCTTACTCTCCAGATCCAGCATTTATTTACCACGCCGCTTACGCCGTGCACAGGCTTAAATTACCAAGATATGCTGAGCCATTTGCAGTTGGACTGGTTACCGTGTTAATAGATATCCCCTATGATATCGTTGCTGTAAAATTCGTTCATTGGACATGGCATGACACGGATCCCAACATTTTTGACCGCCATTACTGGGTGCCGTGGAATTCTTATTACTTCCACGCAACATTTGCTGCAAGTTTTTACTTCTTTTTCCACGTGAGCAGAAAATTGATGGCGCCTCAAGTGGGCCAATGGAGTTCTGCAAAGTACCTAAGTTATATTTTATTTTAATTAATACTTATTTATGTTATAAAATTTCAAAATCTGTAAGATAGTAATATAAATAAATGATGTTGACATTAAGTATAAAAAATTATGTGCTTGTTTCAGGAAAGGAACGGAATGGAAATCTCTTCTGATAGCTACGGCCCTTGGGATGCCAGGGGGTGTTCTTTTATTTGTTCCGATTTACCATCCCCTTCACGACATGTTTAAAATTCATTCTGAAGTTACTTTCTTCCTTTTATTCTCTGTCTTCTTTATTTTTATTCTGTCAGGTCTTTTGGGCCCGCGTGATCAGAACAAAGAAAAGTGAGTTAATCCTACTAATATTATAATTGTAAAAAAAATTATAGATCGATGAATGAATGCTTGTTACTCTTTCATGATAAAACTACCGAACGAATCTAAATTAAACTTAACAGTAATACTACATAATAATATATAGGTACAATTTGTAATGATTTTGTTTTAGCCATAATATAAAAGGTATTTTTTCATATACATGTAGTCTATATACGTGTTGCGTAATTTTTTTTTTCAATATTTAGACAATATAATATATCATTTTTCAATATACCTATATACAATTTGGTTTTCGAAAATATTGTTTTTTATTTCTTTTATTAAAGAACGTTAAAGAATCAATATTTTCAGTAAAGAACTTTTCTATATTTATAAAAATTATTACATTTTATAGAACAACACTTGAATTGATTACCAGCGGGCTTGTATTTGCATAAGTATTATTAAAACAAGTAAAGGTTACATCTGTTCAAATAAAATGTTTATTTAAAACATAAGACATTTTACACGAACAATAGCTAAATAATTTTATTATAATAATTTTCAACATTACTTTTTTAAAAAAAATATTTTGTACATATTTTTTGTCATACCTTTTGCAAATTATGGGTATGTCTTTTGTTCCTTCATTTTTATTTACTTATAATTTCAGATTGACATCAATCGATTATGTGTTGATATTGCAATTGGCGGTTCATTACATTACATACTGGGTGTTTGTGGTTTTCTTCGATCCCGCCAAAGAGCGTTCCGTTGGTCTTCATGAACCAGTTGGCCCTTGTAATGAAGTAGCTTCTTTAATTACACCTTTTGGTCAGGTAGGTATATTTTAATTGCACTGTTTTTGGAAAGATATTCTGTATTAGGTCAGTACGCAATATTTATTCATGAATACTTATATTTTATAAAGCCGTTATGCATTTGTGAAATAGGCGATGCTTATGATATGCAAATGTCTGCGAATATTTTCGTACCAGATGTGAATACATACTGTTCAGTGCAGGCATTCAAATAAAACATAAACTTAATAGTTACTTAATAGTTTATGTTTTATCTGTAAATTTTGTTTTTATGTTATC
Organism: Philaethria dido; assembly: GCA_033558755.1. Taxonomy (NCBI): domain Eukaryota; kingdom Metazoa; phylum Arthropoda; class Insecta; order Lepidoptera; family Nymphalidae; genus Philaethria; species Philaethria dido. The sequence goes on from JAKGSA010000004.1 coordinate 701,689, forward strand.
AAAATTATTTTTTTACGTTAAGTAAAAATAATTCATTTGCTTTAATTTTTTTGATTCAATGTTTTATTTTACAAACCTAATGCTAACCTAATAATATTTATAAAATATTATTTTTGTGCTTCTTACACTACTTATTTAATTACTTTTTCTTCATTCAATTACTTAATGTTTTCTTGTTTACAGACTGTATATAAACGTAAATATTTCTGTCCACAAGACTATGATGAAGGATATTTCGACTTCCACTGTGTAAACAATGTCTTACCATCTAATGGTTCTACTTGGTATACCGTATGCGGCACTCCTTTCAAGTAAGTCTAATTTTATTATATTAGTAATAAAAAATGATACCGAAGACCCATGGAAAAGTGTTAGTTTTTATATAGCCCTACCAAATATTTATGAATTATCAGAGGTTCGCGCAGATGCCGCACCCTTATCCCGCTAGCCCGTTTTCAAACATTTGACAAGTCATGGCCCAGGGATACCCGACTTCAATTTTTGCCAAGCTTGATTTAAATAATTTACTCATTTTTTTTTAAACTTTTATCACGTTTAAAAATTGTCATAACTTTTTTCCATATTGATATCAGCAAACAAAAATTAGGCTTACTCTACTTTCACGCTTTCCATAGAAACTCATATTTACTTGACAAAAATGTATAGAACAGTTGATTGTTTCCGACATTTCGTGGTAGTAATAAAACTTCTGGTTTGTGTTATTTACTGTAAGATTAATCAAACACTTAGTAAAATATATAATCAGACATTTTATATACGATTTAAATATGATATTCTAAAAGTGGGGTAAAATACTATAAAACGATAACACTGATCGAGTACCTTCTGCTTAATTGTGTGTACGTCTTCTGCGCAGGCTTCCGCACGAATTCCGATAATTCATAAAGTTCTTGCCGGCTTATAGAAACTAATACTATAAGCCAAAGTTTGTGGGTCCAATTTCATATTTGATATTTTTGCTTTAAAATACATATGTACTAAATACCTCTATTAAATATGTTTGTGTACAGACTTATATGTGCATTAATTATTTATATTAACTCGTATTAAATATAATGCAAACATTATCTAACCGACATCGCACGTTTTTACATAGCTTACGTGTATTTATGCACCCACCAAAAGTCCACCCTTGGTGCTAGATACTCATTATTATTATTTTTTCGCTTTTAACTATAAATATTTTCTTTTTGCAGCAATCACATGGAGTATATTACTGTATTAACAACGATTCTGCTGCTGGCCGGTGGAGTCTTTTACGGAATTTATTTTAAAAATAATCAGCCAAGCGTCTCTCCACCGGCAGCAGCTCCTAAGAAACAAAAGAAAAAGTAATAAATTGGGAATATTTAAATTTTTATTTTAACTAAATATTTTTTTACTATAAAATGGTTTGAAGAAGAATAAATAAATAAATGCACAAAAACTTACTAAGAGGAAAAGAAATTCGTGATACTATTCATACAATTTCATCGGAATCCTTCTCCAAAAACTCATCTTAAACAAGTGCAGCGTAATAAGCGGGAAAATAAAAATAAGTCGAGAAAAATATTTTTTGTTGACATTTAAATATTATATATATTTTTATTTATTTGATTTGTTTAAAAGTTACAGGGAAATAGTGTAATTTATAAAGTAAATTATAATTAAAATGTTTTTTACAAACTTTTATTTAATTTTACCTGCCTGTTCGAGTATTTATTTATTTATTTATTTATTTGGATCACCAACACAGCGAACATTACCACATATTTAAAAAAAAAACAATAACCTTAAAACAATCACAAAATGCCGCTGCAATTGTAGGTGATGACGGCATGCTTATCTTACACCTACTATACTAATATTTAATTATATTTAAAACAAAAGAAATAAAAAAATTAAATTAGAAAAAATACCAAAATTAAAATAAAACTAAAACTATATTATTATTATTTTCAAAAGTAATGAAATCCTGTAAATTTAATTTTATTTGCCGGTATTTGATCAATCTGGAAATTAAATCTAAATCTTTCCAATAGTTATTAATATAAAATGAAAATATTTGACTTCTTGACAAAATGCATAACAACCTTAAAAAGATTTTCTATGAAAGAGGGCCACCATCACAATCTGGCTAATAAAAGCTTGTTAATTCTTCTTAAGATTAACTTAAGTTTTCTTTCTGGCCTCATCTGCCTAACAAAAAAAAGAAAAAATAATATGCGGGCTTTTATTGAGGCAGTTCGTCAGATTAGTAAAAAAAATGATCTAGAGAAATATTCGAGTGTTTCAGATAAGACATTGGAAGTTAAGTACACACAGAATCTATACTAATACATAAAGCTGAAGAGTTTGTTTGTTTGTTTGAACGCGCTAATCTCAGAAACTACTGGTTCATTTGGAAAGTCCTTTTTGTGTTGAATAGACCATTTGTTGAGGAAGGCTTTAGGCTATATAACATCACGCTGCAACTATTAGGAGCGAAGAAATAATGGAAAATGTGGAAAAAACTGGAAAAATTATTCATCCTTGAGGGCTTCCGTTGCGTGCGCTGCAAAAACGGTTTAAGATATCAAAAATATATGTATGAAAGAATTCCCCTCTTCCCCTCGGACCGCGAATGCGTTTAGACGTGTCCTCTGTACTAAAGTTATTTATATTTGATTAATGTGTTTTTTAAAAATAATATGATGATGATGATGTCCTCCTAGACGTATCCGTCGACGGCGACACACTGATTTGCCAGGTGTCATCTGCGCGGGAATATGTTATAGTACGTAAGTGTGTGCGCATACACAGACGCACTCTCTCGTCCGCTCGTTCCTTATTCCAATGGAACGGAGTACCGCTACGATCAGAGGAATGATTGGATGCAGTGTCTGGCCGACGGTAACTGCACGCGCCCTCTACCGTCGCCCTGGGCCATCCACCTTGCCTTGCTGGTTCGCCAACTCCGCCAGGCCATTTTGCACTATCTGCGTTGGGCTGCCATCCTCGTCACCGAACCAGACTTTTGTGCTTAGCAGGAGGGAACTGCTTAGTTGGACTTCTGCATTTTTTTTATCACTTAATAAATAATAATATACGTTAAAAAATAATATACGGTGCATACTACTAGGCGTGCATAAATCTTTAAAAGTTGAGTGAAATAGGCAGTAACAGTTGAAACAAATATATACAACAAAGCTTCGCGAACACAGTAATTGGGATCTGCTGCAACGTAGTGCATAACAAATCTTCGTAGCGGATAACAAGTCTTCGTAGCGCATAACAAATCTTCGTAGCATATAACAAGCTTTCGTAGCGCATCAGAAATCATCGTAGCGCATGACAAATCAACGCAACACATCGCCCACTTCGTTGCAATTTAAAGACATCTCTCGAAATCAAGGTCATCTGTCACAAATAAAATATTGAAACTATGCCGCTAAAGAGAACTCCTCCGGCTACCCCGCTTCCTACTATTTCAACTGATACTTCCTCCAACGCTCGAAAACGAATGGTGCCAGAAGCAGATTCTGCTTTGCATCATTGTAACTCAGCCCCGGATTTATAGTCAATTGCTGCAAAAAATGTGGGACGGAAGAAAAGAAATGTTCTCGGAATTCACAAAGAAGATGGATAAAAAGCTTATGGATCTACAAAACTCTGTTGAATTAATGAGCGAAAAATATGATATCTTCTTATTCAAGTGGTCGTCTCTGGAGAAAGAAAGGATTGAAGACAAAAAAACTATTAAAAATCTTGAAGACAAAATAGAGACGCTAGAGGGTAAGTCTCGTGCTACTAGTATCGAAATAAGAAATCTACCTAAGATGCAGGGAGAAACAAAGGAGAGTTTTTGTGCCTCAATTATTGTGCTGGGAAATAAATTGAATAGTAATATTGAACCAAGTTTAATTAGAGATGTATATAGAGTTAACTCCAAAGACAACTCGTAGCCTGTTATTGTTGATTTTACCAGCACACCCTTAAAAGATAAAATTTTAAAAGAAGTTAACAATTTTAATAAAAATAAGACTACAATTGAAAAACTCAATACTAAGCATTTGAACTATCAGGTGCCTATTAAATCTATATACATTTCGGAATGTCTGACTTATAATACACAAAGACTGTTCTATTTGGCTAGAAATTTTAAGAAAACTCACGACTACAACTTCTGTTGGACGTCAAACGGTATAGTTTATCTCCGGAAGAACACCAACTCTCACCAAATCCGTATTTTAGGTGATGCTGACTTAAAGCAGAGAAATTGACTAATTGTGTCTACTGAAATGTATCCTATCAGAGCTTGTCAGAGGAAAACTTCATATAATGTAAGGTTATTTGTCTTTAACTCTTATTTTTACAGTTTTTGTTTTTATCTTTATATAATTCTATTACATTTGTTAACCTATATTATCTGTTTCCACACTAAGATAACTTATAACTAACATAACACTTTTACAATTACTTACACTTACAAACTTCATTACATACTTTGCATATTTAATATTCGTAATAAATAATTCTCGTGGTTGTATTGATGTATATATTCATAAGTTGTTAGTAGAATCTTCTTTCTCTATTATAACAAACTCCTTTATCAAACAAAATAAATACAGAAACTATTTTCTTGTCATTGTTTTTCACACCTTAACTGTACAAATTATGAATCACCCTCGCTGTAATATATCTTTGGATGAACTAACTACTATATCATCTTCGATAACCTAAGAAATGTACCCCAAAGTTTTGCCGATGTGCTCATCTCTAAATCAATGGAAGTCGACATAGAATCATGTCAACAATTCCTGTATAATCCCTCCAAGCTACTGTTCTTAACACAAAGTGATTCATCGCAAACCAGGCAGTGATACATCGCAAACTTTGAATAAGATAAGTAAATTATTCGCCTGGTGGAAGTTATATAAGTAATAGCGTAATGTGTAATAGTGCTAAGTATAGAATACTTATGGTTAAGTATCTTTACTACTCAATTAAAAGAAGAAAATATATTTCAAGTGCATTTTTGAACATAATTTGTATATATATACGTAGTATGAAAAAAGTCCCCTCCGCCGTCAGTACGCGTAAATCTTTCAAACTACGTAACGGATTTTAATGCGGTTTTCATTTATAAGCAAAGTGATTTAGGAGGAAAATTTACATATTTAATTAATTAATAATAAAGTACAAGAAAACCAAGAGTTTCAAGGATTTGCTATTTTGTTGACTGCAAATCATAAGTTTGTGAACTGACATTGCTTAGACACACGCTAGTTAAACATCAAGCATATATCTATCTACTAATGATAACCCACAGTAGCATTTTTGATATTTTACATATTACTAAATAATAATGGGTCACTTTCGAAACTATTTTGAACAATACAGTATTACTTCTTATCCAATTAAATATATTAGATATGTAGTTTAACATTTAATGAAAATCAATAATTCCCTATAAAATAAATCCTTAAAATAATCAACTGCGACCGGAGCACGAAAACCTAAAAAGATTGTCTTGACTATTCTAGAGTCACTTATAAATCTCAGGGTTTGGTGTTTTTACACTAAACCAAAATAAATATTAATATGGTATTCAAAGTAGGACCTACTTAAATTTTAATTTCGTGACGATGACTTTATTAGTATTATTCGATAGTAGGATCCAGAAATTGAAAGGGAAGTGGTTTCATACTATTTGAACTTCTTTTATAAATTGACAAATTATTTTTATAATTCGGAAAAAGTATAAATTTAAGAATTTTGTGATTAAATAAAACACGCGGGTATAGAAAAATGACGAAATATTTATATATCCAAATACAATTGTGTAGTTTACACAGGCAAACATCCGTGCCAACATACATCCAATAGGCCATCCAATATAAGAAGATACCTACGTCTGTAAAGACATACATGTATTTATAGTATGCAACACGGGTAGAGGTCTTTTTTTCTCCTCTTACAATAAGGAAAATGTTTCGTGATTTACATATCATATTCGATTTATTTCGTAGAAATTTTCGAATTACATAACATTTCAGTACCTATCTATTTTTGTCATCTTTTTATCAGCCAGAATTTCCACATCGTCTACTTGTTCTTTATATACATATAATTAATATTAGAATAAAAATTACATTGGCATCTTCAAACAGGCAGTTGTTCAAATTAACTTTACGTCGATTTATGCATTCTTCGTCCTGAAGTAAGTAGGAATGAAAAAAATAGGCATGTAGCTGTATGTTTGCACTTGTAATACATTATTTTTATCTCTCTCCCCAAATAAATGATCAAGTTATCAATCAATATCTCGATCTTAATTTACTTAAAATTTTACTTTACAATATTACTTTTTTCAGCTTAATGTCTCTCTAAAAGTTTTTAAAACTCCTTATCATTGTTATTTAATTGTAGGTTAATTATATTTAATTAGATAACAAGGGCAAAGAGTTTCAAAAACTCTTAGCGAGACATTAAGCAAAAAAGTACGGACTTAAACTCTGTGGTGCATTGACAATAATTATATAAAATATCTCAATCTCCCTGAGTGATAAATAAGCTAAGCGTAACTACAATATATTTTATATCGTTTCTAAATCTAATTCTTCGTTTCTTAATCTAATTGATAATAAAGGATCAATAAAAAATTGCAGAAGTCCAACTAAGCAGTTCTCTCCTGCTAAACACGAAAGTGTGGTTCGGTGGCGAGAATGGCAGCCCAACGCAGATATTGCAAAACGGCCTGGCGGAGTTGGCGATCCAGCAAGGCAAGGTGGATGGCCCAGGGCGATGGTAGAGGGCGCGTGCAGTTACCGTCGGCCAGACACTGCATCCAATCGTTTCTCTGATCGTAGCGGTACTCCGTTCCATTGGAATAAGGAACGAGCGGACGAGAGAGTGCGTCTGTGTATGCGCACACACTTACGTACTATAACATATTCCCGCGCAGATGACACCTGGCAACGACAAGTGTGTCGCCGTCGACGGATACGTCTAGGAAGACATCATCATCATCATCATATATATCGTTTCACAAGATTATAGAAGTCCATGAATCCTGACAACTGAAACAACTGATTTGTAATACAAATATGGATAAAAAAATTAAACGAAAAATCTTATCAAATGCAATTGCTCTGGCTAACAATAATTTTGTGTATTTCAGTTTTCAAACTACTTTAGTTAACAAACCGAGAAATAAAAAATTGAGAAACATATGTGACTATGAACACCGGTGAAACTTTGTCTTACACAAAGACTCGAAAGATTTGTGATTTTTATTTATTACTTTGATAACACTCGATTTAAATCCTGCGTAGCTACAGGAACACGAAGACTTTTTTCCTATTTCCATAGATTCTTTTAATATTTTGAAGAACTATATCAAATATTCGACTTTAGGGCTATTATTTGACTATAAATAATAGTCCCAATATTGAATAATTTTTAAACTTATTCTCCCAGAAACTGAGTTATCCATTCCTATAACGCTCAAAACGTCTGATGCCGAAATCAGGCTGATTGCAGTGATCACCTAGAAGTTTTTTGTGATGATGAAAAAAAAAATATTACAATTAATCTCTCAGTTTTAGGAAAAGAATGAAAATATATATTAAATATTTACGAGATTAAAATGTTGTGCTATATTCGGATTTCATACTTTTAAGTTGAATATTGGATCACCATTTTAGAGAACCAAATACACTGACGATAAGAAATCTAGAAAAATCATTGCCGTGCCTCTACAGTTTTGTTATATTGTTGTAAAAGTGTGTCACTAACAAAAAAATGGTGAGAATTACTGTTTCTAGATAGACTTTCTTGTCTAAACAAAACGTAAAATATTTGCAAATTGTTAATGTGTAATTGTATGTAACGTGATGTTGCCATTTTGTGTTTAACTGATAAGTAAAGTTTCGACATACACCAAGAAGGGAAAATAATGGACCACCTATTCGAATAATATATCACTTTAATGATATGTTTGCTTTGACATACAATCACAATTCCACTCCTTATGTCTAATGCAATCAGATTACATATTACCTTCATCACTAGCCCTTGCATCAGGCTTGCATTTCCTTTCCACACATGTCAATTTTTTTTATACCATGTTATTCTTAAACAATTACTACTGTAAATTATATTAAATAAGGTTTAAATCTATCATTCGCATGTCATCTTCCATATTAGTGCCAATTATAATTTATTTTTCAAGAAAGTTGGTAATATTTTGTAAATAACTTAATAGGTATCCAAATTAGTGTTCCATCTCATTTTCGCAAGCGATTTGAAATTATTTTAATAAAGGTTGAAGTTGTGATGAACATAAGCGTTACAAATTATTACAAATATAAATTTCAATTATTTTATTTCAGAACTTCAAATCTGTCGGGCATACATTAATATATTTAATCATAATAATAATAATAATAACTTAAAAAAATGAGAAGCCATCAGTGTAATAGCTCCTTATTTTAAAAACAACTTTTAGAAGTTGTTTTCTTGTTTTACAATAATGTTAGTAAAGCCACTGAGGGTCTCAAATATAATGTTAAACTTAAAATACCACTTACATCTAAATAATATCACGTTCGTCAATTAAAATTAAATTTGGCGAATAATAGATATAAACGGGTGAGCTCAATTTACGTTACGTCACATATTATGGAATAGACAGTTATTATTCCACCAATACTCATGAAAGATACGTCTACATTTGTGCTTCACAAAGAGGTGCAGTTGAGTGTCTCAACATAGATATACCTACACAACAATTACAGAATTACAAGTACACTACGTTATAGTGGCATATAGAGAGTTATGTCATTCAATTCAGTCCATCGGCAAACTTGCTTGAAAACCTAGAGCTAATTTTTAATTTAAATTGAAGTCAATAAGACGGCTTTTCTTTTTTATTTTTTATTACTGATAAAATTAGTATATAAAATGCATTGAAGTGAAACACACATAGTGAAGCATTGTACTAACGTTTAAACGTATACAGTGCAATATCTTTCTCAACTGTTTACTCCTTTCTATTAAATGCAAAACAGTATTAACTTGAGAAGTCTTCCCGCGTCTTTAAAATATTATACTTATTGTAAACCACGACGAATAAATTCAATTAAACATTGTAAATGCTCGGTCTTATCTAATAGCGACCGGCTAATGGAATGACATATATAGACGACTAATGTATTACAATTACACAAGATTCAAAATTATATTTTAAATACGTTTGTGACATTATATTATTATATGAATATAATATTCATAAAAAGCAGACCTTATATATATAAAGTTACACCTACAAAATACCAAGAGAAAATAATGAATATTTTCTGTAAATAAATAGATATTTTTATGATAACCTAACAGAGGCCATGCAATAGATATTAAAAAATTGTGCAAAATAAAATGAACCTCCATTGTAGATCTGATCACAAAATAAATTATTTTAGCAATACATGAAATAGGAACGTAAAATAGGCAAAAGCCTGTTACAGATGGTTGGCTTATTGGGCGTTTCTGAACAGTTCTTCGACAATGGACGGATCGGCCAGTGTCGAGGTGTCCCCGACATCTTCGTCTCCGACGGCGATCTTCCTCAGTATCCTTCTCATAATCTTCCCGGACCTAGTCTTAGGCAGTCCCGGAGCGTACTGGATCATGTCGGGGGCCGCAAAGGCGCCAATCCTCTTCTTCACGAGTACCTTCAATTCTTCGACCAGTAGTTTGTCGAAGTCTTCTTTATCATTCACCACTACAAAGCAATAAAGTGACTCGCCTTTCACCGGATGCGGCCGAGAGACTACAGCAGCTTCAGAAATGCGATAGTCCTCGGTAAGAACACCCTCCACTTCAGAGGTTGACATCAAATGACCGGAGACATTCAACATGTCGTCGATACGGCCGGTCACCCACAAAAATCCGTCTTCATCACGCCTGGCCCCTGAGCAAATATATAATAACTGTTATTCATGGGGCTAAAATATTTAAAACTAAGATAAAATTATTGAAATATTTTTCAATTTAATAAGTATTATGAATTATAATATATAAAAACAATACCATCGCCAGTGCAATAATATCCTTTAAATTTGGAAAAGTAGACTTCTTCATAGCGCTTGTGATCACCGAACAGCGTCCTCATTATGCCGGGCCATGGCTTGGCGAACACCAAATATCCTTCCCCCTCTCCCTCTATCTTATTGCCCGATTCATCGAGGAGAGTCGGCTCTACTCCGAAAAAGGGGAAACCCTTAAGAAAAACAAACGTTTAATTATTTATATATCTGTAGGTAATTCTAACTTTAGATGTAATTATATTATTATTACTGTCTATGTAATATTCATAAATAAACATTGTTAGAATTATAAAAAATGGTTGAGGAATTTAGAACTATGAATATATTATAAGGATATCACACAGCTGCTCCTGGTTTCATAGGAGTTGCTCCAGGGAGACTGGTCAGTACGTGACCACCAGTTTCAGTTTGCCAAAAAGTGTCCACAATGGAGCATCTTCCACCGCCCACAATATGATAATACCAAAGCCATGCTTCGGGATTAATGGGTTCGCCTACACTGCCCAAAATTCTTAGCGATGTTAGATTATGTCTGAAATTAAAATAGTATATTAAAAAAATGGTTCGCAGTTCCTATAGATGAATTATATATTATATGTTTTACTAACTATTAATTAGTTTCTTACTATTAGTAACGCCTGTCGTGGCGCAGAGGCACAAGCGTGCGACTGTGAACGCGACATTGTGGGTTCGATTCTCACTCCAGGAAATGAAATTTTTAATTTCCTGGGTTTGGTAACAAGGCAAACCGCCACTCAGCACGCATTGCCTCAATTCAGCGGAAAGTGGGGAACGGAGTGTCGTAACACTAGGTTCCCTCTGCGTACCCTGCTATATTCAGGATATGGTGTGAAGCTATGTATGTATGTACTAACTATAAGTACATTTCTTACTTCAGGAAATTAAAATTACGTAATATCGTATAAGTAGTTATAAGTAGAGGTAACTGTATCAAGGCCACCGAACTTTACTAAAGCAAGGTCAAGTCCGACAATTCACGTGAAATACGAGAACAAAAATAGACATTGCTTAGTAACAAATTTATTTCTAATTGTTTAAAATGTATTAAGTTATAAATAATAACGAAACAAAACGTGGTATTACGAGACAATTCCTCTTACAATTAACGTGTTAAAAATTACCATACTAATATAACTAGACATACAATATAATTTAAAGCGTGACGTGTATATGTAATGTCAACTCTTTGAGTTATTACATAACAGCTGTTTATTATACATAGCTTAGATGCTCTTTAGCTTTATTTCGTATATATCATTAAGTTAGACAATGATTAAAGACATTTTAGTTAAAATATGCTTAAGGTGATTTATTTGATTATTAAAGGTATATATTATCAGACTACAAACTACTGATTACTACTTAGGTAAAAAAAATCAATTATCTATTAAATTCTATGATATTCTACTGTTTAATTTTAAAATAAAATTTCAATACGAAATATGGATATAACTATTCAGTAAGAACATTGTTCTTATCTACGGTATGCTTAGGTTTTAGATACGGTCGCTCTTCAAGTATGTACTCGAACAATTCGTCTAAAATGGGATATATATTAAAAGGCAACTTGTGGAATTATAGAGCAAAATTATAACCTAAATACAGGATAATCTACAGAAGAAAGAGCTCTAATTAAAGTATGTAATTATATTCTAATTATGATAACAAATTACACTTATGATTTTACAATTATGATTTATAAAGAGTAATATTAAATGAATTGTTCTATAATATACCGAGAATTGCATAATTCGAATAACGGAATAAGTAAAAAAATGTTATCTAATTATTGTTCATAAGGAGCTTTGATAAGTTACAAGTTTCATCGAAAATCTATCATGCAGTTAAGTACGACCGCATATAACTATCTAATGAAGGGTTTTTTTATCAGTTATTAGTAATTTACTTTACAATGAATTGTTACTAGGATTACCTAAACCCATCTATTGAAAATATACTTGAATATTTCTAAGTATACGTATCATAATAGCGTACAGTAATAGATGGTAAATATAGATTAATATATTAATGAAAAATTTAAAGTTATAGTTTATTAAGGAATTATATACCTGGTACTTATTGCTAATAAGGCAACATATATAATATCAGAATCGATGTTTATAAAATATTAGTGATTATTGACTTCAATGTAAAACGGATCAATCACAAGAATAGCCGAAGCGTATGTATCGTTTTTAAAGTAGGTTAGGTTAGGTAAACCTGTGATGATGACGAAGGCAAAATTAATATTGTAATAAATGTTTCAGGTAGCTATCGCAGCTTTATACTTGACTAGGTGAATAGGCTTCATCCTATGTATAAGCAATTTTTAAAGGATATCTTATATATCGGTGAATAATTGAAAAGGTAATAGAGCTTCTTTACATGCGTTTTTTACTCATTTTCTTATTTTTATGAATCTCCTGCATCTTCTTTAGATTCTCTCATTATTTTTCGTTCTTTTTAGAAATTTTGCGTGTTGCGTGATGGAATCCAATGTCGCGCTATAAATTCAAATTTGTCTATCAAATAAACCTTTGCAAGCACTTTTGAATCATCGAATGAACATAAAGCTACGCCCAGGCTCGGAAGAAAATTCTGCTAAAAAGAATAGCGAGAGGATTTTATATTTTAATTATATAATGATAGTTCTAGCATGAAATTCAATTAATCTTAATTTCACACACTTTTATCTTTTATATTAACATTCTCGGACAGTGTAATAAGCTTTACTAATTAATAATGTTTTTACAGTTGCTTTAAATTGCTATACTTACGTAGAGATAAAATTAAAATAGACTGTGGAATTTTATTAAAGACACGTATACTTAGAATATCAGACCCATAAAAGATTTATTTCCTTTTTTTAATAAGCTTGTCTTTATAGCTACCGAGAAAAAAAGAAATAAAGATACACAAGCTAAGCGTAGCTCGTAAGAGTAAGCGAAGCTAGCGTAAGAATTTATTTATTTATTATTTCTTTTTTTAATACATAACTACGGGAAATACCATTTTTTTACATATACCAATATTTTACCTATAGCCAGAGAGGTTGTTGACCATAACATGTGCACTCAGCACACAGATTACCACCTGCTCCATTACGGAATCAATTAAATTTTCTGAACCTCATTGGGTCAGAAATAGTTACTGGTAATTTTATATAATACTTACTCAGTCACCACGGACTCGCCAAATTTCATCAAAGAACGAATGGCCGTTGGAGCTGTGTAGAATTGAGACACCTTATACTTTTCAATTACCGCCCAGTAGCGATCGTTATCTGGGAAGAATGGAGTTCCCTCAAACTGAAAGATATATATGTACATTACTAAAGCTTAGTAATTAAAATAAATATTATAGCAATTTACATAAAATATATGTAGGTATATCAGTTATATGCATACTTAAGTAAGAATTTTGAGTCATACAGATTGAAAATGTCACTAAATTTAAATGATTCCTGGCATTACTACCTACTTATCAAAAATATATTAGAATTAAACATCAAACTAAGTTATCATTGGAAAACGCAAGTGTAAAATTACATACTTATGTAACATATAGATAAATATTTACTACATGATTGCCTAAAGAGTAGGTACATGTGTCTATATGTTTTTAATTGACATCTTGTACTTAAGCGTCGTTTCGCATATAGTAAATATTTATTTTACCCTACTTGACCATACTCTACGTAAATTTTCTTAAAGCCAAGGTATTACTTTACATTGAGATTATGTAATGAGAATGAACACGCAAGAGTAAACAAAACACGCAACGTTCAGCGCAACAAGTTAATGACATTTCTAGTACCAGACAAAATAGTTTTCCTTCCCTAAAAGCACTTGAAATTTTACTTTTAATTATATGTTTAAACTCTGTCTTAGACGCATTGCTGCAAACTCCTCTTCTTACAGCCCGGCACCCGCACATCGAATCCATGGAATGCTACGAAGTTTTATTTCTTCTTCTATATCAAAAGTTGGATATTTTTTTATATCTAATTGTTTATATTTATATACTTATTTACTTTATTGACATACAGTGTATTCAAATAACGCTATGAAGGTTCTCATCATTATCTTATTACGGCAACAATATTTAAAGTTATACCTACATTAAATTCTCTAATGCCTTTTTCACTCTATTTTTATTTAAATGATATTTAAAATACCCCATTATAATAATAATTAGGATATGTGAACAAATTGAATGAAACGCGCAATATGTAATGGCAGCTAAAGTATTATCGTTGGGATGCTGCGTTACTGATAAAATCAGTTGAACTTGAAAGATAACAGTTGTGTAGTAACCTGCTTTTAGAATATTACAAAATAAACGTACTTATTTAATACTATAGTTGTCTACACAATCTTAACCTTATGTTTTACTCAATGTTGACATGTTAAGATAAAATAGAGTAAACTATAATTTTCATTTGCTTTGTTAGTAGGATATTTGAAATTCAATGAAAAAACTATTAATGATACGCAATAATGACTTTAAAACTTATGGCCTGTCAATAGTAAATAAAGTACTGTTGTTCAACGTTATGTACCTCAAAATAAAGAAATAAATTGACAAAGAAAATATTACCAAGACGCAGGTTGCGGCATTAAGCAGGGGTCCATACACCACGTAGGTGTGGCCGGTGATCCAGCCGACATCTGCTGTGCACCAGAAAATGTCGGCATTTCGATAGTCGAATACGTAGCGAAAGGTCGCTGTCGCATATAGCATGTAGCCGCCAGTCGTGTGAATCACGCCTTTTGGCTTTCCGGTTGAACCACTATAGAAATTACCATACAAATATAACCTACAGTTTATAAAACATACTTTGTAATACGTGACTACTACTAATAAAGTATGTGGATTTTTTATATAGGTAAAATTATGAAACAACGCAACACGCCACCGTCCCAGAGGTTACGTGTTGTGTTCACTGCTCATGGTATCTACTAAATATCTAATTACAATGTATCTATATTTACTTAAATCTATTAAAATTATACAGTTTCTTTAATTAATGAGCAATGACAGTAAATAATTTACTAATTATAATGGCTTATACAATGCATTTTATAAAATCTAATTATATAAAATATTACAAATATTAAAATAATAATATACATAAATATACGTACCTTGTAAATAATATGAAAAGTGGATCTTCTGAGTTCATCCATTCTATTGGACAAATAGTAGACTGGCCGTCTGCCACAGAATGCCAAAATACGTCAATATTACCATCCCAATCATACTGTAGACCAAACACAAATATAATACTACATATATATCGACATTAAAAAAAAAATCAATCTAATATAATATAGTAATTACACTAAAATAGGTAAACGATGTTATCTAAAATGTCAATATTAATATACCTACTTAGTATGTCCATTCGTCTAATAAAGTTTTTGATGAACAGTACTGTACTTAAAAGCTTAGGCATAAATCAACCCATTAGGGTAACTTATGATATTAATGCATAATGTATGTATATATTTATTGTTTAACTATTTGTCTTGTATCACTTAAATTATTCTTATAAATTTTATGTACAAATAATGGAAATGTGTATAAAAAATATTAAATTTCTTTAAAGTGCAACGTCCTTTTGAACTCTACTAGTGTTAATTAAAGTTGCGTCTCTTTGCATGTACTTTGAATATTACTTGATGAACTTATTTAAAATGATTTTACCGCTTTGTCCAACCGCGGTAAAACCCCGCAAGGTGTCGACCGTTCTAGATGAGCCACCACGATACAGTGCTCTACTATATGGTTATGAATAGTTTTTGCTTTTTCTATAGCAACGTCACATGTATACTTCAAGACCAAGAGCTTCGTTCCACGCCACACACCGTCGGCCGTCACCAGCACCTTAGCTTTGCAACATGACACACGCTCAGCTAGTGAATCCGGTGAGAATCCCGCAAACTATATTAAAATACAAATAGCTATATTATCAAGATGTAAATTATAATAATAATAATCAACGAAAGATTAAAA
Source organism: Philaethria dido (assembly GCA_033558755.1). Lineage (NCBI taxonomy): Eukaryota > Metazoa > Arthropoda > Insecta > Lepidoptera > Nymphalidae > Philaethria > Philaethria dido. Next base: position 717,816 of record JAKGSA010000004.1, read on the forward strand.
CAAATTTCTTACCACTACAGAATGAATAGCGCCTATTCTGGCACAAGCTAACATACAAACCACGGTTTCTAGTATCATCGGCATATAAACGGCCACCGTATCGCCTTTTCCAACACCCCTATCTCTTAATCCGTTGGCAAAGGCACAAACTAAATCCAGAAGTTTTCTATAGGTAATACGACTATAGTCGTCTGGGTGATTTCCCTCCCTAGAAAAACAGCGTTTTATAATATTTGTGGCTTGACATGCATGCAAAGAGCTCAAAAGATTCAGTATTCAAATGTATGTGATCTATGCCAAAAGCATCAAGACCATGGTAAAAATAAAATTTATAAGAGTCAAGTGATGGCTACTGACAATACATAAAACATTTTATTTTTGATGTTATTTTCGCTATAATATAGTGTAACTAATATTCATCTCATTTTCAATATTTCCATGGTCATACCACGTTACACTGGCGGGGTAAGAGCTAAATTTTATGTGGGTAGGATACATTTGGCGAGGCCCTCTGCCCGCAGAAGAAGATATAATAAAAAATAGAAAATACTTCATATTATCAAATTTAAATCACTGCGGCATTGTACTCCTGAGGTAATTTTAAATAGAACGGGGAATCCTTAGCCTTAGTGTACGCGCGGGAGGAACTACCTTCGATAGTTACTACTACTAGTAGTAGTACTGTTCAATTTTTTTTAACTTATTCACGATTTCAAGTTTTGCCTAAACCAGGGAGGCGCGAGCCTCCCTGGATCTCAAAGCCATACGCGGTTGCCCAAGTCGCTCACATTCTACAACTAACTAATATTTTTTTTAAATCTTTATTCTTTACACAGTGTCCTCCTTCGGGCTTCGGCCACATAAATGGATTATTATGGCTAATTTGCTTTTTCGCCCGACCGTGTTTTTGCTTGAACCACAAAGTTTACTCAAGTTTGGTTGACCTTTTTTGTTTGGTAGGTTGCCATTGCGGGCTTTTTGTAAGCATTTTTTACCTTTGACAAATCTTTGAAATTATTACAATACTATACATTAATTGTAAATATACATTTTCCTCATAAACCACTCCATAAAATATAACTGCGTTAAAATCCGTTGCGTGGTTTGAAAAATCTAAGTGTACAGACAGCGGAGACGACTTTGTTTTATACTATGTAATGAAGATATTAAGCGATAAATAAAGAAAAATAAACTGAAATTTCTATTATTGGTACCAATGTAAAGTGTATTAACTGAATCATGTAGTAAATTAATATTCAAGAATTTCTTTTAGAGAGTTTGATTTTTTATAAAATTGTTCTGCCTTTAGAAATGCGATTGTACCTACATGCATTGCATTTATGTAATATTAACACTTGAGCGAACCCAAGTTGACCTTTAATCAGCATAACAAAATTGAGGCCAGAATCACCGATTGAAAGTGGCTCCTGGAATGCGAAATGAATATTTTGCAGATTTTTTATAATACAAATCTTATATTTCTTTGGTATTACGTTTATAAAATGTAATACTATGAAAATATAAAAAAAATATTTCAACAGTATTATTATGTTAATTATAACAAACTAAATGTAAAATACACTTTTAATTATATAATACGAATACGGGTCGAAGATGGATAGTTTGCTCGCAGCGATCTCTGCCAGCCCTACATAAGTGTAACACTTGTGTAGGACTGCAATAATCCATCGCAATGTCCACGAGCACCAGGGCGCACGATGATAGAGCGTCCCCCCGAGGCGACGCGCACCAGTGCGTCCCCGCTGGTGTGAGAAGTGGCGACGAATGCGGCGTTGGGGACCGCCACCCAGCACGCCAGGTTCGTGACGGCGGGAAGTGGAGGACGGAGCTACAAATAGCTACGTGGAATGTGAGAGGAGGGATGGAACAGAAGATGAATGAATTATGAGATGTTATGGATGAACGAGATCTGGATGTAATTTGTTTGACAGAGACCAAGAGAAAGGGCAGTGACACGACCGAGCTGCCGGGCAATCGAGTCGCCTTCTGGGCTGGTGTTCCAGAGGACGAACGAGGGAGTCAAGTTGTCAAGGCGTGTTATTGTCCTCTCGATTGGTGAGTGCAGTGGTAGAATACAAGGCGATCAACCTGAGGCTTCTCTGGGTTCGCTTCAAGCTGGGGATAACAAGAATATCCTTGTTATCGGCGTATGCGCCAGTATCCTCAGCTTCTTTAAGTGAGCTAGAGGAGTTCTGGGAGAGTGTCAGGGAAGTTCTAGGTAGTGTAAGAAGGAATTGAATTGAATTGAATGAGGCTGGAAACAAATTCACCAATATACATGGGAGCGAATGGAAGAGAAAAGTATGATTGATTTATTCCTGGTGGATCAGCGGATTCGAAATCAAGTTATGGACCCTCGTGTGTTTAGAGGTGTCGACTTGGGAACGGACCATTATTAGTAGTCGCTAGAATAAGGGGTCTGTTTGCAGGTTGCCGCTACCGCACGAAGCGTCCAAACTTGGAGGCAAATAGCCGCATCAGAAGCTGGAAACTTCAGGATCCACCTATTAGAAAGGAATACGTTGAAAGGGTTTCCAAGAAGTTAGACAGTTGCAAAATAGAAAGTGATAGTGTTGAAGTATGCTGGCAGAATCTTAGGAATAGTATGGTTGAAGCAGCAACTGAGATCACACACCTCAGTTGCTGCTTCAACCATACTATTTTAGGGAAACTACTAGTTTAGGGAAAAGAGGCTCTAGAAAGAAGTGTGATGAATGGTGAGATGATGAAGTGAAAGATGCCGTAGAAAGGAAGAAGAGAGCATGGCAGGATTATAAAGCCTCGAGTAAGAACAAAAGTATGAGAGAGATTAAGAAGAAAGAATATAAGTTGCAAAAGCAAACGAAAGCATTGATAAAGATGAAGCGTGAAAGAGCAGAGAAAAAAAGAGATGAAAGATTAACGAACAACTTCCGGGAGAACAAGATGCTTTTCTGGCGAGAAGTTAGTGAATCCCGGAGTTGTTCGCTAACCTGTAGAATGAAAGGAGTGCTTTCGAAAAACGGTGAATTTTACAAGGAGTTGTATGAATGTGATGACGCCTCTGTCTAAGTAACAGCAATATGCTGAGTCTTGATGTAACAGACGGCGAAATCAATATAAAAGAAGTAGAGAATGTCATACGAAGTCTGAAATGTGGTAAGGCAGCGGGAGCGGATGAAGTTACTGCAGAGATGATCAAATATAGTGGACCCCGCATCTTGGACCTATTCTATCTTCTATGAAATATGTGCTTGAAAACGGGAGAGGTCCCAGATGATTGGCGACGTAGGTTTATCAAAAGAAGAACGAAAGAAAGATGAAGGCTGTAGAGATGCGATCTCTTCGGAGAATATGCGAAGTTAGTTTGGCTGACCGAATCCGCAACGAAGAGATACTTAGAAAGATAGGTATAAGTGAAAATGTTATAGTAAGAATGAAGAAGAACGTGCTCAGATGGTTTGGGTAGGTCGAGAGGATGAGTGATGAAAGAATGGTGAGAAAGATATATGAAAGGTGACCGGCAAGAGAGGTAAGGGGAGACCTCGGTTGCCCTTTGAGAACATAGTATCAATGATACTGGAGGAAGGTCACGGTCAAAGCATGAGGATCCCCCGGAGGGAGGAGACTGTGGACGAGGCGAAAGAGGTATGCAGGGACCGTAGCGTTTGGCACTCCTTTCACTCTGACTACCCCGCTAGGGATAAAGCGTGAAGTTAGGTAAGGTAAGGTATTATATAATAATGATTTAACATGAAATACAACTTATCAAAATGAATGTCATTAGGTATCTATACTTTGGATTATAAGTAGGTACATGAATGTAGTTGCGACAAGTTCTCTTTGTGACGCACTCTTGCGTCAATTTTATTAACATCTTTGAATCATAATGATTTTTTATTTTTTTTAAATATAATTTCTTTATTATTCACAATGTCTATACTTTTTATACATACTAAAAACAGATATTAAATTTGTTGTAATTTCTGCAATAAACTTTTGTTTTACAATATTCATTTCGTATCATAGGAGAAAATTTATCCAAATTTGCTTAGTCTAAATTATAGTAGTACAAGTAGCAAATTATAGTAGTAGTATATATATATATATACTATAAAAACTACTACTTGTACTACTATAATTTAGTCAGTCGAGGACATATGTGATCGGTTGCTAATTATTATGTAAGCAGGTAGATATGAGTGGCGAAGCGTCCAAACAACACGGTTCCCACCCGCTTGCCTAACTTTTTAAAGTACAAGTGCGAGACAGTAAAAAAGTAGAGAATTGTAATAAGGTTTGCAAAAAGGCAAAGTCGAGCAATGTGCGTGAGTTAAAAAAAATGTCGCCAGGAAAATATTGGGCATAAAATTGCAAAAAAACAGGTTCTGAAATCCTAAACACCTAAAAAAAGGTCATCGCCAAAATTCTATACTAAAATTATTATGCTTTTTTTGTCTATATATTTACAGTTTCTTTTTCTAAAATTAAGCATAAACTACTTATGTATTTTGTTGGATAATATAATTATGATTATAATTAATAAATATGAATTCTTTGCGATATGAAAAGCATACGACAGGGCGGGGCAGCAAGAGCGAGGTCGAGATATATAAGTTTATAGCTAGGGAGTATGAGTTTACAGCTGCATTGCAGATTGACACTTTTAAAATTAGGTCAATAACTGCAGCTTATGCAGATAAACAATATTTTATGTCCTATTTCCTATATTTCGTTTTAGTTTTTTATTATTTAATTTTTTTGTTTTTATATATGATCATTATATAAAAAACGACGAATTTGCAATAAAAAGAGCGTAAAAACCATAATATACAATAGTCACGCGACTTATCTCCTCAATGCGTAACGTAATGTTGTTATCCGTTATTTATCCTTAAAGAACATCAATAAACAACATAGTAATTATTAAAATAAGACATCATTTACTTGTAATGACTCAATCGGAATGTACATACCTACCTTGGTAGGGGTACATTTAAATTCCACTAGACAATTTAAAAATAAGCGATTAGTTTTATCAGACCAACTTAACTCAAACTGCGGCCTGCGGAACCTTTGTGATTGGTCCATCTAAAGTTAGAAATTAATTGTCATCCGACTTAAATTTTGAGTTTTCGAGCATTATTTCCTAAAAGAGCGTACAAAGATATTTCTTATTTTTACTAGTCTGTTTGAATAGTAAAGAGCAAAACCAGAGACACTTACACAAATTCATTTGATTTGAAATTTACATATATTCATTTGCTTCATTCGTGCGCTAAAGTTAGCGTGTAGTGCAAAAATTGCAATAAATTCAAATCAATATAAGAATTTATTAATTTAGTGGCCGTAGAACTAGAAACCTAATTTGATATTTAGGTTCCTCCGGATATAGGAGTGCATTAGCAGATAGAGTCTTGAAATTCTTTCGAAAACAGGAAAAACGTGATTTTATTGGTTTTAAGTATTTATTTTATTATAGAAACTACGGAAGGTAAGAATTTGAACAGTAATAGAAGTCGCAGGCGGCTACCCAAAAAGGTCGTACAATTAGGTTTTTTAATAAGATATAAACAATTTTTGATGATGCTCGTGACGCTATAACTGAAACACGTTTGTGACCTCTAAAAAAGGCTGGATATGTCTGAGAAAATAGACAACGGAATGACTCTCTCTTTTCTCTGCAGAACCTATGACGACGGCTCTATATTTATTTAAATTATATTTTAGTTTCATTTAATAAAATATTTAAAATTGGAGTAATTAATTATTGGATATATGGATGGATGTTCAAATAGTATCAAAAGTTTAATACTTAAAAAAAAGAAAAAAATATTATTGTATTACACACAAATTGCATACAAATTAAAACAAATTGTAATTAAAGCGTATTACAAAATTCATTACATAATGCTCGCCAGTTAAGCAATAGGTAAATTAAAACAAACAGAAAAATCAATACATTCGCGCGCAGTCTCAGTGCGATGCATTTGCCCAGCTTATTGATCCTTCGACGGGAACTGCAAAAAGCTTACCAATAGAATGCGACTTTCTCCCCGTAGCCGTTTCTGATATGGCGATCCAACAGATTAAAACATACATTGGTTACTGCGCCCTCCATCCATTTCACAAATATATCCCCTTTGGTTATGTCAAAGTTATACGATACCATATTTCCTCGTTGATAAGGAGTCTGCCAGTGCAGTTCGTACGCTATTTCTGCCCAGAATTCTTCTGGGTTTTCAATCGACTTTTTATACATATCTTTATATATCTCAAAATTTGGCATACGTGATTTTTCGACTACATAGTCGGATGGTCGATAAACGCGCGACATGTTAACAGTAATTTGCGCAAAATTTCGCGCGAAACGTTATAGATGTCTTCTCGAGACGACGTCCCCCCGGTTACTGAATAGAAAACCTGACGCTTGCCGCTTCGTGCAGAATTTGCGATATGTATTGAGTGACGCACGTATGAACCGCGCATGCGCCTTCGGCCTCAGACACTCACTGGGAACTGGCGGTGGTAATGAAGCACTGTACGAATTTATACGCATTTCGTGTCCATAGATGTTAAATAACAGATTTTAAACGGTTCAAATACTAATATTGTAGATGAACACTTAGAAAACAAAAAAATTGACCCACTTTGTTTTACAGTTGATTATGGGCACTGTTTAATCATCTGACTAATATTCATTACTCTCTCGAAGACGTTATATACATTTTTTTTTATTTTACTGCGTGGTTTTACCAGAGCTTACAAAAGCTAGTAATTATATATTCAAATGAGTAGTAATTTGAATTATACGACGTTTACGCTGGATTTGAAATTGCTAGGAACCGACCCAAAACCTTTTATTAAATCTATCCGATAAGCCGTAATTTCCAGTAAAAAAGAATCATGAAAAATACAGATTTTTATATTTACTAAGAAATATTTAACCTATTTTTTTGGACAAAATGACAAAAAAATAAACTAATTTTAATAGTTTCTTTTGATGGGAGTTTCTGGTCTTTATTCACTTAGTTATTTATAGACTACAGTTCAGTTCAGTCCTTTATTCCGTTTCGAATCCGTATAAAATATGTTCTTTATAAATTCTGCATAGAACAGCTTTCTTCTATATTCCTTGGAAATTAATATTGTATACACATTGGTTTAATTGGTTTACAGCCGTTTAACTTTATGAAAGAGGCAGCCGTATGGGAAACTTATGGTATATTAAAATACAATATTTACATGAAATTCAACTATATGTTCAGTAGGTCTGAGGGCATTTCGGATATTTTAATATTATTGGAAATACACACATAGGTACAAATATACTTTGAGAAAATCATGTTTTCATTGACCTGATCTCGTGATTTACTTTTCGCGAGCAATAGATATAATAGATTTGCATCATCATCATCAAGTAGTTGTAAATCATTGTATTATGAAAATTGAAATAGCATTTAAACAATCTTTTTTTATACAGAAAAGTACTTGAATTTTTATTATTATTGTATAAATATGAATAATAAATAAAATATTGGAATGTTGTCCTTGTCCTGATAAAAGTTTTAGAATATGTATATTATGAAGGATTGAGTCGGTTCTCGTGCCTCCGATCAGGAGCAGTCGAGGAGGATCACTGAACAGAGAGCTTTTATTGGATAACCTATAAACTAGTCGGTGTCCCACATTAAATATCCAGATCACAATGGGGCTTAAAGATTTCTGCAAAGGGTCTGCAAATGATTCTGTAAATCAAAGAAAGCATTACATAATAATTTGTCATGTCAGTCACTAATGTACTTTGTACCGTTTGCAAAAAAGCCATTTCCTTTCGCATGTTAACGTATGTGCATCCAACACTTGATCTAGCTTTAATACGAAAAAACATTACCATTTCTTATATTGTTTTACCTATCCGAAACAGACGGATAGACCTTGAAACGGGGACCATTTCTTTTGATCAGTTGTTTTTAATCATTGTAAAGGTCACTTGGGCATTTCCTTGAGCTGCCATAACCATAATGCATTTCTGCATAATCGCTTAGATAGTGCGGTGTAATTCGTGTAAGTGTCAAAGTCCAGTTAAGTGCCAAGGTCTTCGTTGCAAGATAATCACAATCAAAATGATTATAAAGTATCAAAGTCCATAGACTAACTCAAATTTGTAGGATTGAATGCTATTAAAAAGTGTGTGGACGAACGTATACAGATGATAGGTATTCACTTCTTTTGACTTAAATAAGTTTTATAACATGAGTTAATTAAATATTTATTTTGGGATTATTCTACACAAACAATAGTCATTTTTAATAAATATTTTTACAGTCCCTGACATTTTGTTTGGTATAAAGTTTCGATTTTTGTACACATAGCAGTTTCCATAGTTTTAAAACGGTGGCATGATATTAACAGTAGATATTACTTATTAAGTTATTTTGCGTAATTTGTTCATATTATGTGTAACATGACAATTTTAGCAAAACTTAACTACACAAGGAGGTGAAGGTAGCGCAAGATGTTTATTAAGAAATAAAAAACAAATATTTAATAATATTTATATATCTTTTATTTATAAAACATTCACTACTTACATTACTATTAATAAATACCATATAGGCCGTATACTAGTGAGTTGTCACTAGCTAGACATTCAGACGCAATTAATATACATAATATACCCGCACTTTAAAATATATTATGATACAAAAAAAAACAAGTCCATTCATCTTAAATACAATTTTCATACGTATATACTTATCGTCCACATACATGCATAGGACGGTCGGTCATAAAAATATTAAGTTTGCAATTACAATTCTTTTAAACGTCGATAATCAATACAGAGTATCGTATATTGTGCTATATTGGCGTCGCAACATATTCATCCACGTTTCACCCGTCTGGGTGTTTTAGGCGTATGCTAGGTGGCTAAAGAAATCAGTCTTCGTCTTCTAATCTTCCTTCCGCATCTTCTCCAAAATGCCGTTAAGCAATATATGATGGCAACGATGGCTGTGAATGTTAGCACTCGGTTATAGAATGTGGAGGGGGCGGGTTCGGTGTTCGGGTGGGACCGGGAGGGGGCAGCGCCAGCGCCACGCCATGCACGTGGAGCGGCTTCCGTCCCTTCTAAGTCTGGTGCACCTGTATATATATGAATGTTTGTAAGTAATAAATTGTTAGAATAATTATTTATACTATTGTCTCTGTCGACGCGTTAAAAACGTTGCCTTTAGCAACGTATATGTCACTTTTTATAAACATGGATTTAAGAATAATGTTGGCATTATAGATTCTTCCTCTATATCAACTATAATTGTGCCATATTTCAAACTCCACTGTCCGCGTAATTTTCGTAAAATGGGGTACAAAGATCACGTATTAATATATTTTGAAAAAACTTTTATGATGGGAATTAGGTAAAATAGTAAACAATAAAATATCACAATCGTTAAATATTTACACTTAGTTGTTTTCATTGCGTTTAAAAGCCATATATGCGTGACGTAAGTCAAATCTAATCGTAAATCAACGATACACTTGACATCAAGCAAAATAATATATATACAAATAACGTAATTATACTTATAATAATGACTATACATCTATAGATATTTTTACTTTAAATACTTAAAAGACTTTAGTAAGTTATAATAGAGGGATTATGTGATAGAGAGTGAAATGTTGAAATTATAATTTCCTGTCAAATTAATGGGATCACAACTGTCAAGAACTTACAAAACTGAAAGATTATATGTTTAAATTTTAAAATATGTTTGCGAATTAGATCGTGTTTGTGATTATCTTTAATTAATTAGTTCGTAATCAATGTCCTTATAAAGTCACCTCTAAGAAAAGCTTTATATAGGAAATTTTTTAACGCGATAAGAATATCGATACTATATAAAATATTACTGATAACATATGAATGTGTAATAAAAGACAAAAGTAAGCTTTTCTTTGATTTTTACGCATTATTCCATATTATATTTTAAGTGTTTTAGTTTATTCAAGGGTTCTTTTACAACAAACGTTAGAATTTCCGTCGTTTGGACGGTACGAAAGTGTGAGTTTACACTAGAGGAAATATTCATATTAATTTACTTTTATTTCACTCTAGTCAACCAAAGTACAGTGTCAAACAACATCACATAATACGCAAAGCCGCAAAAGGCGAAATGCAGAGAGTCTTGACACTAGGTAAAAATATTAATACTTATAAAATAATATTTAATATCTTCATTTCCTCGCTCTGGTGACAAGGTAATCGCATAGTGGAGTTCCGCCACTAAGCACGCAATGCCTCAATTCGTCGGAATCGGTCGGTTCGAAAACGGAGTGTCTTAACACTATGTGCGGAATATGTCGTGCAGCTAAGAAAAATATTAGTACCTATACTTTTAGGGTCTGTGGGTTGGTGTCTCGGCGCGAGCGTGCGCGCTGCGGGCGGCGCGTGCACCGGCTGCGGCTCCAGCGCGGACCGCCTCACGCACTCCGGCACCGGCCGCGGACCGCTACCGTCGCCCGACAACACGCGAGAGTACGCGTGCAAACGACCACCCTCCGCACGCTTTGGCAGATCTACAAATAATATGTTATTTTAGTTTAGGAGGTAAGTCTAGCTAAATAACCCTTTGCGGTCCAATGTCGAGTCTCACTTGCCACGTCATTTTGCGCGACAGGTCGGATGCACTCGCCATCCGACGATATTTCCTTAGCTGTTAGAGCTTAGATAAAATAAAATTGGTAAAAGGTTGGAAAATGTCGCCGACCGCAAAAGATTAAATGTCTCGATAGTAACAAGAGTTTATACTCAAAAATAAACCTAACAATTACGTTTATTTCTACATTATTTAGGCATACAACATAAAAATAAAATCCTCCACCTACATTTAATAATATTTATATTTACCAGATGGTATAATATGAACATCGCGGTGGTGTGCAGTAGCGGCGGCCTCCTTGAGGGATGAGGGCATGTGTCCCACTAGCGCGTACTGGAGGGCCGCTAGGAGGAGCCAGTGGCAAGGCCGCGCCGCACCACCCTCTAGGCACGACGAGTCACCGTACACCACCAAACGACCCGCCTGTAACGTCAAATGTAAATATTCATTTTAAAAGCTTAGATTCACGTTTTGTCCCTAGTGGAATAGTCAAAAGTCGCCGCACGATATTCATTCCTCGGACGCAGTTTTTTGTATTGCCCAAGGCGGGCTGCGGGAATATAGTCGCTTTCGCTCTAATAAGATAATACGCAGCTTTGAGTTCTGTACTTAGCAACCATTAAATTCGAACGGAAAGCGGAATATCTTGATACTAGGTTCTCTTATCGCCAATAACTAATATGCAGGATAAATCACATAACTGCTATTATTTTCATTATGGCTCCACGGGTAAGAGGTTTACGTTTTGAATGAAGGAGCTTAATATCTACAATTAATGCTTTTGCAATTGCTCTACAAATCGGAATAAACTAATATCAAAGTTATATGGTATAAAAAATATAAGAGGTATGTATAATAAGTAGGTAAGGAACATCAAATGTTTGACTGTCGGTACCAAAGAATTTATTTGAATTTAATAAAAGTTCACAAGTGTTAGGAAATATGTGTTGAAATTATAAATAAAATGTGTGTATATTTTTATATAACATACAACATTACCTTAGGAAGCTTGTCGTTAGTGTCATTTGTATAATCTCTAGTTTCACCATCTGTCTGCAGTAAGCCTAGTATGGGCACGGCGACCGTTTTCCCGCCGCCCGCCGCACCCCCTCCTCCATTCGGCTTATCACCTGACATGATCTAAAATATTGATAAAAATTAGATATATAGCGTAATTTAATTAAAAAAGAAAAAAAAAATTTAAAACATGACACTGAATCGATTTTTTATTCGTACACCAATTTGTTAACTAGCTATTTATAGTTTTTTTTTAAATTATTTATTATAGTTTTTTTTTTAAAGTAACTTAACTATTTTAAAATATCCTAAATACCAACATATTATGAAGAGATGAAAAATAACCTATTATAACGGAATTTTCAGTGGACGAATTTATTGAAGCTATAATGTATTTTTTTCTTATTTTCCTGTCTCAGCTTACATTTTGTAAGGTCTACCTTACGAAAAGACTTTACTCTCAATCTATTTCCGCGAAATGACAGAGTAAGAGTCGAGCAAACCCAGGTACCAATTTTAAGTTAAAGATAGAGAAATAAAAATGCATAAAAATAAAATGAAGAAACAAGATTCTAAATTATAATTGACATATATATGTTTCACATTACTTGAAATCATTCAAAAAGTCCGAAATATTTATCATATGTGACATTTATGTGAATTACTTGTTGTCCTTGATCTGATAGGTGTGCAGTCACTAACACGCCGTGTTCGGGAAAGCTGTGGATATGAGTACCACTGGCGTAGTACATCGGATGACCGGCCAGTTTAAACGATCCCTCGAACACACGGTCACCTAGGGCCACCTATAAATAGTTACATATTTATATAAATAATTCGCAAATATATATTTTTTTTATAAAATTTAAAACAATCAAAGAGAAATGACTAATAATAAATTCATATATTTAAGGGAACCGCTCCCTGTGGTAGGTCCTCAGTGGGGGAACTGAAAATAACTTCATTTTCCCGGTCTAGTAGAACAATAGAGTAATGCTAAGTGCAAATGCAAAATGCAAAGTGTTAAAAAAAAATTAATATGTAGTCACTTGGTACATGCTGAGTAGATCATTTAAAGCTGGCACATTAGCTCCGCCCGTTTCAGGAATCCACCTTAAAATATGAAAAAATATTATGAATAAAAAGCTGACGAGAAAAGTTAAATAAATAATAGGTACCTACCTACCTACCTACTTTACTTAAAAACATTAATCAGAGCAAAGAAAACGTTATACCCTCATTGTAAAAAGTGGTGTAGTTAAGAAAATAATACCGATAGAGAAATATTTAAAATTTTGGTACAGTTAAAATTTTTATGGAGAAAACATGCAGAAAGTCAATATGATTTATAGTAATGCATTAGAAATATATTTAATGAATAAAAAGAAATACTTTACACACTTCGATGTGTTTCACATACGAGTATATATGCGAAATGAATACTGCATATTTATATATTTTTTAAATATGTCTATAAAGTATAAACACATAATAAGTTGCAATAATAACAACTAATATATGACATATCTCACATATTCTTTACGTATTTCCCGTTTATTTGCTGTGTACAGAGATTGTACCTAGTAACGCTTAAACCACTCCTCTGGTTACCCTTTCATCTATTTTAATACTGTGTTAAAGATCGGGAAACATCAAACCTACCATCGCCACGACTCGATATAAAAGATATCGATAATATATTATTACTGTAAATATCGGCATAATTGTTTGTTTTATTAATAACAAGAAACTTTTTATTATTTCATGTATTCGAGTGAGTATCGGACCCATTGTATTGCAGAGGGAGGTGGGGAGCTTATAGCAGTGCCTGGGACTTGCCCAAGTGTAGGCTTAAGGGGCCCTTTTAAATAGATTCTCTGATCGAAATATCATCTGTTCGAGCTCCTCTTTGTATTTAACAAAAATTCAAAAAAATCCTTCTAATACCGTCTTCGAAGTTGTCGAAATTCATGATAGTTCTAGGTATTAACTCATGCTTCTAGACAGGTTTAAGATAATCCAGCAGATTATAGAGATTTCACTGTAATATTTCTCGTTTCTACTTCTACCGTGCACACGTTAACTCCAAGCCTATTTCTTGTCAGTCCTTTGATAGGTTCAAAGTACTTATACCATATTAGGCTTAAATAAAATATAATAAATATATGAAATGTGTTTAATCAAAATTTCCTGTGATAAGATATAAAGTAATAAATACATACTCACCACTGTCTTGTATTCTCATCATAAAATTTGACATGTCGTAGTAAGGACGCATTATACCAATCGGCAAACACTATGAGAGATAAGCCTGAATCTACTGCTTTTTTAAGGGCCGCCATTTCCTCGGGGAAGTATTCGTCTTCAGGGTCCACAAGGAGCAGGGCACCGTATAGCGACGTATCAATGCATGTTAGAGGACTACCTGGTAAAAAAAAGAAACGTATATGTCGTGTAAAAATTTAACTCATAAGTCAAATTGTGATAAATAGAAGAAACTTCGTTTTTCGGACAATGGACATTTCAATGTGAAACGAATGATTGTAACTTAATATCTAAATATTTTCATAAGAATTTAAATAAAAAAAATTAAAATGTGTGTAGTTTCAATTGTTTCTAATCTATTTTACATTTTATTCTACATATGAATAATTATACTAGTATTATAATGAGTAAAGTCAAAAACTACTGGACCGATTTCAAAAAAATTGTATTCGAATTTAAGAATGTGAAATCATACAAAATACTGATAAATTTATCAACAGTTCAATGCTATCAATGCTATTAACAATATATTCCTCATAAGAAAAAGAATGCTTTTCTCATGAGGAATATATTGTTACCATTTGCGAGTAGGACCTTATGAAAGATAATACGATTTGCTGCCTCCTGCAAACACCGCTGGCAATATAATGTTCAGTGAAGCGTTAAGGCAAGGTAATTGTAAACATTTTCTTTTACATAATTAAGATTTTAACAAAAAACAAAACCGACTCTAAGGAAAATGAACTAAAAAGTACAAATTATTACGAATAACTCAAGAGGTATTCGTCAGATCTCAACAAAATTTAAATGGGATTTCATCAAAAGCACTAGCTATCATTTAAAAAATAAATAATTTAACAAATAAATAAGAATATTTATAAATAAACATAAAAAAATAACAACAGGCATATCTTTATCAACGTTTCAAAATGTCTAAAAATAAATATCCACCCTTGCGAAGCCTGACAGGCTGCTTATATAATAACGAGCAGCAATTTCCTTTCAAAAACTTACCCATAACTTCTAAATAAAATCCATGTTCACGCAATCGTCGGTACATGTCCCTAAAGTTAGTATGCACGTGGTCGGCGTGCCAGTCGAGAGGGTCGTGCTTAGCACGCAAGTCATCCCGGGGGAAGTACCCCCCTGGATAGCGCAGGCTATGGAACTGGTCCCATAGCAGCCGGCGACCGCGAACCGGTACTGGTATTATCCGGGCACTGCCATACAAATAATACAAATACTTATACAAAGTCATTGAAATGTTAAATAGAAGGAAAATCGACAATTAAAACAAAGCATTATTGTAAATCAACTTTATTTATGTGAAACAAACGTGTGTGTAAGTAATAATCTTATTAACTAATTAAATCTATAATAGATATGTGTTTAAGTTTCCATCGTTATAATGGCATAAAAAACGTACGTATATCTGTGTTATGAAAAAAAAAATAACAATCTATCTGGGACATGAAGTAGTTAGTGACAAGCACAAACCCTCCCTTTGAGCCCATACTAAACCTATTAAGCCAATAAATCCATTTGAGGTCGGCACCTTTGTATGCCTCGCTTTCATAAGTAATTCTCGCCAGTTGCATATTTATGTGCATATATCTGTCGCTATTCAAGTCATATTAAGAATATCGACATACAAAGAAGAATGATCTTATAGTAATTTGCACTGCACGTTCGTATCCGGTGGTTTATCAATACGATCCAAAGTCGAAGATATCTAGATCTATCTACTGAGTCTTTATGTATTACTTTGTTGCGGCTGACCTCGACCGGCCCCAGTTTGAAAATAAGGAGGTACGAGACAGAAGGTACGTGCTATTTTATTTATATTCGCTGCACTCACGAGGGTTGCAGCGTGAAATATAACTAGGAACACTTAGAAAATAACACTAGGAAGTCAGATGTCAGTGTCATCGCAAAATATTTTTGCATTAGAAATATTTGTACATATTGTATGCTAGTTATCAGTTGTAATAAGTGAGTGCGCTATTTATTTGTTAACTTAGTTTACGATTGCTTCATCCTGTTAAATACATATTCAAAGCTTTATCATACTAATAATAAAGTTTTGAAAACGAAGTTTTAATTACGTTCGTAGATATGTATTAAGAAAACAATATATTTAATAATTAATAATTTTGTCTTTCCATTTTTTAAAGTAAAACAAATTGGGTACTATTTTCTGATTATTTACAGAAGATTAAGAAATATAGTGCAAATATGGATAAATATTTCAAATAATGGGACATTAAAAATAAATATAAACGGAAAGAAATTTGAACGTAGCCGGACTCGTACCCGCGACTCTTGGATCATTTCCAAGAGGTTACTTAATTTTACAAGTTATTAATTTTTAAGTTATTATATGAATACTGCAGATTAAATAAAAGTGGCAAAATTTTAAATTTATAATTATTATATATTTACGTTTTATTATAACTCTTAAATAGATCCTTCCTTGAACTAATATAATTTAAAAACAATGTAACTATTACATACATATACAATTATTTATTATTACTATTTACTTCCCGTACTTAGTTGGGTATGTACAAATAGCATACCAGTGGCGAGGCGTCCATACAACACGGTTCCCACCGGCTTACCTATTTTAAATGACAATAAAATTTTCTGGAAAAATTTCGGTGCGATTTTGTAAAAAGGAT
Organism: Philaethria dido; assembly: GCA_033558755.1. Taxonomy (NCBI): domain Eukaryota; kingdom Metazoa; phylum Arthropoda; class Insecta; order Lepidoptera; family Nymphalidae; genus Philaethria; species Philaethria dido. The sequence goes on from JAKGSA010000004.1 coordinate 734,446, forward strand.
GAGACGTAAAAAATAGCAAAAAACCAACTCTAACACCATCTAAAAAAAAGATCATTACCAAAATGCGATAGTGAAATTACTAAATAACTTTACATCCTATACCGGATTCTCTGAACATTACCGGCTTCTGAATATTACCGGCTTCTCTAAATATATACCGGCTTCTCTAAATTTACTGGCTTACCTTTTTAACATTTTTACCCCTTGCCACTGCAGCATACTAATATGTTAATATGCTTATTAAGGATTATATAGTTTTTGCAATAAAAAAATGTATATTTACCGGATAGGCAACATGAGAGTGGTATTTTTCATGGTGCGGTCGACGACCTCGTCGTAACTCTCAATAGTTACGTTCACATGACCCTATGACAAAAAAAAACTATATGAATAACTCTTATTTTAGCTAATTACACTATTTAAATAATTTTAAAGAAAATGGGTTTCATGTTAAGACAAGTTATTTTTGTTATCCATGTCGCAAGTGTACAAAGTGCACGTACTGGCACCTCTCTGGGATATATATCTTGGATACTAATTATGGCAGATGTTCATAAATATGCTCTTGTATTGAAATATATATGACGTTGACATGACGTTGTTATATTATTGACCAGGGAAGGCTGAGAGCAGAGTCTCAAAGCACTCCAATTTTGCCTCCTTCCTTATTTTAAGGAAATTACGAAAGCCAACTCCACACTTTATATGCACCAGAACAGGGGAAAAGCTTTTTTTTTTTAGAGTAGAGATCAAACACGTAACCTTAATATGTACACTAGTAATAAGTAGTTTTTTAATGTGTAAACCAATTTTGATGATTCTCTTATATATAATAGCTAGTCCTTCTTTGTTGTTCCATTTAAATTTAATATCTGACGTATTGTTTTTGAGTTATTTATAGTAATTACTTTAGGCAGAAGGGAAATTATTTCCAATTGAACAATGCTTTAATGTAACTTTATTGATCAATATTTTATTAACTTTCTTCCCATAGACCCCCATCGCACACAAGAAGTGCAAATTATAAACAATCAGGGTTCAAGAGAAACGTACGACAAGAATTAACATGGGAAAGAAGCTGTTAGTGATATACATACATACAAAACTGATCGATAATAATAACAAACTGTTTTTTTTAAACGTTTGTGTTGTAGCTTTTGTAATATTTAAGTGCTACAAATAATTTTAATAGAAAATGTGAATTATAAATAAAATGATCGAATAGAGCAAAATTAGTACAGAACGTAAATCTCGAAATACACCAAACACCTCGCTTTGGGTCGTTTCACTTTGCGTTTTTACGAAGTTGCGTCAGTTTGCTCTTTAATTTTTTTTTTTGAAATTATCTTTTTTTTACTAAAAGGAAATTTATTTTACGTTGAAAAATTAAGCTGTTCAGCAAACATTGGACCAATATTTTGTAAAAAAACCGACTTACGACGACAGCCACTACTCATCCAGGGATTAATTTTAATTTTGTTTTTCATAAATTAATCGAATAGTTTATTTTGTTTTAATTGAATTAAAGTGAAAATTAAAATTGTTTTATAAATGTTTACTTTGTTCAAGATTTTGTTAAAAAGGATTGTTTTTAGCAACCTATCTTCGATCTTTACATAGTTTGCTATAGAAAATCTTAATTCACTTTGCGTCGTTTCAATTTGTATCGTGTTTTAGGAACGTAACCACGATGCATGTTGAAATATAGGTGTAGTTATTTTTATAATAATCAAACTTGAACCCTGCACCTTTGAACGTGCTATAATTACTTCATTTTTGTGTTACCCAAACTACGCACTTGGCCTAGGCCCGTGTTTAGTTATTTGTGGCCTTCGACCTCGAAGAGATTTTTAAATAGAACAAAAATAATAATAATTTACATATATCTCACCTCAACAATACCATCATAATTCGCTCCCGTTTCTAAAACATTAAAACTCAGAGCAAGCCAACCAGACCATGGCCATAGTATTTGACTGTAATCTGCTGACACTGACAATATTATGCCATGTGGTAAATGTGGATGCCATGTCACCTTTATCTACAACAATTAAACATAAAATATTAGTCATTCGCGCTCAGTTAACATAATTATAATATGTATTAGAAATTCAAACATTTGCGAGGATAAAATTGTATATATATCATATATATTCGGATATCAGACAGCTCGTTACCTAAATTTAGTTATATTCAAAACCAAAACATGTACTATGTATATGTCTATGTTTGCTCTAAATCTATATAAAATGTCGCTTAGCCATAATAATTTTCGCGTTTTAAAGCAAAGAAAACACACTGCACAGCTTTTTACAAAAAAACTGTGAAAATTCGCACAGGAGTATAAAAAAAATTAAAGATAAATAGTAATATTGCATAGCGCTACGTCTCTTCTGCTATAAGCAAAAAAAAACATATAAATATAGTTTATAGTTACATGTTACGTACTATAAATCTACTTAAATATTTATTTTGTTTTTAACAATCCACAGAGCAAATAAGAAAAAAACAATAATCATATGATTTTATTACTATAAAATGTAGATATATATACATATATAAATATTTTTGGTTCATAATCAACTCACCACTTCGCCGGCCACACCAAGCCCATTGATAACGGTAACATTGGCTATAGTGGGTTGAGAGCTATAGTACAGTGGCTGGGTACAGTATGGCCACATGTACTGGCACTCCGTTAGATCTATGTACGGAGGACTCAGGCTAGCTTGAGGCTCATATTCGCGTAGAAACTGTAAACAAACTTTTTATTGATAATAGCAAATATAGAAATTTTATCTATCATTAAAACTTTATGTTACATATAAACATTCTTTGTAAAAAATTAATTGAACCGCGCTTGGAACTCAGGCCTTAAATAAACATGTCTAGGAGATCTAGTCAATAAGCTTCACGCTGTATCCCGCATATAGCAGGGTAGGCAGAGGGAACCTGAGAACCTAGTGTTAAGAAATCTGGCGGAACTCAACGCCACGCTTTGCCTAGTTACCAAGCGCAGGAAATGAAAATACTAAATTTTTACATTTCCTGGAGTGGGAATCGAACCAACAACCTGTCGTGTTTACAGACGCACGCTTGCGCCAGATGTTACAATGATACGGTTTGCTTTTTAATATTACTCCTTTTTTATTAGAAAACATGCATAAAGCTTATAAACTGTGGAATATATGAATAATGTTAAAACCATTCGTTCAATAAACAATTATGGTATAGCAAGTGATCCTATAAAAACAAGACGAAATGTTAATTGTTGTTAAAGCATTTAGCTACTATTGTAAATGCGTAACATAATAAATGGTAATAACCACATACAATACAATATATAAATAATTAAAAGATTACTATTAATTACGCACAATGTAGTATTCTATTACAAACATGTGTATTTTTAAAATATTTATAGAATATACAAACGTACATATATATATATGTACATATATGTACATTTGTATATATGATGTGATATGTTATTTATTATAAATTATAACACATCTTAATATGAAAATATAAAAAAATCCGACTCTCATTCTTTACATCAGGGCTTCTTAAACTATGGGTCGCGACCCCAAATGGAGTCGCGTAGCAAAATTCTGGGGTCGAGAGATTTTAATGTCATATATTTATATATACCATTTTGGCCAACAAAACAAATAAATTTCAGAAGCCCTGCTTTACATCTATAATTAGTAGTTAAACTATAATTTAGAAAATATTCTTCTTCAGTGTTACTTCCATTAATATTAACCGTTTCAGTGCCATTAGTATATTAAGAATAGCAATATTATCACTACCAATACTCATTTACCCTCGTCTCGAAAAAACACTGTAGTTTTTTCCAAAAATATCTAATTTTAGTAAATTTTAGATATTTTATTAATAAAATACTAACAGTAAAAAGTTTCCAAATATTACCTGGTATGCACTAATAAGGTCTAGTTTCCCGTGGCCCTGTTCAAACATGTTAGGGCCGGACAACCGCCGGGCTGTTATACAAAGGGCCTGTTTGACCGCCGCCGGGGACAGGTTCTGACGTGGTACCCCACTCGCCAGCAGCGCTATAGCACCAGCCACCACTGGAGAAGCTACTGATGTCCCTGTCAATATTATTCTATTACTATTATTATTATTTTTTAAAACGTCTGCACCACGTTAAATATCTCAATATGGTTTTTTATTTATAAACAGTGGAAACTCCATACTTCATTTCCGTCCGCTATTTCAATTTTTTTCATGTGAAAGCAAATAAATTATTTTTAAACAATTTAATACTTTTAAGAAGTTTATATATAATAAAAATGAAAATATCTTACTTGTTTTTGTATAGGGTACATGACTATATTTAGAACTTTCATTTCCATTAACAAATACTGAGAATATATATTAGAGAAAAATATGCAAATTTCTAAGCATCCTTCTTCATTTTAATAACTACAGAGAAAAAACGAACATTATAGTAAACTAAAATCATACCATTACAAAGAAGAAAAAAAATATGTCACTCCTTTGTTTAGTGCTCAATGCATAAAAATACTATTTCAGACTAAAAAAAAATTACGTCATGTACCCTATTGCTTACTTTATCGTACCACTAAGGGATCTGCACCCGCCATTCACACTGGAACCGCGTACGCCACTCCCGTAAGTCACAATGTCGGGCTTCATACGACCATAGCCCTGTAATAAACAATAATAAATTTAATTTTATATCAACAGTAATCAAATTATATAAATTTAAAGTTATAGTTTTCTAAGAACGATTTTTTAATACTAATTTAGTTAAATACTTAGGAGGCCAGTCGTGGCGCAGAGGCACTACGACTGTGAATGCGACTGGACGTGGGTTCGATTCCCACTCCAGGAATGAAAATATGAAATATTTATAATAACTAATATTTAGTATTTTAAGTAAAGTAGGGAACAGAAATCTTAAGAAAACGGAGTGTACATATATTAAATTCTCAGGTTCCCTTATATGTACGGGATACTAAGTTAGTTAAGTTTAGTATGGGATACTTACATCTGGCAATTCCCACGTAGTCATGCCCCTAGAAGAAAACTTGGCGATGCGGTCATCGAACCCTATCCCTCCCACGCCAATAACATCCATTTGGTCCGCCGGATTATTTAATGTTCCGTAAAGCGGTCCATCGTTTCCTATCGCGGACACCATAATGACCTGTACAATATTTTGTTCTTCTCAATCTTTTACTATATTATTGTAAAAAAAATCGATTTTAATTATATGACTAATAAATAAATTATGTTCATAAAAAACTCGATTTGAAAAAAAATCGGCTTTATTTTGACAAAAGCCGCAATATAGCATATATGTATAACAATATTAATTTTATTTGGGTAATATAACAGTATGTTCAATTCTTAAAACTCATTAACTTTAATAATTTCAAAAGCACATATCGTATAATTAAGATACTGTTTATTCCTCATAACTTTATACTATATATATTTAATATTACCTTGTTAGCGCTTAATTCCCATACTTTATCAACAAATGGGTGGTCCATGAAATCTGGCCCACCTATACTCAAATTGAGAACGTCGATCTTCCGCATGATAGCATAGTTAAATGCATCTAAAAACCACGATGTATATGATACCTGTAAGATAATTATTTCTCTTTATGTAAGGAAACATAAAAACGAAACAAAATAATATATTTCTTAGTAAATTACAAAGCCTTTGTCATGTGAAGATTGAAATGAGTTCAACATGTCTATAAGAATAGATTGTTGTGAAATAATGTGAGACTGTGAGAACTAACAGTCATAATTAAATTGAATGAATGAACAAATGGACGTTCAATGTACTTTATTTTAAATTCGACTATACGCTGCTAAATGCTAACAAACATCACGTGAGGTAAAAACTAGTTCGTAAAAGCTACCCAAGAATCTGCAAACTATTTAAATCTCCTAGATTATTTAAAAGGAATATGACCAGAACCAAAAGAACAACATGTCATCTTCATACACTTACTTGGTTATCAGTAAACACTCTGAATATATGTAAATCAGCGTCTGGTGCGAAACCCAAGCAATCGGCTCGCGATGCTATAACGCCGGCCACAAACGTGCCGTGGCCTAAGGCATCGTCCAGCGTATTTTCGCCGGTCCAGTCCGTTCGTTCCCGGACCCGCCCAAAGTGCGGATGGTTCCTAGCCAGCCCCGTATCGAACACAGCTACTTTGATACCCTCACCTGAAAACATACATTTTACTATTTAATTTATATCTAAATGATATTATTTTATCACAAAAAATCTATTATAGTTCAAAATTTAAATAATACAATTCGTGGTATATTTTATATTAATATTAGTATTCAACATTAAAAGTTGTTCTTTTGAAATTTCAGAATTCGACAAAAATGGAATTCGCCACGTCAAAGCCATTTTCTTCAATCATTTGGCATATTAAAGCAGAAATTCTGGGGGTAAGTTTCTTAAAACTCTATAAAAACAGAAAGTGTTACAAACTCATAATAAGAACAGTATGAATGCATGTATGTATATGTAATAGGATAAAAATAAAAAATCTAGTGCGCAATTATGAAATTTGAAAGCTGTATTGTTTATTACGCAATATTTAACAATGAGCACATCGCAACTTTTCAGTTTCAACATTATAACGCATTAAGATTAAAAATTCTAATGTACTTTAGAACAATGACACAATTATTAAAATAACTAGCCTTCCGCCCGCGGCTTCGCCCGCGTGGAATTCGGTTATATCGTGCGACATGATAAGGAGTAGCCTAGGAGTAGTCTTTTCCAAGGTCTTTTCCTAGACTATTTGTCAAAATTGGTTAAGTGGTTTAGATGTGAAAGTTGTAAACAGTTGAACAATCTTACTTGATTTTATGTTTCACAATAAGGTACTTCCTTCCATACAAACTTTCATCCCTATTTCAACGCCTTCTAATATTTTTTTCGCAATAATAAGTATCCTATGTCCTTTCTCAAGTTCAGTTCTATCTTCATACCGAATTTTATCAAAATTGGTTGAGTGGTTTAGGCGTGAAAGCGTAACAGACAGACAGACAGACAGAGCTAATTTCGCATTTATAATATTAGTAAGGATGTGATCGTTACATAATTTCAACTAGCTTCTAGCTGAGATAAACTAAAGATTTCTATAGATTTATATTCTATATTTGAATTCATTTAAAATATTCACAAACAAAATATTAAATTAAATAATTAACAATTACTAAAGCAGCACATTTATGTAGATAGTTATTTCACAGGATATTTTGTTCCTTTTTATTACCTATTATTCCTTCCTTATTGTTTCCTATTACCTTCATTATATTCATCCCATAATATTTAAAAAATTGTTTGATGTTTGAAAATAATAAACAAATTTTGTTAATCATAATTATTACTTTCTACGCCTGTCGTGGCGCAGTGGCACAAGCGTGCGACTGTAAACGCGACAGGTTGTGGGTTCGATTCGCACTCCAGGAAATGTAAAATTTAGTATTCATTTTTTGGGTTTGGTAACAAGGCAAAGCGCGGCGTTGAGTTCCGCCACTCAACCCGCAATGCCTCAATTCGGCGGAAAGTGGGGAACGGAATTGTTGAAAAAGAATGGAGTGTCTTAACACTAGGTTCTCTGGTTCCCTCTGCCTACCCCCCTATATGCGGGATACAGCGTGAAGTTAAAAAAATAAAAAATAATTATTACTTAACTTCATCAAAGACATAAAATTTTGTTACTATAAAAATTATATAAGGTCATTGGTTGTGTAACATACATATTTTATCAATTTAAATTGCGTGACTTCCTTTAAGTATCTGCATACATATATATGTACATGTACATGTTCCTTGTACAAAGCTCTCTTTATCTCTTCTGTTCTGTATGACTCAGAAGTTATCATTAAGGTTAACATTATTATGACATTACCAAAACAATTTAATATTATGAAATAATTCATGGCTACCTATCCATTGATAAATTAAGATTTAAACTAAATATTACAAAAGCTTATATTGGGTAGAATTACAAAACCACGACTAGTTAACTAGTTTATTATTTGTTTTTTTTCTGTTCCTTGTTGATAATAAAACCAAGCTTTGTTGACTAAGCCAACCTTTCTTATTTTTTTTAGCTTCATGCTGTACCCTGCACATTGCAGGGTAGGCAAAGGGAACCAGAGAACCTAGTGTTAAGACACTCCATTCTCATAAGAGTTCCGTTCTCCACTTTCCGCTGAATTGAGGCATTGCTGATTGGCGGAGCTCAACGTTTTACCCTGGTACTAGGGCGAGGTATGAAAATACTAAATATTAACTATTATAAATATTTAATATTTTCATTTCATAGAGTGGGAATCAAACCTGTCACGTTTACAGTCACATGCTTGTTGGTACCTCTGTATGATGACAGGCCGCATTTAAAGATACTTACTATCAAATTTAAATATTATTATTTTATAACTTTGAGCTGATTGTAATTAGATAAAACAAAGAAATAAAAAGATTCAATCTATAAATGTCATAACAAATTGACTACCCACCTGTCACTCCAAGGGACCAGAGCAAGTCAGCTTTTAAAACGGATGTTATCTGCCGTGGTACTGTCCTTAATAATTTTCTTGATGTATATCCAGCATTCTAAACACAAAAAATATATAAAAGTGAAGAGAATTTTGGATCAATAGATTGTGACCAGTGTTGTTAAATAGTTAATACCAATTTTGCTTAATGTTTAAGGTAACATAAATTGATGGATATATGAATTAAAAGAAACAATAAAGACAATAGTAAAATTTATGAGATTTTATATACATAGTTATATTCAGTCAATAGTCACTTTTATGTCAATATATATTTGTTATTACCGAGCTTCTAATAAGATTTTACTGTCAAACTACAAAAGTATCTGCTTGTGTAATAATGTATACTTTGTTATTAATGAAATAATACTTTAAGCATTTAACATACTCAAAAATATAAGATAAAATATAACTAATTATTGTTATAACAACTTTACAAAATATTGAATAATCGTATGTCAAGGTAGTTATATAACATCAGTGTTTTTTATAAAATTATTATTATTTGGGTCTCTGGAACAATAAAATGGGCATTAACAAACATGCATACCTCTCGTGGTTTCCTTATGGAGTGAAGTGTTCGTTTATGGTTTCTCCAACCTGTATATATACAGCCATTTGGTCCACACTCATCCTGAACATTTATATATAACAAATGTAAAAAACACGCTATAGACTTATGTATAAAATAAACATAGCACTTTTTTAAAAATACTAAATTTTTTGTAGTTTTTTGATATAGTGAATTAATATGATAAATTTTAAAAAAATGTACAAATGGCAATAAAAGCCATATTAATTTCACTGTTGCTGGTAAGCATTTCACATCAAAATTTTGTTTCTTTGCTTGTGAATATATAAACAAAGAAAGACATTATTCATTTACTGTTTTAAAAATAAGAAAACTTGTAATAATAATAATCTGGTCATACACAAAAAAAAATCTCATATGTACAAAACTCAAAATTGTATAATTCATGTAATTTCTTTATAAGATTATAATACTAACCTCATTAACATATTTAATAGTACGCTGAACTTGTTTCTGTATTGTAACATGTCGAACAGCAGGGTGATCACATAGCGCTTCTATTCCATTTTTAATATCGTCATCAAATATAATAACATCAAAATCACTGGGATATTCTTTTGCTGGGTTATTGCGTTGGAGAATGGTCCAATTTGTGACCTGCAACAGATTGTGATTAGATGTTAATATTACATACTAAAGATTTAACATATTAAATGTTTATATGAGCAGCAAAAGGTTTAAATATTTATTATTTAAATAAATTAAGTTCAATAAAACCAACTCAGAGATCTTAAATAGATGCCTTTTTTAATATACAAGAAATTTTATTCATAAAACTCTATAAATGATGATCATTTGTGTATTGTTAATTATAACTAATGAAATTGAAGAGGCTTTATAAAATAGTAATGAATAAAGCTGAAATAGAAATAAGTAACAACAACTTACAACACAACACATAATACTTTCCAATTAAAAGCAGTTACTTGAACGCAAACTATTATTTATTTTATAAGATTAAATAAAACACATAAAAATATTATAAAGTAATCAACATAATAACTGTTATTTATATACTTAATTATAAAATTAAAAAAAAATATGAATGGTAATAATAATATGCCACTTACTCCAGCATGTTTCAGAGCAGCAGTAACATAATTTTCTCTTGTTGTTCTGGCAAAATAGCCTTTAAATGTTATTATATGTTCACTGTTAATTATGTCTGTAGCAAATTGGTACTCCACACGTGCTGTAGTAGTTCCATTACACAAGGTATCATCGTCGATAGCATCAGTATTTAATATATTGCAATAAATGATTGTAAGTAAGAAAATATAATGGGTCAACCCCATGTTTTTGTTTATATGAGTAGAATTACATTTTTACAATGCGAAAATTGTTTTTCATTTCATTTCATTTTGAGCACAGCATAATGAGATTTTGAATATGAATATTATTTTAATGATAAATAATAAAGATCAAGTTTAATTGACCTACCGCACAAATATATTACAGATTATCATATGTCATTCAAATTAATGTCAATTATTGTTTAGTTCAATGACTTAAGGCAATTACACATGATTGTACTATTGTAATAATAAATAAATAGTCAAAGTAAAAATATACTTAAGCGTATTGGTTTGAATATAAAATAAACACTAGTATGTGAGACTTTATTTTGATTATTAAATGAAATAAAAAAATATAATTTTAATGTTACGACTTTATCCATAAATTCATAGTTTTACATTAAATATGCACTCATACTGATTGTCATTATGAACTATATGTATGCTTAGTTCATTTAATCTCATAAATAAAGAAGAAAGTTTCTACTAAGACTGTGGCATTATATATTGTTATCTGTGTAAACTACAGATAGGTAATTTCTTTTGTAAATTTTGATATCGAATAGAATTATTCGACTGATTGTCATGTTAATTATATTTGTAATTATTATTATTTGTTTAATTATTTTGTATATGATATAATGCTTAAATAAAAATAGAAAAAAAAACAATAAAAGTGCATTGTATCATATTAGTATTACTATAAAGCATTGAAGTGGAGTAGAAAAGTTTTTCTTTCGTCGAAACGTCGTACTTCGTTCTTTCTTTATCATATTTAATGATTAAAATACAGCTATGAATGTAATTTAGCACACCTAACTTTTAAAAAAATAATTTAATTTTTAATATATTTTTATATCGATTATAGTTTCTTGACTCTTAGCATTCGATTTAATATATACAAGTTTTCTGTCTCTATGACACATTTAATATATGTATTATATTTATTTTACTTTTCTTTACTAAACCAAAACAAACATATATTATTTCTTAATAACTAATATTAAATAAAGCTTATATGTAAATATTAACAGTAGAATCTTAATTATAATCAACTCGTTAAATACTAAACAATAATACATAATACAACTTCTATAGATGGTAGTCAACGTTGGTCATAATGGTAGTCCTCCAGTGGCGATTTCAATGGAGAGGATTGTATGGAAGGTTAAAGTAAGCAGTTTTAAGGACTCATGTTTTGTTGTAAATAATAATTTCACTTACTTACATTTATAACTAGTACTCTAAATAGTTGCATATTTCTGAATATTTTCGAAGGTTGAACTCATAGTCCTAGTTCATCAATCATTAAAACATATCTAATGTATGAATTTATTTTAATTTTAGAACCTTTATTGTTTGGAAAGTATCTCAAGCAATCTTAACATTTCAAATTTTAACATACAACACTCATATGAGCCAAAGCTATCTTATTGATTGTCTTTTAGAACCTATTTTTTGGTTTGTTGATAATTTTGCTGGATGCTTAGGAAAGGTATGTTTTAAAATAATATGGACAATATGTAATGAAATATAATGAGTTGGTTTATTAACCAACTTATATTTAATGATTACTTTAATTTACAGGTTTTTGTGTTCTGTGTGACTGTCTTGACTATGGCTGTTGTTTCAATAGCATATTGGGTTGGTTTACCATATTGGTGGCAAAAAAATCCATATATAACAGTTGTTCTTGTCATTTATGGAAACTGGCTTTTGCTGAATATTGTCTTTCATTACTATAAAGGTGTTACTACTTCACCAGGATTCCCACCTCAAGTATGGAAATAATAAAAATATAATGTTTCTATTTTTAATATTTGTAAATAGTCAAAGTGATGATTACATTTAAGTGAATGTTTCTCTTGCAATATTAACAAAAAAAAGCTTTTCAATCCTTTAAAGCAAGATACTTATTTAGTATATTATATTGATTATAGTTTTTAATAAAAGATATTGAACTTTTTATTCAACAGGCTTCAACAATAGCAGAAGCTGCAAGTATATGCAAGAAATGTATTTCCCCAAAACCTCCTCGAACACATCATTGCTCTATATGTGATAAATGTATACTTGCAATGGACCATCATTGTCCTTGGCTTAATAACTGTGTGGGGTATTACAATGCCCGATACTTTTTCCTTTATATGGCTTACATGGTAGCAGGGGTTTCATTCATAATAATAGCAGGTTTGGATCTAGGATATCAAGTGTTGTGGGTTAATGATACAGGTAAATTTCAAATTTAAGTAAAATAATTTTTTCTATTACTTGCTTCTACCTTTTCTAAATGTCAGATATAATTTTATAAATAACCTTTTTCACCCATTATCATGGTTGTATTGTATTATATTGTATTTCAATATGAATGTTAGTTTTGATAAAGTAATTATCAAATATCAATATATTCTATAATGAAAACTTTTACAGGTATTTAAAATGCATAAATTAGATTTTAAAGGTTCCTTTACTGAAGTTTTCTAAATGAAATTAAATATTCTTATCCAGCTTCTATCTTTAATTCAAACAAAAAGATGCATTAAGAATTTGAAATTAATTTAAAATTTAATGGATTATATGTTATGGTTTTTTTTTCTCATTCAGGAGGTATTACACAGGATAATGACCCAGAATTAATTGGACATCCCGTCCGTCTGAATCAGAGTGGAGTGTTTGTGCCAGTTCAAGTGATAGCTGAATATGATTCAGAGAATTTTCCAAGACACCATGACTTGCCAATACCTATAATTACTGAAGCCCAAAGAATTACAGCTCATCCTTGGAAAAGAAAAGCAGTGGTATTCATGGCTATTACATGTGTATCTGTATTTTTTGCTTTAGGTACATTGACAGTTATGCATGCAAAGAATATTGGTAATGGTGAAACTAGTATAGAAGCTCACATAAATAAAGTATTAAGAAAGACTCATAGTAATAAATTTAAGAATCCATACGATTTTGGTAGGGTTAAAAATTGGAAATCCTTTTTGGGTTTAACTCAAGGAAGAACTTTTTATAGGCATGTTATGTTACCATCAAGCCATCTTCCCATTGGCAATGGTTTGACATGGCACACCATTCATAACACTATTGAAGACTGGCCATGAATTACTTGTTTTTATGTCATTATTAGGTATGATTTATAATAGGGGGTGGTGTAAGAAAAAGTCTGTCTTTTTCATATATTTTTAGAAGTCTCTATAATTTTTGACTGTAAATCTTGCAAAATTTTAGTAATAAAAACTACTTTACTACTATTAGGAAATATCATGTTATAGGTTGTCACAGGTTACATCATTTTACACATTCACAAGACAGCATCACTCTCTTAGTTGCAGTGAAAATAATTTTATATTTAACATTCCATACTTTTTATAACAGATGTTATGTTAAATCATATTGTTTTTAAAAACTAGTCAACCAAATCATTAAGTTGCTTAATAAACTTGAGTAAAAATTTAAAATCCATAATAACATTTTTATGAAACTTAATAACATTAAAGGACAGTTATAGTACTTACTACTTAGAAGTACTTAAATGTGCAAATCATAAGTTTATAATGACAATCTGTGTACTTAAATATACATCTTTTTTTTTTAATATATTATTTTTGCTAAATTAGTATTGCTATATTTTAATGAAAAATGTATACTATTATAAATACAAAAAAATTAAGAAAATCAAACGTTTTCAGGCAAAAAAGTAACAAAACAGAATTTACTGATAAAGTTTAGACTTAATAATGTCTACTCTAAAAATATGCTTTTTGGACTTATTCAGACCTGGTATGAATATAAATACAGTGTTTGACTTAAAAAATATTGATATTATAAAAAAAATATAACTAAGTACATGACTTATGCTCATTTTTATACCACTTTTAGACAAAATTTCCCTGTAAATTTGGGTTACCATTACATAATCAGGTGATTATGTGGCGATATGCCATATTACAAAATATTTTCTTTTTAGTACATATGCTATAATGAATCTTAGGGCTTAGCAGCTGGCAAGCTAATACAGAAACTGTGTAGTATATTGTCTTACTATTAAAAATATATTAATATACTTATTGTAAATGTACATATACACATTTTTTGTAATTGTAAGCAAAAACTAGTCACAAATAAATAATGAAAACTTATATTGCTTTGTTTTATAACCGACTTAAAAAGAAGGTTCTCAATTTGTCTGTATTTTTTTTATGTTACCGCAAATGAAATAGGTGAACCAGTTTTAATAATTCTTTTTTATATAAAAAGTGCTTCTTATGTGGGTCGAATTTAAATTTAGTTGTGATCAGAAGAATAGTTTTTGATCTATTCGTAATAATTTTACTTCTTAGTGCATTTTATTTTTAGTCGGTTGTCTTTTTTTTGCTAAAATTTTAATTACCTTTTGAACTGTTGAGTTGTACGATGGTGTATTCACACTTATGTAATCTTTTAGATTCACGGGCGGGTTCGAAAGAGTTCAATTTTTTTTTTATAATTTCGTTAAAAACGCTATAAGATTAAGATTACAAACTAATGTATCTTATAATTACTAGCGGCTCAGTCGCGGCTCTAATCACAAATACATATGATTTGTCCAAAATCAGAAATTAACAATTTTATTTATGGACAAGCAGCGAATCTAATAAAAGAAGCAAAATTAACATAAAGTAGAAGTCTAATGCCGTATAGAAAGATGAGTATTCTAGAACAATATGTAAAATAATTTCTAAAGTAATAGATTTACAAAATTTGGAGTAAAATATAATGGAAATTGCACAAAATCGCCTCATAATTCCGTGACACAGATTCACGTAGAGAAGAAAATTATCCCATTAATTTTGAAAATCGATGCTGCAATGTCCTAAATTTATAAGTACAAGAAAGTCTTTTAATTCACAATAAAGCAATTTTTATTTCTTAAAAATTGATAATCTACAATTTTTTCTTATTACTTATAAGTAACTGTTACTTATCAGTTCTTTTTTCTTCTATATCATACAATAAAAAAAATATATAATAAAATAAGTACTTTCTAGATTCTTTTATTTTTGAATTAGTTATTTTAGTAATAGATTTGACTTTTTTTTAATTCTATAGTGTAATTTGTGTAAGAATATACAAAGGTACTGCAATCATATTTTTTAAAATTATAAAATCAAATGCACAACTTTTAAGTAGGTAGAGATTATTATTTATGTTATTCTTAATACATTCCCGCAAAAAACATTTAATTCCATCTTCCCCCTGAGAGATCCGAGGTAAAATGCCCCGAGCACTGCAATGATAATTCATTACTCTGTCCGTGGCTACCAACCATTTTTTATGACAACAAAAAACTAGACAAAATTATTCTCAGTATATTTTTATTGGAAAATGTGATGTGATATACTACTAGTGTTTGTTTTAATATAAACTGTTTATATTAAAACAGTTTATATAAACAGTTAATTTATATTCAGATAGTGGATAGCTCCCAATTTAATGTTAAATATGAAATGAGGCAGAAAAATCTTTTATTTGCGTTTCATTTAAGTGTTCGGAGCTACCCGACTTTCAACTAATCATTCCCCCGAGTGAGAATCGAACTCACAACCAATCGTGGTTACAGTCAGACGCTGTCCCGGTGCGCCAAGATGGCGAATTTATTGTTTAAATTAAATTTCGTAAAATCTTCAAATATGATACATTTTATTGAATAGTATAGTATGTAGATTAAATAAATAATGAATCAGTGTTAAATCATATATAAGTGTACCCACAACACGTTCAGTGGATGTCACGTAAGTTTAAGCAACTTATTGGAGGTCCTGTTTGATATGCACTGCACGCAGGTACATATACCAGGTGGTGGCCGATATTTTTCAAATTGAGCTCAAACTTCGTTATCGCTCTAAAGTAATTTTACATAATCAATTTTTTTTTACAAAAATCCCGCTTGTGTATTGATTGAGCGCAACTAACCGTCATATGGGCGTATTTTTTCTTGATCGCTCTTTATTATCAAGAACTTTTGATAGTATATAACGAATTCAATACCATCACAAAGTTACTGACAAACAAAAAAATAAATGGTTCCCAAGCCTTCGGTTACACTTATTGATTCATTTGATAAATTTGATTTCTGTTACGACTTAATCAGTTAGGCCTTAGTATTTATTTTCTTACTTTATATTATTTAGTTATTTTAAAGGCGTCCAACATACAATATGTGGGTATAGATGCAAATATATACATATAAAAACAATATTTTTCAATGGTGGGGAATGGAATTGTTGAAAGAGAACGGAGTGTCTTAACGCTAATTTCTCAAGTTCCCTTCGCCCACCTTGCTTATGTGCGGGATACAGCGTGAAGCTAAAAAAGATTTTAAAAAATCCAGTGGTAGGTAAATCACATAGCATTTTTTTACATTGTTGGCAATTTTAAAGCAGGGCAGCACAAGTTACGGTACAGCGAAATAAACATTTATTTTGTCGGATTTGGTCAATTTATGACGTTTTAATTGAGGCTCTCAGTGCAATAGTGGGCTAACCCCAAAATTGCAATTTGCAAAATGTTTAAGTTTTACGGAATTTTCATTATTGTAGTATGCTTGAAAATTTGAAAAATTAAAAAAAAAATTTGTTAAACCACTATTGCACTGAGAGCCTCAATTATTTTGTTTACTTTGAATAAATTGAAAATTTAAAAGTAGGTTTTTAAGGAAATAACTACACAAAATAGAAAAAAATAAAAAAAAACGATTTTGCTTAATTTGAAGTCTTTATTAATAAATTAGTGAAAATTAGTACAAGTTTAAATAAGAAAAAATATTGTATTTCAATCTGAACTTACAAATAAATTATCTAAGCCTATGTAGGTATTAAATTTATTGCACCTTTTGACAAATTAAGATAATATCTACTTTGGCAAGAGAGAAAGAAATACGAGGCACTTATTTGTAGAAATGATTTTAAACTGGGGCTTTATGCATTGAATATTTTGTTAGTGTATATTAGAACTATCTCGTAGGCAAGTAGATATAAGTAAGCAACATTTTATAATTTTACTATTCTAGTGTATCCATAGGCACGTCTATATATTATTTTTAACATATTCAGTGGCGTAGTAAGGTTTAAGTTTTGTTAACTATATATCAGTGGCGAGGGGTGAAAATTTTAGTTTGGCAAGCCGGTAAATTAAGGGAAACCGATGTATATTTGGGGAAGCCGGCATATAAATTTAGACGAGCTGGTAATTTTTAGGGAAGCCGACATATTTAGGGAAACCGGTATAGATTGTCAAGGTTTATTTAGTAAATTCACATTACCGAATTTTGGCGATGACCTTTTTTTTTAGGTCTATAAAGTATTAGAGCTTGTTTTATAATATTTTCCTAGCGACCTTTCTTTTTAGCTCTCGTACTTGTACTTTGAAAAGTTAGGAAAGCCGATGGGAATCGAGTTGTATGGACGCCTCGCCACTGCTATATATTTTATTTGCGGGAGATTTTACTCCATTATTTTAATCTGAATAACATATTTTAAAAATGGCGATTTTCGTTTGGAATACAAGGAACGCTTAGACAGCCAAAAAAATTATAGATAAAAATTGGAGGATATACTGAATGGAAATTCATGTCAAGCACATAAATCGTTGAGTACATCGTTAGAGGCTGAATTATCCACCGTAGGAAAGATTTGTTAATGAAGGAACAAAATTGGGCCCTATGTGAATGAAAACCGAGGAAAATTAAGCGTCCTAACCTTCCCGTTGTATTCTCTAGATAATGCTCGTTCGGACTACTATCTGTTCTGATCGATAGCCCATTATCATGAGAGAATCCTACATCTTATAAAGAATGTAAAAATTGAATCTATTCATGGATTACCTCCAGAGACGAAGTATTGTTTCGACACGGTATCCGACTCCTGCCCGAAAGATGTAAAAGTAGTAGAAAGCCATAGGCGGGACTTTGAATAATGTATTGTTTTATTTTTATTTAAAATATATCTTTACTTTTCCTTTAAAAAACGCTAACAATTATTGCCAGTGTCATATTTTAAAATAATTTTCAGTGAGCATGGATTAGTGACTTCAAAACGTAAAATGTTATTGAAGACTGCGATTTTTTTATATGTATTACTTTATTATAATATAATTTTGTACTTATTACAATTATTTTATGGTCACTATAACTACAACTACAAGTAATAATATTTAAATTTATATTTAAATAATAATATATATTTTACAGAGTGAGTAACTAATTAAAAACTAGTCAACGTACGTAACTACCTACGCCTATTCATTAAGTTTACAGTTTAAGTCTAAGTTTGAATACAAATGATGGAAGACTGATTTAAATATAAGGTAATCCTAGAACCACAATTATCAATCAATTAATTACTACATATTCTTTTTGACCAGTTTAGTAGAATTACTTTAAGATGAAAGTTTTGTTGTGTTATAACAGAAGAATATTGCCTTAATGAACTACTAGCTATATAATTTACAAGTTGTGTTTAAGAAATTTAACCCCACAAGCGTGTATAAGTACCTACATTAGGTGCATTACAACTATCGAGAACTAAACTAATAGAATACGTTTTGTTCAAACGTTCCATTAGTCTTAAACACTTTGTATACTTTTATTACAATAAAAATTTAAGATGTTACAGTTTCTATATATTTTTTTCTTTAGATCTACTTGTCATGTACGTCGTCTACTAGTAACATAATGTAAATATATATTTTTTTACAAAGATTACAGTAACCCTAAGAGCAGTGTTTATAAGCCAAATTGTTGTAAAGGCAAAGTGCTTAATTTGCACTGCATGCTTTATACTCAGCTCGACTAGAAATCTATACTTCTAAATAAGAACATTAATGTATACCTTATAATACAATAAAAACTTTACTATCCTAGTATTGCAAGTTCTTTTGTCTTCCTATATTATACATAATGTGAAAGCTGCTGGACTAAAATTTACCCACACTCATTAGTAATTACTCATACCTATATCATACAAAGCTACAGAATATTATGATGAATTAAAGATGAGTATTATGAGTAACTAAAATAAACTCTTTTAGTTATGAGGATATTGAAGATTATCAGAACTGAGCGCAATTGATGTAAGCACGCTCCTACGTTGAGGGTTCACTCCAAGATTCTCCCAATTTATCCATGACAGTCTAGCTGTCAAATCTGTAAACAAGTCATTATTATTAATTATTGCTAAATAATAAATATGAAATATATTTTTTTTGATAATCCAAGAATTGCTACGCTTTTGCTAAATCTCCAGAGCAATTTA
Organism: Philaethria dido; assembly: GCA_033558755.1. Taxonomy (NCBI): domain Eukaryota; kingdom Metazoa; phylum Arthropoda; class Insecta; order Lepidoptera; family Nymphalidae; genus Philaethria; species Philaethria dido. The sequence continues at coordinate 754,229 of JAKGSA010000004.1, forward strand.
AAAAAATATCTTAACTTCTTTTGAATTGATATGAAACCTTAGCAATTCAATACAATTAATAAATAGGCCGTTGATTCTTGTGATTGTTTGAAATTGCAATCATCGATTTTTTATCACAATAGTAACACTGGCGGCTTCACGACCTTTATCACTGACTAGTTTTACTAGAACAGCTCGGACATCATTTCCGTACACTTACAAATAGACACTACTACATACACAAAAAATCCGTGCAAGTGTAAACAGTATAGATATTAATATTTGACATTTATGCCGAAATTTATGTCGTAGTCTAAATGTAACTTCAGGGAAAGTTATTTAACGTGACTAGCACTATCTTTACCTAACTTCTTTCTGCACCTAAAGAAATTTTAAAAATTATAATATTTTTCAGGGATATGAACTTTAAAAACCAGTATTCGTTGTTGTCTTCCACAGTTAGCAAATTAAATTTGAAGTGAGGTAAATATACCATGGTTTACGAAAATCTTTGTAGCCTTGCCTTACATCGTACAAAGCACAACAAGATACAATGGCAAGGAACGAAACGAAGGAAAAGCATTTGGAAGTGGGATAGAGTACCAAAAATTATCAATGTCAACTGTCGCTAGATGGAAGAAATCAAGTGTCGTAAGCACCACACAAAACGAAATTATGAACATCAGCTAAAAAATAAAAATAGGTAAGTGTAATAATAAGAAATTCACCACCTTTCGCCGTATACATCCTATATAATGTCACAACATAACTAACTGTCAATACTTGTTAGCTATAATATTAAACAAAACTATTATATTATACGCTGCAAAATGGTGCAAAATGCTACGAAACAAATATGACAATCTCGCACAATTAATTAAACGAACGTCATATTTGATGTTGATTAAAATTAATTATCTATGGGAAAATTGTAACATTACAATTGTGTTATTTAAATAACATTATTATTTTTTTTTCAACTTCACGCTGTAATCCGCATATAGCAGGGTAGGCAGAGGGAACCAGAGAACCTAGTGTTAAGACACTCCATTTCAGACAGGCGTTATTAATAGTACATTATTAATAGTACAATATATTATAAGTTACCGCTGGTGTTCCAGTGGGCCCGATCCGCTTTTATTTCGCCGCGAAGGCATTTTTCAACATACGTTAGCGGGTCGTAGTCAGCGTCAAGTACCTTGAGAAAAATAAAACTGTTGAATGTATAGGTACTTCTCATTATTTTATGGTCGCAATCAATTATATATTACTGATATAGTATTTGTTCTATTACTAAAGACAATGATTCAATCACAGCCACGATTATGTACACAAGAAAAAATAGACTAAGTAGGATCTTTTTATTTTATAAAGATGAATAAAGTAATTATATTATAATTTTAATGAACTAAATGTATATGACGTTGCTTACCTCTCTAAGAAGTGCTATGTAGGCTATAGCCAGCCGGAGGGTGTCGATTTTACTTAGACGCTTCTCGTAGGGAAATGTTGGTACATGCACACGCAACTCGTCGAACGCCGAGTTTATACTGCTAAAGTTAGAACGTCATACACACGTTATAGTAATGATGTCAAAATTATAGGTTGGTATTAATTAACTAGGGATCACATGATAAGTGTTTGGATGTTATAAGAAAATAAGGTAAAGATCCAGATTATTACCTTTTTAATGTTTAATCGCGATTAGTATGACAAAATCTACCTATTCCACTCGGCTTCGTATCAGGTAAGTAAGTGATTAATTAAATTCTTTCGATTTACAATATACACTTACTATACATTAAGATGAGAATTATCAAAATATTTATATACTTGATATACATCCATCAATAATTAAATAAGTATATTGTTAAAAAAGTTATTTTTCGCTATGGCTACGACAGATTAGTATTCTTGAAAATCTTTTCAAAAATTCTTTTCAAATCTGTCGTAGCTATTTTACAATAGCTCATAATAATCTTATTATGAGCCATTGTAAAATAAAAGAAAAAAGTCTAAACAATATGAACAAAATATTACTAAAATAAATTTTCGAACATTTATCGCTCTTGACAACTTGTGTAATAGCCTTTTCATTGTTTTTCGGTCCAGACAATGGACATATTGACATGATATGACGTCCAATATCGAGCACTACCGTTAATAAACTTCTATCAATCAAGTTTTGTAAAAACTGTAACGTACATTGCATTATTCATTTTTTAATTTAACGAACAAAATATGAACTATATATTTTATAGTTGATAAAAAGTGACAAATATAAAAGAAAAATATGGTTTTTTAGTTTTTTTATTAATTACCTAATAGAGAATCATTTTCATAGTAATTTAACAACACACAACTAGACTGTCTTAGCACGTGGTTCTCGTTGCTTACCCATCTATAACCGGGACTAAGAATAAATTTTAGAAAAGAATTAGAGATTAGATATTTGCACTTTAACATGAAATGTTCAAACATTTATTATTTCCCCCCGTATTCGACGATTAATTTTTAGACGATTAATTTAATTTTCGACGGTTAATTTTAGAATATTATGTTTTTGTAACTTTAAATAACTATAATATAAATATATACTATATATAAAGAGAATTATTTAATTTCTCTACACACGGAGGCAAATGAACGTGGTACCCATTGGGTCCGGACCTCAGCATCCGACGTCGTTCCCGGACATTAGCAGCGGCGCGCTGCACGCGGTACGGAGAGCCCCCACACTGGTATTCCGGCTCTACAGATGATTCCAGCAAAGTATCTGCTAGTGAAAAAGTCAAAGTAAAAAATATAAGCGGTCATAACCACTATTAGCAAGTATCTACTTATTGCGAATTCCTAGTACCTATTGTGAAGTTTAAAATGCAAAACAATAAATACAGCATCTCGTTATAACATTGTAAATATAAAGAATATTTATTCGTATATTCTATTTCAGTGATTTTATTAAAATGATAAGCTGTAAAAGCGTTATTACATATTTTTAAACTTTCTTTGATTGTTCGTTGATATAGATATCCCTACATGCTTATGTCTAATTAAAGATATTTTTTTTACAATATGCCATATAATATTTTGTAAACGTAGGTATTATCTACATATATACACATAAATATTTCATTATAAAATTTGTAAGTATAAATATGTTTTAGAGAAAAGCAAAATATAAAAAATCATCATTAGATAGCGAAAAGCAGCTTATTGTTTAAGTATATATGGGACAGTACAAACATTAATGGTTAACTTTCGGTATTATAGATGATTACGTAACTAATATAGTGCCTCATTCGCATATTAAGCTTAATTAAAAGTAACAAGAAATATGCATATGTCATGTTTACAATTTACACAATATGTACGAAAATGAGAAGCGTAGCAAAGTCGTGCTATATTTATTTACCTGTGTGTAATTGTCTGGAGTGTTGGTGTACGTAAGCTGCGAGCGGTAATTGTAACCTAGTTCTTGCTGCCGCATACACACACGAGGGTAGCTCCGATGTTATAGATGGGCCTTCTTCGTCCGATCCGTCGGCGTATGCAAACTTCAAACCCGAATAATCTAATCGACGGTTTTCACTAAAATAATTACGTAATATTAAACATTTATAAAATTAAAATTACATTTTCACATGTTTACAAAAACTTTATGTAACTTTTTTGGAATAAATAATAATAATTCATTTTACCTCAAAGGCGGCGACGTAGACGAGTCGGCAACCTGAGTTCTAGCTCCGGACATTTTAGTATTTGTAAAAGAAATGTTCTGTTATTGTACTTCCACTTATCGCTCATAAAAGACTGACAGTTTACCGGGTAAGACAAATAATTTTATACCACAAGGGGTGGCCATTTTGTGGAAATTGAATCTAAGGGTGTATAGCGCAATCTCTGCACTGCATGCTGTATTTTCAGGAATGTAAGGTTCGTTTTGCGGGGGCGGCTGTGTACTTGCTTTATAGACCTTGTCGGTTGGGCGGGGCTTCCCAATATTAGGGCGGTTAGGGGATGGTCTTCGTCGGGTATTTAGCAAAGAGTGCCAAGTGCTAACTTGTTTTACTTCAAAATAGACAATCCTGTTTAGACTTTAGTCCAATTTTTTATTTAATACTTTTCATTATAACATATAATTTAAACATGTACCTATTAATTATAAATAGATTGTATGTATTTTATTATTTTTCATCATTAATATATATAAGCACCTGAAACGGACACAACGAGCATACTTATTGAATATTCTTACAAGTACGACATAGTAACATACTAAAAAATATACTTATTTATTTTGAAAATATTTAGCTAAGAAGAATTATTTTAAATATGTTTTAATATAGATTTAAAATTGACGTCTCTGCACTTAGACAAATACATATGATGATGTTAGAACTAGAAAGAAAAGATTTAAGCTTATCAAATAATATTGTTTTGTAAAGTATTTACAAAGAATATTCCTATATAAACTGTTAGTGTGTCAATTATAATATTTTATCGAACGACGTTTTTTCTACAGCCGAAATGGGTAGCCGGGCGGATCGATGCAACGACTCCCTCTCATTGGTGGAGAAGGCGAGTGTACTTGACAGAGGACATAAAACGCACACCCGACTCTCAAATGGTTGTGAACGTCACAATCAGACTGAAATCGCTATATTTACGTTATACTATGCTTATACGTAAGTATGAATCCCTTTTTTGTTTCTAGAAGTCGAAATGAATGTTGTGTTGGTTGGGAAAAATTATATACCGTTTTTAATTTATGTTAAGCTTGAATTTTTGATTTAAATAGTTTGATTAGGTAGCTGACTTGTTTTCTTGTTAAAATTGATGATTAAGATAATAATTGATTTATTATTTACAAAACGCAATAAAAATAACAAAATACCTTATAGAATGGGATATTTTTTTACTGCTCCTGTGTTTGCTTAAATATAAAAATGATCTTATTACAAATCATTTAAAAAATGAGAAAATTAAGCATTTTTATTTCTAACATACAGTTCTATTTGTAATAATTAGTGTATATTTTATTCTTAAAATAAAATAACTAATTGTTATATTAGCGAAAAACAAGTACCTAATTATATAATAACGGCTTATTTAAAATTCATGACAACGTTTAACACTTAATAGGGTGCTAATATGTAAATGAGCAAGTCTCATCTGTAGGTAGGTGGGTGCTTTCATTTTCACTTCATATCATAAAGAGGAAATTAGTTTCTTTGTAGGTTAAGGGCAACGCAAAGGAAAGTTGTGAACAACAAGACAGCTAATTTAATTTATTTTATTAACTTAGTTTATCTAAAGTGTTTTAACTTTTTATTTTATGTAAAGTGATCTAATTAAAACTGTACTTAAACGTGTTAAACATTTTCTACAATGAAAAAAGTATGTTTCTTCTTTAAGTAGAGACATTAAGGAGATTATATTAAAAGCGATCTTGTTACAAAGATTCTTACTTCATTTTTCATTTATAAAAATCTTCCTTAAGGTATATGTTTTTACTTTACTTCTTGTCTTTAACCTTATATGTATAGCCTACTACTAGATAGTCTCATGTTAAGTCAGGTTCAACTTTTTCGATTCTTTTTCACTCATGATCTAACATATTAACAAGAAACTTGGTTTATGTATTAAAATCCTTTAGAATAATTAAAATTCCAAAATAATATCATAGATAAATATCTAAGATATTTGGAATTTTTATAAGTATTATTTAAATATTAACGTTAAAGTTATATCTATTTATAGATTAGGTACTTGGGTTAGGTACTTTACTTAGGTACTTAGGTATTAGGTACTTGGATGAAAAACCTAACTTACTTTTAGATGAAATAGAAAATTGAAATTTAGAATCTAGCTAGGTAATTTTTGACCGATTTCAAAATAACACCAGGATCTTTCAATTCTGGCAGAATTTTGTTATTTGTGTTACTGCATAATTTTTACTGGGTGAACTAATTTTGACGATTCTTTTTTTATACAATTGCTAGCTGCTTCTCACGTGGTTCGTGGTGTGTGGTGGTGGCAAATTTAGTTAAGATCTGACTAGTTTTGAGTTATTCATTATAATATTTATTTCAGTGATTTTATTAAAAGTAATTTTTTGTTAAATTTTATGTAAAAAAATATGGAATAAAAATATATAGAGATCCATTTATTGTTTAGGTTTAACTGATTTAGAAAATTCTTAAAAAGGGTAGTGTGTTTAAAAGGGTACCTATATTAATAATATAAATTTGACTTGACGAGACTTTGTTACCTTTATGTAGGCATTTATTACGTAGTCGGTAGATACTTATTAGGGTACCTGGTTGGTTAGTGCATTGATATCAATAAAATGGAAATTTTTGTAGGTACATGATATAGCTAGACAAATTTATTCAGTCTCTATTTTTTCATCTATACCAAAGGTCTCTTGTATATACATTTTCTTAACAATTTGTGATACTCCATTAGTTTTAGGTTAAGCGATCTCGTCCGTATCCTATGCAGTAGAAATTTTGTGATGGTTTAGTTTCATTTAAGGTATTTTAATTTTAGTTATATCTTATAACTTCACAAGTATTTATAATATATTTCCCCTGCATCGAATTAAAATAAAAAACACTCTCTCACTCTCACGCTCACCTCCGCGCTTGACTTTTCGATCATATTCGGTTCGTAAATATATTTTTTGTTTTGTATGTTTATAAATGTCTGTAGTTTGTATTAAATTACTTCAAAAAATATTGCCATGGAAAGCTTTTAGTAAAAAAGCTTTATCTACTTAAGTGCTTTCGGAATGGGACGGCGAATAACGAATGGATTAAATAAGGATACATTTTTAATATTTTAAATAAGGAATTGAAATATAATAACAATTGACTTTACGTTTGTACGAAGATTCATTTATTTCACACGGTGCTGAGATTCTCATAACGTATATTATATCAACTACATCTATAAATTAGGGTGTTTCTAAGTACAAACAAGTAATTTTGATGGACTATAATTTGGTGCTAATTTTTACTCGGAAGTTTGGCCTTAGTCGACCCTGTAATTGATTTGTCGCGGCGAGGAGCAAACTGGGTCCTGCGAGTGGCGGCCACGCGACTTCCACGCGACATGCCACGCCCTGCGCAATTTGCCTTGCGACCCTTCAGATCCTGGCTTACTATATAGGTCATGTCATTTCACAAATCATCAAAAGATTTTTCTTTTGATGATTTGTGATGTATATGTCTATGACATGTATATGTCTATGTACTGAAAGTACATTAAGACAGACATTTCCTTATATTAAGATGGCAGGCATCATGACAAATTTAAATTAAAAATGTTAATAATTTTACTTTTATTAATATGTCAAATATATAAATTCATGAAAAGCTATAATGGGGAAAAAGGTAGACATTAAATTGATATGTAACGAAATAAATTAGTCAAGAAGCTTAAACGCAAAACCAATTTTCACATGTGCATTATTTTAATCCCTAAATTAAAGAGTAAAATTAAACCGCGAGTGCGTCTTTTGCAACGAGCTCTAGTTAATTTATTTATTTGTCTGCATATGTGCCGCGGAGATTATCCCGAGAGCGCGCGCGCGGGTCAGCTGCGCCACGCGGCACCGCCGGCACCCGCGGCACCCGTGGCACCCGCGCCGCCGCCACGCCGCCACGCGCCGCTCCAAGTGCACGGAACATGTAGCGACGCCTTCCTTCACAACTACGAGCACCACTTAATTAATCCGTGTCGTGCATTTCCACAACAGCGTTTGCGATTGTCACGCTCTGCTCTACAATCACAAACATGATTAACAAGGTCGGTTATGTTTTTATGCTTATGAAATGCATGCAATTTTATTTGCATTTAGGTATCGAGATGGAAATGTGATTAGAGTTAGTTGATACTTTTTATTTACATTATGATGTTTCATATCAATTTATTTTTCTTTTAAAAATACTTTGTCAAAACGTCAGTAAGATTATTAAGTTATAAGTAAATGTTGTAAAAATCATCTTTATTTAAGGATAAGTATATCCTTATTATTATATAAGTACGTATATATGTAATTCTAAATATATTATAAAAACTAAATATCTATAAAAAACTACTTGACTTAAATAAAAAAATTGAAAATGTTTAATATTGCGATATTATCGCAACGTTATACCTACCTATCTACTGGTTTATCTTATTCTATATAAATATCAGAATCTCAGATGATTTCAAAACATAAAATCACTATCAATGGCCCGGAAACCAAATAGCTCCCTTTATTTGAACACCCCAACCCGTATTTGTCTGTCTGTTTGTTGTATTTAAGCACTTATTATACGCAATTATTAACAAGTCGTCTGCAGACTAGCAAACTGTGGTAATGTGGCTTTCAAACTTACATATTATTTATGTTAAAAGATCAAAATATACGCATGTGTATAATTACAATATATAAACAATTTAAAATATTAAATAATATAAGATAATAAAAAATATAAGCGATAATTCCCTTTTTTAATAAAATCGAAGGGAATTCGTTTTGCAAATAGCTTGAAAAGTTTGACAAACATTCGCAACCCCAATTGAAAATGAATCGGGGCACGGAGGGTTAACCGCCGTCGCATCGCGTCCCTAGTGAGTAGCAAAGTACTCGGCTCCTATGGGAACAACACACAAATTATCCACAACTAATTGTCTAATGTGTTCACGCCATTTAACTAAACAGATTGGACATTTCGAGTGCGGTTTATGCAATGTCAACTAATGATAACTAGGATAAAGCGTTGATAGCATTAAAAGCTAAAACTATACTATTATACCTATATATTGTACGTCAATAATTACTATTGTGATTTAATAAAATGTCCTGAATTATAGTCATAGTTTTTATTATTTTAATATTTTTTTTTATTTAAAATAATAATTTACATAATTTATTTAAACAATAACGATTATAAAATATTAATACTAATTATCACTTTTCTGAATCGTTGGTTTCTCAGGTAAATGTATTTCTTCCACGGCCAGATTATCAGTGCTTGATTTGTGATCTACATATTTGTATCTAAAAGCCATGGTTGTAAATATTAACATATCTAACAACATCAAACCCGCAAACAGGAAAAACTCCTTCCACTAAAAATTACACAATCAAATTTATTACCCTTACATTGAGCATAAATATAACTTAATTTAATATATAGATATTTCTTGTCCTGAAACTGGTTTAAAAATTGTTTTGAATGTTTTAAAACATACATATTTATTTTCTTTATTTTATTGTAAGTTTAAAGTAGAATTTAGTAAATTATTCATATTAATTCACACTGGTAATATATTTTGTTTGAATGACTTAAAACATAATTACTTACTTGGGCGTCCAAAAAGTTTCCTTCAACAATTAAGACTACAATAAGATTGCCAAAAGCAACCGTAAGCAGCCAAACCGATGTTAAAACAGATTTCATGGTGGCGGGTGCTTGTGTGAAGGAGAATTCAAGCCCTGTCACGGAAAACATCACCTCGCCCATAGTCATCACGACATATTGTGGTATTAACCACAATATATGTACACTATTTGGAGGAGTGATGGTTAATGCGTTGGCCATCTGTAAATAACCAATAATATTACTAAAATTAATATTAATACTTTGTTTTTAATTTCAATGAAGACATGTAATATACGTACATAAGTTCTGTTACTTGATTCATATATGATGACAGTGTATACAGCCCCAGCTTTAAATTCAAAGTCTGACAAAACTGGAACATCATCAACATAAACAGTGTAAGTTCCTTTTTCAATTGACTTCTGTGATCTGTCTCCACTGCCTATAATAATGTTTGTTTTATTTTTACTTTTTTGCATATGTACCATAACAGGAGTATCCACATTTGCTAGAAATCTGAAAATATAAGATAGTTACTATTATTGTTGCCATATTATTTTTAATATGTAGTTTGCTTTACGGCACATAAAATTAAAAAAAATATACACTATTTTTATCGTTGATTAAATTATAACAAAGCGCAACGTAAACATAGAATGTATTTTGGTCATTTTAATTCAATAAGCGATAAGAAATGTTACAAATTAAAATATACAGTGTTCTAGCTTTAGTGTCTATATCAAATACATTTAAAGTGAAAGTTAGAGTTGAGAATGGTATAATTATTGGTATTAAAGAAGCAACAGTTTTTGAAAACAAAACATTTAATGCATTTTATCGGGTACCGTATGCTCAACCCCCGATTGGGGAGTTAAGGTTTACAGATCCTAAACCATTTAAAAAATGGGTTCGAATTTTAGAAGCGACTAAACAATATAACGGAGCTTGTGCCCAAGAACATATTGTACACAAACATAGACTGTATGGATTTGAAAATTGTTTATATTTAAATATTTATACACCACATTTACCTAACGCTAAAAGTAGAAATTTGAATGCAGTAATTGTTTGGATACACGGATATGCCTTTACTTCTAGCTTCAGTCATATATATGGACCAGATTTTTTTATCGATAATGAAATCGTCATAATAACTTTAACGCACAGAATAGGACCTTTTGGCTTTTTAAAGTTAAATGAAACAGACAATAATGCGAATATGGGTTTAAAGGATATTGTTATGGCACTTAAATGGATAAGGAGAAATATAGGTCAATTTGGGGGCGATAAAAGAAAAATAACAGTGATGGCGTGTGGTTCGGCTAGTTCTTACGTTTCCTTGTTGCTAGTAACAAAGTATAAAAAACTATTTTCCAAATTGATTTTACATAGTGGTTCTATCTATTCACCTTCATTGTTTCAAAGTAATATAGTCGTCGAAAAACAGAGACTCGAGAAGGAGTTGAAAAAAGCCGGGTGTAAAGACATTAGAACAGCTGATACTGAAGATATTCTACGTGCATCTCGTAAAGTATATACTAAAAACGAAATTATTAATATTCAACGACCATTGATTCCTTTTTTACCAATACAGGAAAATAAAACAATTAATTCAGTATTAACTATGAATGCAAATGAAATATACAATAGTATAAAAAATTACATTGGAATACCTATACTCACAGGATTTACCAGCCAGGAAAGTATAACCGAGGTAATACCCTTTATTCACAATTCACACTACTTGACATTATTACACCAATTTTTTAAATATATGGTGCCATTTTCCAATAAGTGTTATTACGAAAATACAACTTTAACTTATAAATTAATATCAAATAAAATAAAAGAACGATATTTTAAAAAAGATATTGCGGAAAGCAAATTACAAAATCTTTTAAAATTCGTCTCGGACCTAAATAAATATCCAGTATATAAATTTATAAAATTAGCGACGTCATTAGGAAATAAAATATATGCTTATAAATTTAATTATATTGGAAAATTTAACGCAGCCAAGGCAACGTCGCTAGCCGGTTCGAATGTCAAAATAAAAGGTGCAGCACAGATGGATGAATTGTGCTATATATTCAAATGTAATCCACTTTGGGAATCTTACATAAAAGTGAAACATGATAAAACAGATATGGACACATTATTTATTAAACAAATTTCGCAAATGTGGGCAAATTTTGCTAAATTTGGTGACCCGACACCATTACACAATCTTGGCAATACAAGGTGGTTACCAATGTCTGCCAATGATGATAATATATTTCACTTTGACAAACAAAACAAATTGCGAAATACTAAGCCCGAGCAAAAAATGTTTGAATTTTGGAATCAACTATATAAAGAATATTACTCAAATAATAATTGCAATTCGAAAAAAGACGAATTATGAGAGTACGTAAAATAATTTTAATGAAAAATAATAATAATTACCTAACACTAACTCCATCAATAGCTTTATTGTTGTTATCAATAAAATTGTAAATTTCATTATTAGTAATGAAAGAAGAATTTGCCGATTTTTCCTGCAAATGGAAGTTGCCATTGAACTTTAAATCTTCGCATGCACTGTTCGGTATTCCTTGTATAGAGTATGGTAATTGCACTATTTGTGTTGCTTCAATGTCTAATTTTTCATAAATTCCTAGAGATCCAATTATGAATTCGTCCGTTGTATTAGAGGAAGAAGGCATATGTAAAGTGAAATTACAATCATATCCGTTATAAATTCTGAGTTGAGCTAAGCCTTCTGTTACTGGAGTACCATAAGTAGGCTGCGAAACAAGCATATCTTACATTAAAATTTTTTTATAATAAAATCGACGAAAATATAAAAGGTTACTCGTTTTGAGCGGTAATTAAGTACTGATTTACTTTGACTTACCAAAAGATTTAATTCAACAATTCCTGATATAATAAATGCACAAGCGGCGAGAAGTCCTCCCCAGATCATCTTGTGCAATGGCTTTTTAATAAGCTTACACCATGTAAGGAATGGATATATCGCCTAAAAATATACATTTTCGATAAATATGAATTCGTAGAATGTGGATTAACAAAAAATGATTACAAAATACTTGCCACTTCGAAAAGAGGAATGAAGACGAGAATTAATAAAGGATTTAAGACTTGCATTTGATCTGCTTTCAGAGTCCAACTTCCTATATCTTGTTCCATTCTATCTGCTTGAAATGTCCATCTCGAACCCTTAAATAATTGATTGTTAATACATTCAAAGACACTAGGTATTTAGTATACTAGTTTTAAACTATGTTGTTATTATAAATATTTTTTGTTATAACAAATTATAATTGTCCAGATAATAGATCGTATATATCTATAAAGTATTATGAGAGATAATGACCCAAAAATTCCTCTTTAAAATAGTATTTATATAGTATATGTACTTATAGAGCTTAAATTAATAATTATATTGAAAACAAGCTTGAACGATTCAGGTGCCAGCAATGATTCAGGGACTGTCAAATACACTCATTCATTGAAACGCGCTTACTGTGAAAATTGTTTTGATTTGCATTGGAAATTAATTTCATTTCATTCGTTTATTGTGTATTTTATTGAATTATATTTGTAACTTTATTTTTATACGTTTTTTTAAATTATACATTTTATCTTAGGACGAATTTATTTACTGGCAAGTCTTCGTAAGTACCTATTGTTAGGTATATAACATTTTCGTCATCATCGACATACTTGTTCATTAGTAAAATAAGAATACCTAAACGGGTCATATTTTTTCAGCCCGACGGGATAATATTGGTACAGAGACTACTGTCTGTGTTGAAATAGTTGCTGATAATCAATTTTTTTAGAATAATCTTGATTATGATTGTTACAATGTTTTTTTTTCTTTTTTTAGCTTCACGCTGTATCCCGCATAAAGCAGGGTAGGCAGAAATATTACATCTTTATTGGTAAAAGTTTTAATAAGATAAGAATAAAATTACCTAAGCTATAGGAGGATATCTTGTTGGATGATGACATAGTCATAGTCCAGATCGAAGGTATTTGTGAGAAAGTAGATATATGACGCAACCAAGAACTAAATAGCATAAGACTTGTTTCAAAGTTAATTGACTATATTACTTTAATCATAGATTTTGTTGAGGTTTCGTGGAAATTATAACTTATTCCGAACATTTTTTTAATTTGAGTAATTAATAAATAGCTAAAATTATTTACTGATGTAACAAATTTGTGAATTTGTATGTAGAACAGTTAACAACCCAATTTAATATCTTCGATTGATAAGAACTAGTTTTTTTTTTGGTAAAAAGAATTAGAATTAATAATTAACGGGAAAACGCAATGAGTATAAATTTCATATAATTTACACAGTAACTATGTATTATTAAAATAATATACCAAATGTATGTAAGTATATTTATATCAAACACTATTTCTGATCCGTGGTTTTACCCGCGTATCCTACAAAGTACTATAACGACGTGAATATTTTTCCGACTTTAGGGTACGGGCGCCCTTCGGTAAATAGCGTTGTCGAATAATATGAACTTTATATACTTTTCCAAATTACACATCTAAATTGTATAATGTAAAAGGCAAACTGTATCTTTCATAAAATTGTCTCGAAGATGAGATAACTTTCGAACGATAATAGTACATATTAGTGCGTTCGTAGTACGTAGTCCAATATCATGAAATAATATTATAGGTATACAATAATACCATATTAAAAAATTGCAAAAAAACGTAAAGGTAAATGTAAATATATAAACTCTTCCTATTACCGTCAACGTGACATACGTGAACTATTTGAAATTTGGTATTAGGAAATAAACCAATATAAAAAAATAATTATTAAACTAAATTCAATTCAATTAATCATACCTGTTGATCAAAAAGAGCCCAAAATACTGGCAATGGTATAAACAGCACCAGCACGCGCATTAGGGACTTAATGTCTTCAATGAGGTTAGAGTCATATTTGTCATCAGCATGGTCTAACCAGTGTTCTCTCTTCTCTTTAGTTTTTGTCGCTTTGACTACTGCGTGCTAAAAATAAAGATATACATATATATATTAAACAGTCGTTTTAGATTTCAAATATACAATGACTTAGAAATAATTTATTTAATTTTTTTATATTTAGAGTGCAACGTGTATAAGTCTGGTAAGACTTATAATATACTTATTATTAAACCAATATTTTGAAATCATCCTGACGCAGGGCATCGGTGTATCGGGCTTTAAACGTGATGGGGTCAGTTCCGATTCAGGGGAATAACGATATTTAAATTATTTTCAATTTTCCGCTTTGGTGAGACAACACGCGGCGTTAACTTTTGCTGCTAAAGTCTCGAAATCGGGTGAAAAGCGAAGAACCGTGTCTTGAAAGAAAATTGTTTCGCTTTTTTACTTACTTAGTTCATTTTTAAAAGAGTAAAAAATTAAGAGTTTTTTACATAAATTTAATTTGTCAAGTAACTTCTTCAATGTTTTCTTGAATGAGTACCTATACTTAATACAATGTTCAGACGTAAAAGTTTAGTATATTTTACTTGGCTTTAATTAACGAATTAAAAACACCTAAAATCATTTACTTTCATAAAAGAAATAAACTTTTATTTAGAAGTTTTATCTCTATATAGTTATTTATTTCTATATTTCTATATAGTTATTAAATGTATATTATTTTATAAATACTGAAATAATTTACGTACGTTTTATAATACTTTTTAAGTATCATGAAACGTACCCAAATTCTCAATTATCGAGTATTTTTGTCATACAATTTAGGTGGACTGCAAAGTGTTAGTATTTAATATAATATTTTTATATTCTCACCCCGATACACGACGATACTTTCGCCAAAACATTTCCAGCTGGAGTTTTCATGACATACAGTCTTTTTCCAGCAACGAAAAATACTGAAATATTTATTAAGCAATTAGATTCTTAAAAATATTAATATTTATAAATATGTTAGTCATAAATATTTATGCTGTGATAAATTTTCACATATTTTCCATTGTATAGTATTTTTTTCATATACCACACTATAATAGATTCTTGTTATTATATTTTTGACTTCATCGAAAAAGCCAATGATGTTTCGAAAAAAGTTTAAACTTAGCGTAAACAGTTAGATCCGATAGTCTCAACTTATAGTACTTATTAACCTAGATGCATATGTATATAAAACTGTTTATTTAAAATGTAAATTAATAAATTCGGTTAATATTCGATATTACACTTCTAACTTTGCAATATTAGTAGATTGAAAAGTAGTTGACATTGCACAGCAAGTAAATAAATTATTATTTTTATTATTTTCAGTTCACGGTGTTAAGTGATTTGTGTAGATATGTATATAGCCTTTTATATAACTGTATGCTTTGCAAAATATTTTAACTTACTAATAGAAACAATCATAAGTATTCCCGGTACTCCAAATGCTAAGGAATAACAATCGTTTTCTCCAAAACAATGAACGTCAGCTCTAAGAATGGGCGTGAGGAAAGTTGATATTAGACTACCAGCATTGATGGCGAAGTAGAATAAAGAAAAGAAGTAGCCTAAGTATCTCTCTTGTTCCGGTAACTTGAACTGGTCTCCTCCAAACGCCGAAACGCACGGTTTGATTCCCCCTGTACCGAATGCTATTAAGAGTAGAGCTAGAATTGTAAATTCTCTGAAATATACACGTAATATAACATAAGTATCTATTATTGTCGACTTGTGCGTGTTTTTTACATTGATACGACAAAGTAAGCGCAATAGTTGACAAATAAATACTTTTATTCGTCTTAATATTTACTTTACTTAGGTATCATTTAATATTTTATGTAACATTTCACTTACAGTTGTGGGAGCTGCACTGGAGGCATTGATGACACAGATATAAGCACACATCCTGTCGCGTAGACCAAAGAAAGATAAAATATAGTCCTAAAAGTGAAATGCAAAAAAATTATATGTATACCCCTAATTTTTGCTTGTTAATTTTAATATTCGCTAAATAAATAAATATAAATCAACGGATTTAAATACTTTTTTGAAAAAATGTTTCTTTTGATCTGTAGAAAGAAATAAGATAACTGCGGAAATAGCACATGTTGATTTTTCTACATTTAGCTTCAATCATTTAATGATCATTTGTCATAAGCGTTCTATCTTCTTACAAAGCTTCCATTTCCAAAGATTATTACTGAGAAAAAAAGAATTGAACAAAGGTCAATTCAATTTTTTGTGATTCGTCAAAATATTTTTAATATTTATAATTTCAAAACTATTTAATATATTTAAACAGTTAAGCGTCGCCATAATTTTTATTTATTAACATTAAATTTAAACTATGATTTTATAACAAATAATATGAGGAACATTTTTCAACAAAATCATAAAAAGTGAATGAATAAATTACCTGAAACGTCCAAGCCAGCCATCGGCAATCATGGCACCAATTAAAGGAAAAAAGTAAGCAAACATTGTAAAAACGTGGTAAATGACCGTGGCGCTGTCATCTCCATAACCCAGTTTGTCGCGCAGGTACAGCGATAATATGGCTAGTGGGAATTTAAATATTATTAAATAAATAATACGTTTTTACTTTAAAAATTAGTAAATATATTATATATTCTCTGTAATGTTTTCCACATTACAGAGAAGAATCAAATATAAGAAAAGATCGATTTCTTAGTAAACTTCATATTATCTTTACTTGAACCTGCAATAAATCTGCATTATTACAATAATTGAAACGTGTTTATGGTATTAGATACGGTTATCTTTTAATTTATTAATATATGCCACGAGTAGTCTCGTAATTTGATTGAGGTGTCATTTATTAATAAATATTATCAACACAATAATGTATTTCGATTGCATTATTTTTGAAAAGGGAGTTTTTTCATGTGGATTGAATTTCTCATTTTGTTAAAAAGATATGTAGGTTGATATTAACTATTGTATACTCAGATACTGTAGTTTGCATAGTATATATGATATATCTATATCTGATTGCACTTCTATAAATCCTTTACCGACTTGTGAATAGATACTGATAATATAAGATATTATGTTCTTTAAATGTCTGAGATTATGAGTATCTATGATCTAAAGCGGTTGTTTTATTTCGTGTGAGTAGATATTACGCAAGTTCTTGGTGTACAGGATTCTAACGCTACATAGGTATATAATTTTGTGTTATGTAATTACAATTATTTTAAATCTTACTTTCAAAATTATTTGGTATGTCTTAAAAATTAACTTCCTAATAATTTAATATAGAACATCAATTATTTTCTCTTTTTCATATACATACATATAATTTAATTGATATGACACGAATAAATATCTACGAGGTGCTCTCTAAACCCACTTCAAGCCAATATAAAAAATATACACCATCTTTGTAGTACTTACCTAAAAAGTATAAATTTATTTCTTAGGTACTAGAAAGACTTTTCTTATTATAAAAGATTTTTTCAAAATTTTGTTCGAAAATATTGAGTAGATTTCAATGTACATACGAGTACATTAACAATGTATTTAACAGATATCAAACAATTTCTCTTGTATAGTGATATTTTTTTGATGATAATATCAATCAATTCTAAGAATATTGAAAATTCCGTTACATCTAAATCTTCCTTTTTTATAATGAAATATCTTCGTAAAATATGTTGAAACATAAAAAAAAAACGCTTTTTTATTGTTATGAATAAAAAATTATAATATGGCAATGTTTTTGCAAAGTACCATCAATATATAATATTCAAAATGTATGTACCTATATCGTAACTGTCGTATTTATTGATCTAGCTATTGTTAGCATCTGTGTAAATTTTTATTATCTCAACATATAAAAATAAATATTACGATATAGCACCTGAGCAAATCCATAATTAAATAAGTAAGTTATAACACAAAACAATGGGTTATTCTGACGTAGGCAATAAAGATTGCTTTAATAGATTTTCAAGATTCTGATTAGCTTTCTGCTATTGTTTTACTATCAGGGCTAATTAACTTGTCATACGCGTGTGTTCCGAAGATATTAATACATTTAATTACATTAAGCGTATCAATTTCAACACTATTATATTGCAACATCAATCTTCAATTAAACAACCATATGCTTAGTAAATTATTCTAATTATAATTAATTAATATTTTGTAATTAATTAACCTAATCTTATACGTATAGGATCCAATAATGTGTATTACATATCATGTATTACATATATTGTAGTTTGAACAAAACCGTCTAGAAAACCTCGACGCCAAGCGCCAATTACGGAAGACTAAATCTAAGCTCTTCTACACGTACACGTATAACAGTGCTGGCCAGCTTTTAACTTACTGTGCGCCTTGTAAGCGGATCTTCAAGGCGAAAATAGGATTCGCAAGCCAGATAAGAGCTCACCATAACACCAACGAAATTACGTGAAAAATGAAAGTGAGACATGCATGGAGTCGCCATCGCCGAAAACGGCGTGGATATTATTATTACATATATTACATCATGAATTACATAGATGTGTGCATCCAGATAATCTACCGATGATCTATAAATCTTTTAGACATATACAAGAATAAGCGTTTATTAAATGTTAGCATAAAGTACCTATATTTTAATAATAACATTAGGAGATCACATAGAGCGGTATATTCATTGTGAAAATTGAATGAAAATGTATATGAAATGTTTGAGAAACATATGTTCTTATATTAGAAATTTAATTGATATTTTATTACTTTAGTTTTTAAACGTGTATATTGAAACGTGACTCTAGCATGATTATCATTAAGCTAATTGATATAGATCCATTAGGTGACGGAATACATGAGTTTTGTATAAGTTGACTTTAAAAAAATGTAACTACGAATCTTTTGAGAAATTTGTTGAGATTTTAAATTTTGTAAATAATTAAGAAAATTACATGAAAAATACTGAGTAACACGAAATAACCCTCTAATGAGTGAGTTCTTATCATAAGTAATATGGGATTATATCTTAAATATTTTGCTTTCTATTTTCGGTTAAACATACGTGATTAGGCTCCGCCTTAAAAGAATATGTTTTGGTGAAAATTAAAAATAATAGATTTCACTTGTAAAGCGCTTGGTAAAACTTACGATACAGGTATCATCTATATATTGCGTACTATTAGCAACATAATAACTACATTTGTAGATAGGTACAGACCAGTGGCGAGGCGTCCAAGTAACACGGTTCCTACCGGCTTACCTTTTGTAAATGACAATAATGAAATGAAATACGAGAATGAAATTATTTAGGAGTTTAGGAGTGATTTTGCAAAATAATAAGGTCAACAAAACTATATGATCTAAAAAAAGGTTGCCAGGAAAGTGTGAGAGTTAAATTGTGAGAAAACGAGGTCAAAAAATGTGTGAGAGCTAAAAAAAAAGATCGCCAAGAAGATTGTGGATATAAAATTGCAAAAAAAAGTTCGACAAAAGTATGAAAGCTATAAAATTAAAACTTTCACCCCTCGCCACTGGTACAGACAGTAGTTTGACGGGGGTTAATACGATCTCTTAACATATGGATAGATTCATTTGTTGTGTGAACGAAAACAAACACATACATCTAACTTCTTGTCCCATATGGATCCAGATACACTTACGTAAATAAGAGAAATGAATGTATTAGAAACAAATTAACATACATATCTATTATGTGTCGTCAATTATTTCTATCAAGGTAATGTTAGAAACTAAATTTTATTACCCAGTGCACAGAAAGTATTCTACATTATTTGCAAGTGTATAGAATGACTTAGGTTATGTATTGAATAATGTTTTCAATAAATCAATTTTGACGTGATATAAGAAATAAGTGCATACAATTTCAAAGAATTTAAGACGTTTAAGTCAAAAATATCCCAGAAGATTATCATGTTACTTTATCTTGTCTTGACATTTTCAACACTTAGAGATTTCATGTTTTATCTAATATTTAGTATAGATATAGATATGTATATTTACTAAAATAAAATATATTTAGTGATGTTGGCTTATCTTGTCTTAAGCCATATAATATTTATTTACATTGTTTAATTTTTATAATCATTGTGAAGATTATACGTAAGATGAATGAGTTGTGTTTAAATGGACTGATTTATCTTAAGCATGACATGTAAATAAGTAGTTAAGTTATTATGTAGTAACATTTAAAAATAATTGTTATATTAAAATTTCTTACTTCGCATTCCATAGTAAGAAAATCTCTCACAGAACTCATTTGTTACAATAAATCCCACAGCCTTTGGATAGGGGAGTTTCTGAAAATAAACAAGTCATTATAAAACACTTAAATAATTAATACGTTAAAAATTATAGACAACCCAAGAATACTTCTAAAGTAGATTTCTAAATAAATAAAAAAATAAAATAATATTTGAATAAATCCCAAGGAGGTAAGTATCTATTACCATTTTACCATTACTATATGCAAAACATATCTATCACCTAATAGTATTTAAAGAAGACCTAGTCATTCTATTATTGAGTTATATTTAGGCCAATCATCAAATTCTTAACTGATGTGAGCGAACGACGTTCTAACCGCTTTTAACTGGATACGTTTTTAAGTGCCGCTTGTCATTTATTCACCATCGCTTACGTTTATATTATAGCGATTAGTTAATATACGAGTATAGACCAAGCCGACTGGTAAATACATTAAATAAAAAATTCCGTGAAGACGTTGAGCGAATATCTAGAAAATTAGCTCTGTAAATGATTGTGCTCTATATTTTCTGCATTTGATAGACGTAGTCTAAAGTAGCCAAGTTTTGTACAAATTACCAATTCTATATGGTATATTTATTTTGTACACCTCTTATTCATATCTGTACTTGGCTATAACAATTTTATCATATTTTGAGCATTGTATTTATTGATAAGTAGAAAATATGCAGACAGTAATCCACTACTACTACCACTACTACTAACCAGTCTACTATTAAATACTTATACGAACATCGAACGTAGTTAGGTATGTAAAGTGAAAAATAAGACACTAAACGTTTTTTATCAGTATTGGCCTTGGTAGAGTGAAAGAGCGTTTTTCCAGGTACACGTTACACATTTGAGTTATATGTTGAAAATAAAAGGTACAATTTACAGAAGTACTAATAATGTTATAAATATTTACTGTCTATATCATGAAACTGAGCCTGCTATACTATTTCAAAAATACTAAAGTAAGTACATGTATATTGGACATCAAAATATCTTTTAAATCTTTGTTTCAAAACAAGAAAAAATGATAAAATATATAAAAAGTCACGAGCACGAGTGAAATAAACTTAAAATATATCCGACAGTGGCAACAACTAATAGATATGATATCTATTTTATATGATGAAACTCTGTTTTTCCAAGTCTGACCCAGATTAACCAATACTGGTTACATAAATAATCCTTAAATGTTTTTGACCAAACGCCCAAAAAGAACATGCTATCTGGTTGTTTGTAGTTTGTTTTTGCGCATTGTTTCCTTTTAACATATTTGAAGTTAAACTGGTTTGATCATATCCATATAAATTTGAATGGAACTTTATTAAATTACATTTAATATATGTTCTTAGATATATAAGGAGATTTAAATACCTTACATTATATTTATATGAAAATAAAATACCCGTTAGCCTTAAACACACTTTACCCGCCAATAAACATATAGATACATTATACATACAGGGAATACTAAAGTTATGAATCGTAAGAAGAGGTTAATGTAAGGTTGAGTCAGTATTTGAGAGGTCATTTACATACAACAAGCTTTTGTAATTCGGTGCCAACTTCAGACTATTTTGTTAGTAACCTATCAAATAAAAATATTTTTGTAATGACACAGCAATTTATTAACAAACAAAAAATGATTTCAATATGATAATTAGACCAGAAACTTGCTTAATGCTCTAAAACCTAAAGACCTACGTCATTTTATATGCAGATAAGATTCATCGCAAGCAAGCTTACAGTATACGAGGACTTAAAATTACAAGTGTATTACACTTGTAATATTCATATTAGCACGTCTTTGTAACCTATTTCCTTATATAGTAAAATAAAAAAGATATATATTTTTTTTTAATAATTTCGCAGTGAATAAGTTCGTCTTCATACTATAAACTAAATTTAAATAAATACATTTGAATATTTTTAATAATTGAGGCGCTTATAATGTTTAGACTTGAAGTTTAATAGAGCAACAACAATTACCACTTAATCTTTTCATCTTAATATTAGTATCCACGCACTTCTCCATGCACTGCTAATTTGGTTTCACTATTGGCAGAACCAAAACGAATTATATACAACTCGACTATGTTGTCTTTATTGTCTCGATTGAGCAGGTATGTCAAGGCAAGCTGTATGAAATGAGGTTTAGTGAAGGCTATCATTGCATTTGGCGACCAGTATTAGGTATACAGCGCTTATTATGCACAGTGGTCAATAAATATGGAAAATAGTGGCGACACTTGCTTACTAACTACCATAAGTGCTTTGCAGATTAGAAATATTCTGTTCTTTTTATAGGGCTAGATAAAGACAATTATTCCACGCTATTGCGGTGAAATATTACATCCCTATTTGTTTTTTGGTCAATGAAAATGTAAAAAAAATATGGACAAAAAAATGTGATAAGTGGGATGAAATTTTTTGATAAGCAGTGATGTTTGCCATTTTTAAAAAAAATAATAATAAAACATATCCTATGTCCTTTTTGATGCATCTAAGAATATGTATACAAAGTTTTATAATAATCGGTTAAGTAGTTTTACTACATAATTAAATATAACATTTTATAATTAAATATTGTTAGTTGTAAATATAAATATATATAAGTAGTTAGTAGTGGGGAACGGGATTGTTGAAAGAGAAGCCTACCCCGCTACATGCGGGATACGGCGTGAAGTTAAAAAAAAAAAAAAAGTAGTTAGAATATATATAATATATAGTGACATAACACTACAGTCATCTAAATGCGATCAGAACCGCACAGTTAATCAGATATAGGTACTAATAATTTGAATATTGGAGTAATTGTAAATAAATACCTTATATTTGAATGTAAAATATTTCATTAGACTGACAATATAAAATACTGTGTAATGTGTTTCTATCTCATTCTCTTGCCTTCTTCATTCTACACACTTATGCGTTTGTTTCTTTATCAAGATGCCTTATTGTTACATTTAGTTTAAAAAACCAAGATTTTAAAGAAGCTTTTTATAATTATATGTCTACATAATCGTATTTGCTTGTTGATTAGTGAATTACAACCTATTTCTTTTTCAACCACACACTGTTATACAATAAAAAAAAATTAGACGTTGAAACTATAAAATATACATTTAAAATCTGATTCTACTTAATTGTATTGCTACACATTAATACAGATTTCATTATTATAAAGAGTGCAAAACAGTGGTGTGACGTTAAATAAAAACTTGATGAATTCTTTATGTATAGGTTATTTTTTCCCTGTGAGGGGTCGGGGTTAGAATACAATTTCCCTCCGCCGATGGGAGAGGCGGGTGTCCTAGTAGTTTGGTGGTAGGAGGTTCGTCCTCCGACCGGCTCGCGACCACTATCATGTCAAAGACGAACCGCCAAATATCTAATAATGTGTCAGAACACATTATTAGATATTTGGCGGTAAAAATCTGGCTTATATGCCATCGAACCAGAGGTTCGATGGCATATAAGCCAGATTTTTCCCTTTCCCATCCATCCTTTCCCCAGAATGTCGTGGTTTCGATAGTGGACTACTACATTTTCCTCCCCTTCTACAGATAGAAGGGGATACAGATATCCTCTAGGTCGCAACGCATTTACAACACCTCTGGTGTTGTACATGTCCATGGGCGAAGGTATCCACTTACCATCAAGTGGTCCTTCTGCTCGTTTGTTATCCGTTATCCATAAAAAAAATCTATGTTTTAGGCTACGATGTGAGAAAGAATACGTGCATTCTATTATAAAAGTTTAGCCTTTATTTGCATATTAGTCTATACATCAGTGGCGAGGCGTCCATAGAACACGATTGTTTTCGGCTTACCGTTTGTAAATTACAATAAATAATAAAGGATTTACCAGCATGCTGAAGTGACAGTTTTCGTGATTAAGACAAAAAATAATAAGGTCAACAATCGGAATCAATTTGGAATTCCAAAAAAACAAGCTCTTCAAAAACTTAACAGCCTATACTTTCTCCCTCCGCCATGAGTAAAACTATCGAAGGCCTAACGCCTTAAACTTTGCACAATACTTCTTAATTCCTGTTCATCTGTTGTTCTAATCTGTTAATTCTAATCTCAGGACAGTACAAAAGTATTTGTAATGTCACGCAGAAACTACAGCGGAGCAAAACACAGTTTTAAGTATTTGTCTACAATGTTATCGTACAAAGGAACCTTCGATAAAGTATACTTTTGATTATTGAACCCTCTTATGATAAATATTGCGCTTTAGAACTTCAATTTTATCTTTTGAGTGCTGTTATTGTGATATTGGCCTCGACCTGAAAGAATATCTTTCTTGCAGTTTGTTTCAAAATATTCAACCTAATAATAATGTGATAGTCGATATTATTTCTGTTATCTATACATCTCTTTGATTATCAAGTGAACCACACTAGAGTAGGGTGATTATATTTTCGTTTATTATAGAGATAACTGTTTGTTTCAATAGACCACAGGTTATTGGGAGTTAACCGCAGACATTGCAAATAATCAACAAAACGCCGCATAAAGCATATTAATATGACAACAAAATTCTGGACGCTGTTTTCATAACAATGTGAAATTTAAAACTACCATGTCTTTATATAAATCGGTATTAGTGACATAATACTTTTAAAAAACTACAGGAAATTAAGCTTGTATACATATTTCAACATAATTTGTTGGAATTCAGAAATGAAAATGTACTAAATATACTCTCTATAAACCTTCGCTTAGGTAACAAAAAACTTTTTTGTTTAAGGTATTTGATTTTTGATATACTTATTAGGGGTAAAAAAACTTAAAAGTTTTTTTGTTTAAGTTAATTATTTATATTTTTACCTAAAAAAATAAAGTTTATCTGTTTTTATCACTATTCTCTAGATATAATGTTCCTGAAAATTGAACCTTGAATTAGACAGTTGTATTAATAAATTTCACTCGCATTTAAAAAAAATATCTAGTATAATATATAAAACTGTTGTTGGCTACAATGCAGAAATTTAGGTAATCAATTTTCTAAAACGCTTTTGCATAACGTGTGACCCGTCTGATTGTAATTTGAATTACTAGTAGCTTAACTTAGATACAAAAAGCTTTAAATGTACTCGTATTAATAAAAACCAGTTGTTACTCTATTTTTTTATTGAAATCTTCAGATTCCATACAACACAGTACAACAACATCAGACTGTAAACATGACTGGTTGTTTGTTCGAATCACATTTGGGGAAACGATTATATTTAAATTAATTTCATTTCTCCGTTCTGTTCACCATATATGACGCAATGGCTGGAATACGGGCGGACAGCGGCGAACAATGTCTGGACACTAGGTTTTCTCTGACTTCTTTCTTTCGTTTCGTTCTGACTCTCTCTGATACATCTTCACATTTTGTCCCTTGACAGAAAATTAATAAAAACTTTAAATAAAGCTCTTAGTTAAGTGAAATTTTTACGGCTTTAGCAGAATTTTACGATATAAACATGCAGCGTACAATGCACACTGTGTTATGTTCGTGGTTGTAATTACCTGTCCTGGTTGCCGCATTGTGAGTTTCTCCATTGACTTTCATATTTTACCAAGTGTTTTTTATGTTTTGCGAGTGCTTAATAACGGTTATTGAAGAAATTTTTAAAGTTAGTCTGATTTAAAATTGAACTCGAGAATTATTTTTAAACATTTAATTTTAAAATAACTCATTTATACATATGTATAAATGAGTTATTAATTTGCTAAGTATCATTAGTCGTTTAATGAAATGATTGCTGTTGATGTTTTAGTGACTAATGACAATTCGACTGATCTTAGAATTATAGTGTTATATCTCTGGCCATAACATAAATTAAAGCTTATAAATTATTACGCTTCCAACAGCTCAATAAATTATATTAGGTATTACATATATGTAATGAACTGATAGCCAAGTTTTAAATGATGTAAGCGAAACTGGTCATATTCACCCAAGTACCTACCTACATAGTGATTTACACGAGGTGGTAAACTTAAAAAAAACAGATATAATGCATAAATAGTGATAGGGCAACGCAACAGTAACATTAACATAAAATATATTCCCACTACGTTCATTTTCGCAAAGCAGCAATATTTATTTATACATGAATACATACACAAAAATTAAGGATATGCTATATGCTATAATATATCTTCAGGTATATTATATGGGTACAAGGACGAAAACATCTTCGCCGAGTTTTGGTGAGTTTAAGGAAAACACTAAGTGAATATAATACAGAATTTACATCATACGATTTGAGAAAATTGATAACAGCTTTTTAGATCTTAAGACATATCCTACATTTTTATAAATTTCGCGTATCTGTTTTTTTTAAATCAAATTAAATCTTCTATTTATAAAAATCACTCGTAATAATTTAAACGGATATAAAACATATAAATTAAAAATTTGTAAATTATATTAGTAAGATATATATAAATACAAACCCCCGATGTTTTATCAACCGCCATTACTCCTTAATATTAAATTCATATAACTTAATTATAACTTTCACGTAATAAGCAACGTATACGTCACAGTTGCGCTTGCGTCGAGACGAGTGTGTGAATAGTAGTCGCGAACACAACTAACAAGTAACAGGTAGTACTATAATCATTAACGCGCGTGTCAATTGTGCTCTGCGGTGAAGTTCGCCATTTTGCAATGGTGTCTTATAAATGAACTATTCTGATATTCTTTAAATCGAGCGAAGGACTTTTTCATTACAAAACAATTCGCAATAAAAAATCATAGTTGACGTGTAACTAAGCCAAAAAGATCCCCATTGCGTCATCATGGGGACGTCCGTAGTCCGAACCGTTTTAATTAACTGCTAATGATTAAGCGACCTCGGAAAGATTTAAACCTACTTTTATACTTTATCACATATGCATTACTGCGACGCTTAGCTTAATATTGTTTTTATAACTTTCTTCAAACTTAAAAAAAAATAAAAAAGTTTTTTTTTTCATATATTTGGTATAATTGAACAAAATACAATTATAATTTAAATATGAAAAATAAGTGTTGTGTATGTTTGTTGGTTTTTTAAAAAAAAATCATATTCAAATTTTCCTAGCTATTTAAAATCAGCAACAGAATTAAAATAAACCAAATTTATTTGCATTATTAACCGACTACAAAATCAAATGAAATAAGCCGAGATGTTTTATTATTTTTACTTTTAAATTGGTCCTAATAAGACAAGAGTTATTTTTTATTTATTAGCAAGCCAACGTGGCATATCTATCACTAATACTTCTTCTTCTCAGTTGTTCACTCTTGTCGCAGTGGTCGTGGTCATGACCTGTCTTGTTCACTTGAAAGCCAGATTGCGAGATTTTTCCACTTGTCCCTATCCTCAACAATGCGTGTGCACGCATTCATGGAACAGGCCAAGATTTTATCAGGTCTGTCCATTTTGTGGATAATCGGCCGCGAGAGCGCTATCCATCTACTTTTTCCTGTACAAAGAGACGTTCCAGTGAGTTTTTGCTTCGTGCGATGTGCCCAAGCATTTTAAAAATACGCATCTGCTCAATTATCAGAAGTGTCTGCTTGATACCGAGCTCTTTAAAGATGGAGACTTAGTACGGCGAGCAGTCCATTGAACTCTCAACAAACGCCTCCAGCATGAAATCTCAAAAGCGTGGATTTTGACCACTAATACATTTGTATATAAAACATTTAATAAATACAATGTTACATTATGTTTTAATTATAGGCTAGTTTGTAACATGTACCTAAGTAGGTATATGTTAATACGTTAATTATATATATCCTTACTAATATTATAAATGCGAAAGTAACTCTGTCTGTCTGTCTGTCTGTCTGTTACGCTTTCACGACTAAACCACTGAACCGATTTTGATGAAATTCGGTAGGAAGATAAAACTGTACTTGGGAAAGGACATAGAATACTTTTTATCGCGAAAAAAATGGTAGAAGGGGACAAAATAAGAGATGAAAGTTTGTATAGAAGTTCCTTATTGTCAAACATAAAATCATGTAAAATTGTTCAACTGCTGACAATTTTCACACTTAAACCACTCAACCAATTTTGACAAATAGTCTAGACCGAATACAACCGAATTCCACGCGGGCGAAGCCGCGGGCGGAAAGCTAGTTGTATATGTTTATATGTTAATTCTCAATTCAACTGTATTTTTTGGTGTGTTACCTACCGCATCACTTTTTACTTGTAGAGTTTCTGATGTGATCTCATTTAAATTTAGTTAAGGCCTGACGACGACATCTTATTTGTAGTCAGTTTTCTTTTCTTAGTTAATTAATTTGTCTTAATTATTTTATAATTGAAATGAAATTGTCACTAAGTATTTAAATCAATACAGTAACAACTTCATTTCAATTATAAAATAAATACGCTATCGATTACTCGTTTATGTATCATTTTTAACCAACTTCAAAAACCGAGGAGGCTATCAATTCGACTGTATTTTTTATGTTACCGCTTTACCGGTTTATTGTGAACCAAATTTGATGTTTTTTTATATATGCATAGTTGTGCTACTAATATGGTCCCATTTAAATTCATTCGCTAAGATCTGATTCTTTTTTGTTAATAATGGAGGTGGTCCATTGAAGGTCACGCTCCTTGGATGGCCATTTGTTAAAAAGTCAGTAAGTAGCTATCTATGACAATAGCTGCAGTTGCATATTCCGTCTATTAACATTTAGATCATGTTATATTGAAGGACATAAACGCGGCGGTAAGTCGCTCGCGACGACAGTTTGTTCTCCTATTTTTTGATGTCGGTCATCAGCGTTCAAATTGTAACACGCGCTTAAGCAAGCCATAACTTTTCGAGCAAATAAACATGTAAATTTTTTAATTTTAAATTTTCTAATATTAATATACAATGTTTTTCTAATGTAATATAGAAAAAAAAATCATTTTATCTAAATATCATGTTATGTTCCTAAGAAAGCCAATTGTTTCTTGTAAGGCCGAACTGACTTGAACCGAAAAAAAATTCACGACCAAGAATTAACCGTTGGCCTTGCAAGGCACAAAGACTAACTTAAATGAGTTACAGATCAGACATAACAGAAAATTTGCCAAGACATGACCAAGATAATAAAGGACATGACTGCTTCGTGCATCACGCAAGTAGTTTTAAGTGATACTATTTTGTATGGTTTAGCCTTCTTAGGGATATTTTGGCCTTGCAAGGAATGGGTCCATAAGAAATCGATTTTTTAAATTATTATTTTACCTTATAGGTTATGGACGGCTAATTTGTTATGAATATAATACTCATTAATATAATTTTTAAAAGTTTTATATGGATATATTCTTAGTTTTACGATAGTGTTCAAGTACTTTACGTTGAGTATTTTTATGTAAATATACGGTAAATAAATGGTAAATGATAAATGTGTTATTTTAATGTAAGGCTTTTTATATAGTTTAATTAAATGTATGTAAATATTATGAATTCAACGTCAATTTTCATTTAAATTACTGATCATTTAAATCTTTCTTCTTTAGATCGCATGTTCTTTGCAAGGCCATTTACTAGAGCTTAATTCAACTTAAATTTAATAAATAATGGTTAAAGTTAAAATAAAAAAAATGATTTGTAGGTATGCTACATAATAAAACAAAGTTTTATTTAATCATTACTTTGTTTTATTTATGAAATAAATAAAGTTTATATAATTGTTTATTTGTTAAGGTGGCCTTTCATGGTCCACCTTATCTTAATTAGTTGTCCCTGTCAAATCATCCTAAAAGAGGTCTACTGTATTTGAACTACTCGTAGTGATAAGGAGATCTTTTATTATAGTTCATATAAAGATAATTATTAAATATACCAACCAACATAAAATATTCTCATATAAATTGAAAATTAAAATTTAAAGCAAATATGTGAATCAATATACCTATAATATAAAATTAATAATAATTTGTATTATAAAAACATCCTGAATAGAACCTGCGACCTCTGTAGTAGTAGCAAATTTAGTAACATGTGATTTAAAAAAAATCAAGTTTATAATAATGCCTAGCAAAAGTAAAAAAATATTGTATTAACAAATCTTATTAAAATTAAAACGCAGATATTATATTCATATATTAGTACGTAAAAAAACAAAAAGAATTTGTACTCCTTTTTACAACAATTACGCGGATGGAGGAGCATGAAATTTAGCACAATTCAGTTTAAATAAAACTGAGAAGGAGTGCAGAATGCTAATATTTTTTTAAACAAAGTATAACAAGTTTATTATATATTATGCAGTATCCAAAGAGAAAGTCAAGAAGTATGTGCACTTCATTTCCACTAAAGCCTCTGGTAGTGACAATCTTATCCTTGAGATGATTCTTCCTGTTTTGGAAAGCATTGTACCAGTGGTCACCCACATCATCAACTTTTCACTGTCTCGTAATGTCTTTCCTTCACAATGGAAGAATACTTACGTCATTCCACTACCCAAAATCTCCAATCCCTCCAATGCCGATAACTATCGACCTATATCTATATGTTTTATCTAAGGTCCTTAAACCTACAGTCAATGATCAACTATACTCCTACCTCTCGTCCAACAACTTGTGTAATTTCCAGTCTGGTGTCCGTCCCTTCCAGTGCACAGTTATTGCGCTCCTGAACATTACAGAAGAGCGAGTTCAAAACCTCGCTATGCGCTTTATTTTATATTTCTTATTTTTATTTTTTGCGAAAGTAGGAAGGACCATATTTCTCAGTTCCGAACTAAGCTCAACTGGCTCCCTATCCGTATTCGCCGAGAAAACCACATCTTTTCATTTCTTTTTAAAATCCTCAATTCCATAATTTTCCTTCTTATTTGCGCTGCCGCTTCTACATGCTTCCTGCTCCCACACACTCAAAGCGGTCATGTGCTATACCAACTCTTGACATACCGAAGAGCAAAACCAATTTCCTGCAAAAATCTTTTTCCGTGTATTCCGCATCACTTTGGAACCAACTCCCTAAAACTTTCCAGAACAGCCCATTCATAACATCCTTTAAATCCCATCTAAAAAACATCTACTTACAAATTTGAACAGTTATCAATGATATCACATCGATTATTATTAATATGTAAGTATATATGTACGTCTAAGTTATATTTTTATTTGTTAATTTATGGATATAACTAAAATATAGATATCTTGCTTCTCTTATGTAATAATATTATTTATTTTAAGTGCGCTGAATCTCAGTCCCGCTATCTGTTACGCTTCCACCTCGGCAGGTTGACTGGAAGAGATCTCTTCTAGAGATAAGTCTACCTTTGTCGACAACCAATACTATTATCTTTTACTTTTGTAAACTTTAAATGCATTAAAGAATATTATTATATTAGGTAATAAAATATATTTTCTTCTGATATTACCATAACTGACTTCCAAACTAGTTTACTACACCAGGGTAAAGGAAGCGTGTGAACTTTTTCAAAAATTCATCATACTTTCATTTACATTTACATTTCATTGTGTAGTGAACTTAAATTCACTGAGCATGTACATGTGTAACATGTACATGTTATTACCGTTTATATTAGAAGAAAGTTTCCTTTAAAGCAGGCATTTTAGCAACACACTTTGCTTTATTTTCTAGATATATACT